>CM076576.1:933030251-933234799 GCA_034641835.2 Pinus albicaulis
CCTCTAATATAACGCAATACATGCTTGCCTGCCTTCCAAAAGAGCTTGGTAGGCTTAACCATAGCTTGCGAAAGCTGGTTAACAACATAGCATATATCGGGTCGTGTATTGACCAGATACATAAGCAACCCCACCAACTGTCGATAGAAAGTGGCATCCACTACCTCCGTTGAAGTAGCATCCTCCATCCTCCAACCTCCAGGAAGAGGAGTGTCAACAGGCTTGCAGCCTTGCATGTTGAACCTCTCCAGAATCTCCCGGGCATACTTGCCCTGAGAAACAAACAGTCCTCCACTGCACTGCCAAATCTCCAATCCCAGGGAATAATGAAGGATGCCCAAGTCCTTCATCTCGAACTCTCGTGCAAGATCCTCCTTGCATGAAAGTATCAATCAAGCCATCACTTCGCTCAAAATCTCAGGGGATTATCGACATATAGTACGATGATCACGCCTTCCTCCACCACACCCGGTGCTGTTAGGATTCGCCTCACTCTTGGAGAATCCAGTTTCGTGGAAGTAGTCGTCGCGAGTGTACCAAGCACGAGGTGCTTCGTTCAAGCTCCGTACAAGTGTTTCTTGGAGTCGGCACACATGCGACTCACTGCTGAAGATCTCAAAACCTTCAGGCTGCTCTATGTACACCTCCTCCTCAATCACTCCGTTGAGGAACACAGTCTTCACATCCATCTGATGAATGTGCCACCCCATCTGCGCTGAGAGAGCAAGGATCATCCGCATGGAAGAGTACCTTGTGACAGGTGCAAAGGTCTCCTCATAATCGATCCCCTCGATCTGTGAGAAGCCACAGGCGACAAATCTCGCCTTGTACTTCTCCACACTCCCGTCAGCCGCCTGCTTCACTTTGTATATCCATCGCGAACCCACCACCGATTTCCCCACCGGTCTTGGGACAATCTCCCATGCACTGTTTCTGACGATCGAATCATATTCTTCGATCATGGCATCTACCCATGCGGGTTCCTCCACAGCTTCCTCAAAAGAGGATGGCTCCGTCACAACACATTGACTCATAAGAGCCATGTATCCAGTGTACCGATCCGGTGACTGTCTCTGTCTGCGTTGTGCTGTAGGTGGTCCTACAACCTTCTCTGCATCTCTCGAGCCGCCGCGCCTTCGTAGTGCGATGCGCCCTCTGATGGTTGGCGCTGCATGAGTGGTCTCTTCCACTCCATGAACTTCCTCTTGGGGCTGATCCACATCCGGAAGCTCATCCTTAGGAACTAATAGCTCCTCATCTGCATGCAAGTGTGGCTCCCTCTCAAGCGAACACTTCATGGCTTTCTCCTCCTCAAATTTGATATCCCGTCGCACAACAGTCTTGCGACTGTCTGGAAAATACACACGATAGTTGTGGGGTGTATCAGTGTACCCCACAAATATTCCAACCTCTGCGGTCGGATCCAGATTCTTCCTGGCATCCTTTGTCACATGCATGTAGACAAATGTGAACCAAAATTTCAAAATGAGAAATGTCGTCCTTACTAGAATAAGCCTCCTCTCGTGTACTCTGCTGCCAAGAACCTTGTGAGGACAATGGTTCTGCACATACACTGCTTTATTGCATGCCTCAGCCCACAAGTGAAGGGGTAGGCCCTGATCATGCAACATCACCCGTGCAGCACCCATGATCGTTCTGTTCTTCTGCTCAGCCACCCCGTTCTGCTGTGGGTTATGGGGTGCGATGAGCTCTCTTCGAATCCCTTCTGCGTTGCAGAACTCCTTGAATTCAGCCGAGATGAATTCACCATCGTTATCACTCCTTAGAGCAATCACCTTCTTCCTCGACTCCTTCTCGACCAATGCTTTAAACTCATAGAACTTCGTGAATGTATCGCTCTTCTTCTACATGAAGAAGATCAAGCACTTTCGAGAGAAATCATCAACAAAGATCACATAATACCTGTGCTTTGCTGTCGAAGCAACTGAGAAAGGACCACACACGTCTGTGTGAACTCTCTCGATGACTGCCGTGGCGCGACTATCCTTCGTGAAAGGTGGCTATACCCACCCCCAAAGTACACCCCACCCCCCCGATCACAAGAGTGCCCTTAGGAAGCCCAGAGAAACTGGTCAGCAGGATCTTCAAAGCTCCATGGTGAAGGTGGCCCACCCCCGTGCGCGTCGCCCTCATCATCCCGTCTCACCACTTCTCCCGCTTTGCATGCCATAGCTGCGCAACCATCTACTTGCAACTGATAAAGGTTCTTGGTTCGAACCCTTATCTTCTGGGTCTCTCCAGTAGTCTTACTGCGCAGGAAAGCTTTTCCTTCGCTGAAGACCACATCATACCCCTTGTCTTCCAACATTGCCACAGAGATCAAGTTCTTCTTCAATCCAGGTACATGCATGACATCCTTCAACATGAAGGGTGTACCAGACTCCCTATGAAAGGATATGGTACCGATACCAGTCGCACTGTATCTACCATCATCTCCCATCTCGATGTGCACGCCAAGATCTTTGTCCTCCAGATCTGAGAACAAATCCCGATCTCCTGTCATGTGAAATGACGCACCACTGTCCAAGAACCACACTGATCCCATCACACTTGAAACCAAGCATGCGATCAGTGAAAATTCAAGCTCGAATTGCGAGGCCAAAGCCTCTCCATCTGCAGATCTTCCCGCTTGCTTGTTTTTCTTCTTCTTCGGACAATTGGTATCATAATGTCCATGATAATGGCAAGTGGAAAACACTTCTATTTTCGCCATATCCCCGCTTGCTCCTTGCACCTAATGATAGTTTTCTTACCTTCCTCTCTTCTTTGCTTTGGCAACCAAAGCTACAATTTTCTTCATCACCTCCCCTTTGATGAAGATCCATCCTTGTAGTATGTGATGTTATCTCCTCCCCGCATGAGTTCCGCCCAAAGGCGCTCCTATCCCGGCAGCCTTCTCCGACCATCGACACTATCTTGATATGAGTGCCAAGCCTTCGGAAGACCAAGGAGAGCCGTCGACCATGTCCTCTTCTTTTTCGTCAAGCCACTCTTACACTCAAATTTCATCTCTACATTGAGTGAACTTTGTGAGGTATTTGGCGATATTGTCGCCTTTCTCCATCTTGATGTTCCTGAGCTTATCTTTGAGCGCCAACTTCCTTTGGTCGCTCTTACTCTGGAATAGATCCGTCAAATATTTCCACATTAAATATGGAGAAGCCTTTCGATGCAGGCTGGATACAATATGATCCTTGACGCCCTCCAACAGGATCCTTCGACACTTCGCCATCTTCTTTTGCCAAGCTTCGACTTCAGCAGGATCAGTGGGCTTTTGGACATCCGTATCTATGAACTCCTTCAGTCCATTATCTTCTAATAATGCCTCCATGCGATCCTTCCATGCAACATAATTCAAACTTCCTTCAAGAGCATATTCGAGTCGCAAATCGTTGAAAGACATTTTCAACTCTGGCACCAAGAAAACAAAACTGCTACAAAATTTGAATTCCAACTCAAAACTCAACCGCTCTTGATCTGTGAGAAAAATTATTTCTAGCACAGAGATCGCCCGCGGGGGAATTTATTGGATATATCACCTTTCAAAGGAAAGGATGGATCCAGAGGCTACCTGGCCCGCATGCAGACTCTGTCTACCGAAATAAGTTTGTAATCACTGTGATGATCAATCTCTTCTTCAATAGCTCCGATACCATGTAGAAATTCTGCTGAATAATGATGACACTATCCACCGAGACTATCCTGATCACATATCAATTCAATTCATATGCAACACATAATTCCCTTCCACTCGGGATTATCAAGCATGCGAAATAAACAAGCGATAGCACATCAATTCATCATACACATTAACACAAGATTTGGTTGGGAAAGCTTATAGCTGAAAACCCCGCAGCTATTGTGTATATTATAATGGAGAAAAAATGTAACAAAATCAGTACAATACTCCTCACAAGTACTCAGTACTTTCTCATGAAGTTACACACAAACTAGCTTGTTTTTGAACAGGTTACTGGTTCAAAACTCACCGCCAATTGCCTTGTGTCTATTGCACAATCATGGCCTGTCTAAATATAGATCCAAGGTTCGAATCTCCTTGGCTTGACAACGCAATCATCATGGGAAATTCCTCCAAGTGTGGTGCAAAACTCATGCACACCTGATGTCGACACTGATAGCTAAATCCACCCTTTCCTCTACCTCTTTCACCGGTCTCCACTGAACTGTGTGAACTGATGTGTTCTTGAGTTGAATAATGAGTTACTAATTAATTAATTAAACTACTATCCACAAGGAAATGTTCTTACTGAATCATCTAACAAAATTTTAGTAAAGGTAATCAAGAAAAATTTATAATAGCACAAGAAAAATTGGGACAGTCATTTGATTTATGCAGTCTGGCCAAACAGAATTTCTCCCAAAAGATCAACAGGTAAATCTCCATTTCAACTAGTTTATGGAAAATATGTTATTTTTCCTACAAATTTAGCTTTCCCTGTGCTTAAGTTTCTACAAGAAAATATTGATGAACCTGATTATTTCTCTAGAAGAATAAATTAGACTAATGAATTAAATGAAAACAGAGATGAGATTCAATATAAACTAAGGATATCAGAATAAGATGAAGATTCTTTTTGACATAAAGTCAAGGGAAAGAGATTTCAGAGAAGGAGATTTAGTCTTAATATGGGATGTTAGGAGATAAGATAAAGGAAAACATGGAAAATTAGATAATCTATGGTTTGGGTCACTCAGCATTGCAGAGGTAAAGGGAAACAACACATTTTTTCTATAGAATTTGGAAGGACAGTTCTCAACACTTCCTGTCAATGGCGGATTTTTGAAACATTATATCCAGTATTGAAGGAGATCCTACATCATCATTGTACATTATCATTTTATTTTACTATTTCAAATTATGTTTGTTTTCTACAGCAAAGACTCCATAGCTCGAGGAGAAGGCACATGGAACTGTGTGTTCTTTGCATCACACAGGGGGAAGCAGTCCCCAGCTGAAGCCAATGTTGTAACATCATTTGTTTGATAAGTCAGCATGGTAGTTTGAAAAACAAAAATAAAATTCTAAGTTAGAACATGGATGAAAAAGAAAAATTTTAAAAAATTTAGGAAAATTATATTTTATTACATCCATGTTAGAATAAAATGTTATAGTAGATATTCTCTAAAGAAAGAAGGAAAAAAGAAAATGTTGGGGAAGCATAAAATTAAAAATGTGTGAATGCTTTAGTCTTTTAAAATAAAACTATGGCTCCTTATTTAAATGCGCCGGATATATAAGATATTAAAATTTTAATCTATGATGTTAAAACCTTCAAAAAGGGACTTTAATTTTCATTTGTTGAAATTGATATATAAAAGCGCTTATTGACTTTATTATAAAGTCACTGAGCGACAAAGGGTCAAATCAAATTAATAATGCACCAGCAGTTTTCAACGATAGATCTGGATCCCACTTGAGATCTACGACGGAAAATAACTTCGTGACCCCCCCCGGGACCATTTTCTCGTTAACACACGGGGGGTCTAAAGTGTGGTTTTAATGGTCACCCGGATTTGCAACATGGAAGCACCATATCATTTCGCACCCCCTCCACCTAAAATATGAAACCAGGAGGTAACCCCCCCCCCCCCAAATCCACCGATGGTTTTCAACTCCTGACGACCATTCCTACCGCGGCCGATGATCGTTTCCTCCGCACCCTCAGCCAACAGATATCTTTCCTACGCCGTAACCGTTAGCCCACTCTCCAATCACATCCCTCCACGTCATTTGATCGTTACCACCCAATGCTCCACTTATGCTCAGTAATCGCCCCATTGGCTACTGAACCCACTCCTAGACCATTAATCATCTCATTATGCATTAATCTCCATCATATCCGTTAACCCCTACAGTCATATCCTAGACCGTTAGTCACAGACCATTAAGTCCCAGATCAAGCCCTATAAATATTTGTAGAGAGCCCGATATCACTTTACATTCTCCATTCATTTCCATCACCTCTCCATCTTATCTCAAGTGTTAGCATTTTACGATCACTCTCCCTACTCTGAAACCCTATCACCTTTTCTACAATCCGACCTTCACCACCCTTTCCTAGTCAATACCCTGTCAAACATGGCACCCAAGGCCAAAACCAAAAAACAAATGACTCCAAAGGGTAAAGCAAAAAAGCACGTGACAGAGGAAGCAGAGGCCATTAATCCAATTTTTGAAGTCATCCCTAAGGTCGCTAAACCAGTTGTAGAAGACATCCATGCTGTAACGCCACAGCTTAACCTCGACCTCATACCCCTAGTCGACGCCTTTTTCAAAGTCACAGACTGTCACTATGAAATCGACTTCTATGAGCTACACTTGTGGCTAAAACAGAAGCACATAGATAACGAGGACCCTATCAAGTTTTGGGAATCCATGTTGCCTTTGTTTTCATTTCCACAAATTTATCCTTTTCTGATTTAATTGCCTGGTGTCAGAAATAGTATGGCCCTATAACCAAGTCGGTGGTGGCTCAGAATGGAAACATTCTGATCACCATATCCCCGGATACCATAAACTAGATGCTTCTCATCCCTTCATCTGATTCCTTATCCCATTTCTCACCTACTACTCTCATGGACCTTTATCACAAACTATCTTTCCCTTAGAGAGCTCAGATATTTGACATTTTCTTACCCGAGGATGAAGAGTTGCCCAAGAAAAATCCCCCATATGCATCCTCCATCTTTCCTATAGCTTCCAAGCACTGCATCTCCCTTCTTTATTACCTGTTAGGATACCCAAACGATGAAACAATTGATGAACCCATCATGGGCTTCTTATCTATTTTCAGTCATGATAAATCACCATTGTTTATGTATAATTACAGCCAATTCTTGGCTGAAACTATACATGAAAAATTCATGAACTTCACCACACAAGGAGTGTTCAATTATTCTTCTGTTATTGTTCATATGTTTTTGTTTTAGCAGGCAGAAACGTTTCATATTCATTTCAACAGGAAGGATGCATAGGGAGTGAATCAATCAGTGATTCACTGGACAGAATTGATCAGAGCTTCATCAATAACCACTTCTTTTGCAGAATTCATAGACTCATTCATTCACCCAGTAAGGAAGCTCCTTACAAGTCAAACAAAGCCTAGAATTGGGGAATAAATCAAAATGATCCTGCGCCTCATTGAGCAAGCTAAGACAAGTGATTTGTACCTGTATAAAAATTACATAAAGATCAGGGTATATGGTTGAGAACTCTCATCATATAAGCCTACAAGATATGTACATATGATATTTTTCTCATTAGAGTACATACGGAAAATTTTAAACATGGATGAGCTACATTTTGTTTCAGGAAAGAGAAAAGCCCAGTTTAAACTCAAGGCCAACACTGGATCCTTCATGTGCAATACCAGAGCAGTTGGTACTGAAGCAGATGCATTGTTAAAGAAGATCAATTTACAACCAAGTTTTACTTGGTAATATGACCCCCATGGCATTATTTCTACTCTGAGATTTGAACTCAAGACAAATTCTTACACTCATAACTCGAGAGCATAAATAGAGAAATACATGAACCAAGATTAATGCGTGGAAGGTACTCTCTAGGAGGCAGATGAACAGGTCATTTCAACTTCAAATGTACAGACCCCAGTGCCTGATAGTAAGCAGCAGAAAAGAGTCAGGGAAGAGCCTCCACATGACAAGGAAATCATGAAAGAGTTTATATTGCAGCACAAAAATCCAAAGCTCTCTTCCACCTTGCTTTCAAAGGGAGAACAAACAGAGATCATAGATTTGGGAGATATTGAAGTTTCCACATCCACCAGTGTTCCTAAGACTCCTCCATCAACATCACCTGCAAGAGAACCACTAGAGATTATTCAACATTCAGATGCCAGCTCTTCTGAAGAGAAAAAAAAATCTCCAAATTCTTGGGAATTAAGCACAAGAATGAAACATTGAAATCTAATGTTTATAGTCAATTCTGGAAGCAAACATCTACATCATATCATAGGCTTCTCATTGCCTTTGATAGTGATAAAGGAAGGATGCAGATGGCCTTTCTGCAGGCAACAGTACCATTTCCAAAGACTCATGTTGAATACAAGAATATGGTATTCTCTTTCGATGCTAATCAAATCCATCCAATTGATCATATGGACATGCACATGCAGTCAGAAGAAATGCCATTTCCACTAATGACCACAACATCCATGTCACTTTCCAAACTGAAAGCAGTGTTTTCAAATGTTTAATATCAACTAAAGATTGAAATATTGTCTTCATTGGCTAAAGACAACAAATTGAAGTCATTGGAATACCCTATAGTGAAAGTTGGGTATCACCTAAAGGACTGCAAGGCAATTGAGGAAATCATTAAAAAGAAGAATGTGAACATCTCTGCTCTGCCCAAACACCTCAAGCTACCCTCAACTGAAGACCCATAGACTAAGGAAATTGCAGAAAATGAATATGACAAGGAGGAGATGTTGAAGTTGATCATTGATCAAAATCTGTAGATTATAAAAATGGAAGAACAAATTGAAGAATTACTATTGAAAGAGAAATTAGAACTCCAGGTGAATACTGATCCTAATACGGAAACTCAAACATCTTCTGCAGGTACAGAACTTTCAACATCTTTGACTACAACTGATGCAGCAAAGTTGGTACAAGATTTGGCCATTCAGAAGCAGGCACATGAAAAATTAGAATAGGGGTTTCAGATTCTTGAGTCACAAAATATTAAGAATGACACTTTATACATGAAATAAATGAAAAAGACTCATCCGTTAGAACTTAAGATAAAGGAATTAGAGAGAGAATATCTAATGGCAACAAATCTAGTTGATGCTAAGCAGAACATCTGGGAAGATATCAGCAGGTCGATCACATAGGTATGGATATCCATACAGGTTATCTTCGAATAGAAGGAGCTCATTACCAAATGCAAGGCAAACATTCAAGAACAGAAAGAGCACCTCAAAAAGAAACCAAGTGAAGCCACTGACATGATTAAGGTTCTCAATTCAAAAAACAGAGAGGAGCTGGAAGAAATCAATATCTTGGACAGAACTGCAACCATTTTGGAGATAAAGAAATTTTTACAGAAAATAAATTTAATCAACCAATTGTAGACCAAATGTGAAGCTTTGAATATTGTTGTTCGAAAGTTTCATACTAAATTTAATGTTTTAAATCATAAAGGACTGTCGGGATTGGTAAGATTATATGATAAGTTGATTAAATTAGAAGATTACTACAAAAAGTTATACACCATTTCAATAGACAAGTCAAATTTTGCAGGTATCAAAGGACATATTACAGGGAAAGGTTTTCTTGAAGCTCTGCAGTTTGATTTGATCATTCAACATCAAATCATACATTTATTCATTCAAAGACCAACTTTTGACAGATATACTGAAGTAGATGAAATCTTTAGGAAAATGATGAGTGTAGAAATCCCAAGTCAATATCAATGGGATAAGTTTTGTGAGACCATTGAGTAAAAGGATGAATTTTACGCCATGCCAGCACATAAGATTTTTTAGGGTCAGTCGGCAACAACTTCCATCAAAAGGGGCAAGTCATCAACAACTTCCAAGAAAATAGAGATACTCCATCTATTTGTCTCCTTCTTCTATTCTTCTTTATCCTATTATTTTAAATCAGTTAAGATATTTCAAAGTTTTGTAAATTAGTATAAATAACTCTCATTTCAATTTATTAAGGGTTGCACCCTTGGATGAGTGAATTTTTTTAAGCAGAAATTGTACAAGTCTTTTTTATCAGCAATAATACAAGAAGGATTTTGAATTTGTCTCATACAGCTCTATTTTCTCCAGTGAGTTATTTCTAGTTTTCATACATTTTGTCTCTTCATATGTTTAATTGTTATCAAGATAACTAGGTGATATTAATTGTGTTTTAGTAATATTAGAATTCCTCATGAAGTTATTATCGATATAAATAATGATTTACTTAACAATTTGTTGATGTAAGTCCCTTTCAATTATAAATTGTCAGCATCTTGATAATGTTAAATGTATTTTGTTGAACTTTTAGACATTTCTTAAAGGTTTTCAAGCTTATGATTTAGTGAAGAATTCAATCTGAATATTTGATAATCATATCTTCTTACATAAATCTACTTATTCATTTTACAAAATCTTAATCACTGTGTGAGATAAACAAGCAGCCCTTACTTGTAATTACTAATATTATTTTGAAGATTTAATCAATAATTTTTTGCTAAAAGTTATCTTATACATTGGTCCTCCAAAATTATAAAACACAACAAAACGTTATATATTATTTGGCATTATTCTTGACCAGAATTATCTCAAAGGACAACATACTCCCAAGGTAAACCCCTTCTTTCCTTCGATGGAAACCTAGGGTGGGACAGCAACAACTTCGTGGAGTTGGAGGGGCTTATCCAGGGTATCTCCAGAGCCATTGAGTTCAACTTTTATCCATTGGAAATGGAGGGAGACTCGCAAATCATCACTCAGGAAACCACCTGTATTCTTCGTGGCTCCTCCCCCTTAAAGGTCTCTACAAGCTGGAGGCTCACTAATTGGCTCAAGCTCCTAGAATAGTTTCTACAAAATCACAGGGAAATAACATTTCACCATGTGTGCAGAAAAACAAACACTGTTGCGGATCTCCTAGCCAACAAAGGCATGGAAAGCCACACAATGTTGCATTACTCTAACTTCTCTCAGATTGGGTACAATTCCTTGCGCGTGGAATGCCGAACTCTCATCCAAAAGTGTCATCCCTCCCTGGATGCAGGTGAAATGATGTGCACTTATGAAACTGATTCTTCCCACGCACGGATTGATGAAGACCTGCACCACCATCTTTTACCTGGTGTGGAACCTCCTCTCCGCAATCATTTACATGAGCTCCCTGATGCATCTGATCTACTTCCATACCCTGAATCACATGCCACTCCATGATAAATGTCGCAACCTGCACCTGAGAGTGTGTCACAATAATGCACAGCATCTGTGCTTGTGCCATGGGTCTTCAAAAGGCAAGGTCAATCCCCATTGTTCCATCCTCATGTTGCTCCTGTTAGCCATCAATAAAATGTTGGAAATGTTTTCATTGATGGCAAAGGAATTGGCAAAGAAGGAGCATCTGAAACAGTAACTATGAAAAGAGAAAAGCAAGGCAGAGAACAAAGGTCAGCAGACAAAGCAGTGTAATGAAGATGCGATGTGATATTTGTATGTGCGATGCGATGAGATCGCACATCGCAATCGGTGAAAGAAACAGAGAGGCAAAGTATGCGATTGATCTGCGATGCGATGCGATATTTTTATGTGCGATGCAATGAGATCACATATCGCAATCAGCGAAGAAACAGAGAGTCAGAGTAACGAATATGCAATGTGATGCGATGATATAAGGATATGGGTCCTACAGGGCAAGTGTATATTATAATATTCCGAAGGTTGGGTACAAAAGAGTTGAACTTAAGAAATGTAGTGTCGAATCATTTACAAAGGAATTGACGCTATTCTTAAAGATCAGTTAAACAAACAGCGGCAATGTATGTATATATAAAACCTTATTCCGGGAATCATTACCTAGCCGGGCATCATATATATATATATATAAATTCCGAGAATCGCCTACCCCGCTGGAGGATACTCTAAAGCTGGAACATAAAATCATATATAGCGCATTACATATTTCACAAAGGTCCAAAGTTTATATATAATTCATATGGAACCAAGCGATATTTGTTAATTTATTGCACATGAAGGGCAGAGTTCATATATATTCGCAGACGGAACCTAGAGTACGGAGCGGGAATTTGATTGGACGGTTGATCACTGTTTAAAAACCGCAAGTGGATTTGCGAAAGCAAATTTCCCATATCGCACCGCTTTTGCGGGTTGAGCGGTATTCAATAGGTTGGCTCTGATTCCATAGAACGGGCGACACGCGTCCCTGTACGACTTCACAAAACCGCTTGTCACTGCGCGCCATCGCGCGTTATTGTTCGACCCAAGATGCCCAGCGATATTGTTGTGCGCCGTTGATCTGGAGGGAAGCCATCGGACGGTGGTCGTATGAGGAAGATGAACGAAGATTAACCAAAGTACGGCAGGCCATCGCGCGTTATTGTTCACACACCTTCGCCGAGCGATATCCATCCGATCAAATGAGGTGGCATGACGCGATAACAACCGTTGGATGGATATGACCATTAACACTGGGGCCCATGCATACGAATGTGTTGGTCATGGTTAAGATTTGCGGATTTATTAACCATTGGGGTTATAGTTATAAAATTCGAACATTTTGTTATGAAGTGTGAAGGAAGCCCCCGAATTGAAATAATATTATATGGCGGAGATAAAAGACTACCTTTGGGACGATTCATGCATGGAAGAACGAAGTTTGGGGTTTCAATTTGGATTGGCTCGATTTTTAATACGCTGGATTATCTATTTTGACCCCGTCCAGGAATACCATTAGCGGTTCGTGGTTTTGACTCATGGTTTTACTAAAGGCAAAACTATATAAGGAGAAGAGAAATAGAGAACGAGGTGTGCATGTGTAAGGGTTGTGAATGATAAATTTTTCTAAGGAATATCTGCATGGGCGAACTCTGTTCTTAACTGATAAATATGAATCTACGATGCACCCATGGATATAATGATTTGACGATGATGAATCTCTGGTTTGAACAACGGACGAAATCATAAAGAACAGGTGTGAGTGTACTGAATGAATAAATCTGGTGGCATGCAAGGTATGTCTGGTGGATCCAGTGTGAAAATTGATGAAACGTGGTCCGCAGTGGTGCTGAGGGTCGAAACCTTCAGTAAGGGGGTTGTAGCTCTCTTCCAGTGGTAGCTGGTAAATGAGAACAGGGGGTTGTAGCTCCCTTCTAGGAAAGGCTAGTAAATGAGAGAAGGTTGTAGCCTTCTACAGGTGGGTGCCTGTGTGCTGGTATAAGTCTGCACCAGCATAAAATTGTAAGAAATTTTCTTTATAATAAATATTGAAGACTGAGATAACAGCAGTGGTGGTTTTCTCCCGAATTGGGTTTCCACCTTAAATCCTAGTGTTCATATGTGTTGCTTATGTTTGATGGTTTGTTCTATTATTTTTGTTCATGCTTACTGCTTATCTGATGAATAAATGATGCAATGATCTAAGTAAAGACATAATAAGATCTCTGGACATACAAGTTGGATGCAGTAATGTAACATATGGTTTTAAGAGAAAGAAAAAGTAAAAATTGTCAGTTAGCTCTAAATACTGATTCACCCCCCCTCTCAGTATTTTTCCCAACATAAAATTTTGTCATAACTGATGATGGCTAAAACAGGTCTTTTAGTCTTCAAGAAACAATTTTTAAGCAAAAATTGTGAGTTCTTGAAGCCTTGTTGTGTACCTTATCCAAAAGATCCATTCCATTGATATATTCACTTCAAAAAATTCAAAGAAAAGCTCTGTTGTTTTAAAAGAAATTGTTTTCAGACCCATTTTCCATCATTAGTTCCTTTGGAAAACCCCTCTAAAAACCCCTTCATTTCACCCATTTTTCCCATTTTTTACCCTTCATTTTTCCTTAAATTCCCCTTTAAACCTTATAAAATCCTTTTATTATGGTTTAAACACCTTTCCTCCCTCATTTACCCTCATTTTCCTTAAAAGTCCCCTTTAAAACCATTTAACCCTTTTTATTTGGTTTAAAAAAAAAAAACCTTTTTTACCTTACCCGAAACACTAAAAAACCCATAAAAACCTTTGAATAAGCTTTTCCACTCCTTTTAGGCCTTAAGCCCCTTCCACTTAAGCCTGAGCCCCTTTTTCTACAATAAGACCATGCCTTGCGACCAAAGCACTAAGCCCATCATCATTTCAGCATTTTGGCCTTTCGCAGGTCCCCGCGGCCTTTTTTCCTTTAAAAATATCCGTCGTCGATGCGAAACCCCGATCGCATCTGGACCAACCATTTTCCAAGATCGAACGGTCTATGCATCCTTCCATCACATCGCAACTTCCTAGCTCCCTTATCTCCTGACCTTTTTTCCCCCGCCGATGCAACCCCGCGATCAAATCTCCATCGTCGATTAAATCTGATTGGATGATCCACGTTGTCTCGCATTATTGCTTTCCCTTCCACCCATCCATCCTCCGTCGATGAGATCTCCACCATTGATCTGGCTCCCTCAGATCCAACGGTTTGCACTATCTCACATTATCGCTTTCCTCCGCCCCGTTCATTCATTTCGGCCACTTCTCTATATGATCTCAGTCGTCAATCCTCCTGATTGGATGGTCAGCGCTTCTCTTCTTTTACCCCACTTACTCATTCTCCGCAGTTATCTCTGCTGTTGATCTTTTCAATCCGACGGCCCACATTACTTCTTCTTTTTCAACCCCGCCCTCCTCATTCTCCCCCATCAACAAATCTCAACCATCAATCCTCACGATCTGACGGCTCCCATTGATCCCCCTTTCTTCCACCCCGCCAGCCTTATATACCCTCCTGCTTGATCTAAGCCGTCCATTCTAATCCAGATCTGACGATCCTCGCTCATCGGCACATTGCAAAGTCAAAATCCCTCTTCCCAGACCCTCTTCCCCGCCGATTGTCGATCCGTCGAAGTTCATCTCAGTCGTTCATCTTCCAAATTCGACGGCCATCGGCTCTCCTCCCATATAATCTTGTCGGTCCCACCGGACCCCGCAAATCTTTTTCATCATGTTCTCTTTCAATCTCCATCTTTGATCCTCACGATCCAACGGTCCATATTCATTTTCACGCTCGTTTCACCCAACCCATCTATAGTGCAATTTGAACGTGAAATGGGTGGTTTTAGAAGGATAGGTGTCAGCGCCTGGGCCCCACCTCTCTTTCTCCCATGTATCTCTTTTCCCTTCAGGTTTGTCTTTAACCGTCAATCTGATCTATTTCCCCTGGATCGGACAGCCACCATTTCACTTCGCGTTCATTCTAGAAAACCATTTCATCGTGCCATTTCCATGTGAAATGGGCAGTTTTTAGAAGCCATGTGTCAAGCGATAACCCGTATCGCACTCAATTATCACAAAACCACTTACCACTCTTATCCCGCACGAATACCATCTTTGGTATTCCCGAAACCACTTTCACATATTTTTGCGCCATAAATTTCAATTTAAACCCTGTTTCTACCTCCCGCCATGGGTTTTTCCACCTCCGTTGCATTCTTCATTTCTCTCTAAACGCTCCTTCACCCGCCCCGAGCCCTCTGTTAGCAGTTAAGCCCCAAATTTGCAGGTTTTTGTAACAGGTTGTGTGTGTTGCAGGTTTCATGGTGGATAGATATCCAAGTTGCCACTTGTACAGCATAAGCCATGAACATCAGCAGAAGAAGATGAAGTGAATCAGAATTAAAGTTAAAGGATTAAAGCAAGAGCCTGAAGATTAAAAGGCTTAATCCACAACTTAAAAGGATAAACACAGTGAATTAAGAAGAAAGATAATCAGAGAGGCCTTAAATCATATCAAATCCCTAATTCAAGTTTAAAGTGACAAATCAAGACGGATCAGAAAAAGACTGCTTCAAAATGCCAAATCACTAAAGAAATTTACTTCTCCAAAGACCAAAAATTCCATCTATAGGCCTATTTACTCAAAAACCTACAAAGTTAATGCACAGTCAGAGATATTTTTCCAAAGATAGCTCAGAAGTAATTGCCAGCCTACCAAAAGCCTCAAAAGTCAACAAAAGTGACTGAAGTTGATGAAACTTAATGAGAAAATAAATTAACAGACTTAAGACATTAGATATCTTCTCCATTAGGCCTCCCAAAGGTCGAGAAGCATTTACTCCGTATTAATTGAATAGTTAGACCTTCCTTTCACTCCACCTCCTCAAATTACCTATAAATATTGTATGAGGAGTTCATTGTTTTTGTTGGTTGAATACTTATCGAATGTAAATAGTTGTTGAGGCTGTTGAAGCTCTGTTAGTAATTGAAGAAAGATAGGCTGAGAAGAGAAGTTTGAAGCTGTAAATACCTACTGGACTTGAAGATTGTAACTGGTTTGAACATCAAATACAGAAGTTGATTTATGGGATCCTGGTCTATGTCAATCGTGATGTTTTTCTTACTGTAATTGTTATTTTACTTATGTTTCCATATTGTCCACTTTCTCTGATAAAAAACAGCAAATATAGCTTAGGATTTACTGTAAATTACCCTATTTCTCAATTATAAATCTTTATCTCTATGTTTTCTACCAGTTGTGTATTTGAGGTTAATTCAATAGAGTATAACCAGTGAAGTGTTGGTGAGCCCATGTTTTCTAAGTAACACTTGAGATATTGTCTTTGAAAGTCCTTGAAACGTTTGCTAAGTAAAGTTGAACTAGAGAAGTCTATGGTTAGCCCTATCCTCTAGTTTATCTCCAACAGTTGCTTTGAAAATATCCCTTTAGAGTATGTGAAAAGCAGGCTAGGTTAAAAGTCCTTACTTGATCTTAGGCTATTCTTTGTTTATCTTAAATGTTTTCCTTTGAGAGTATGTCAAAAGCAGGATAGGTTCAAAGTCCTTACCTGATCTTAAGCTACCCTTTGTTTTTCTTGTGTGTTTGCTTCTTTCACCACACTTCTTAATGTTCCATACCACAAATCAACTTAAACAGATCCTTTGATATAGATGACTTGCCCCATGGACCACTCTTGAAACTTGTTGTGCAATTAAATCCTTTTGTGACTCCATAGCCCAATGGATTGATACTATCTCTTACCTATCCCATCAGCTGAGCCATTCTTTCAACCTGCTCACACCTTTACCCTTCAAAATACTTCCTTCATTTTGATGATATCCTACCCAACCAAAAAACAAACAAATAAACCCCTTGTACTTCATAACTAGCCTAATATCATATCGTAAGCCTTAAATATATATCCTTTGAAAACACTTATATATAGAGAGATCCCTCTCTGAATCCAGGAGGACTAGTTCCTAGGATTCAAAAGTGGTTCTGATGTAGGCCCTGTAGCATTTTTTCTTGCCAATATTGCAAACTACGGGGTCCTAATAGCTCCTATTGGTCTCTAGAGCCCACTCTTCCCCCTTAGTTATTTTTTTGTTGCCTCAGTCTCTTCGTGTGCTCCACCAGTTGTGTGCCCTCCCTCCTTCGTGCCTCCATACTAGCGCTAGGCCTTTGGGCACACACCCTGTTGCGCACCTCCCAGGTTGCGTGCTCCCCCCTGGAATTCCCCGCCTTCACATATTCTCCCTGTTGCGAACATTCAGCAGCAAGCTCCCACGCTCCGCACCACCCACCTGCGCACCCCCTACTGCATGATAATCAATTACGTACATCCCTACTCTGCTTTGTTCATGATCCCCCCCATGGCTCTGCATTAGTGTTACACTAAAAATTTTCACCATGAAATTTAATTGTCTATATGGGTTCATCATTACCTATATTATGATCCCTTAGAGGTCCAAAACCCCAAAGTTCCTAAAACAAGTCCTGGAATTGGAGAAAAGCTCATTAAAACCCTAAAAATACTAACTCTGCTCTTTTCTTAGTCCTTACCTACGTACCCGCAGCTTTTTGCTCTATAACCTGTGGCACATCCTACACGTTCTACTCATTAAACCTGTGGAACCCCATAAAAGGTAAAATAAAAGGAAAAGTAAGTTCTAGAAGCCCAGTTGTTCGAATATTCTCCCAACTGGAGGCTTTTATAAGCGTTATCAAGTCGAGCTTCATCCTTTCATTCATGAACCTATATTCCTTCATTAATGGAGTTTATCCCTTGGTATTTGGAGCTCAAATCCCTTCATGAGAGGAATTTATCCCCCTCTTTATGGAACTAAAACCACCTCCATTTTCCTATAAATTAAACTCATGTTTCAGTCCCAAGGGTACTTAGAACTTAATATTTTTAAGGAGAATTTCTGAAGAAATCATACTCTCTATACTTGGCATCATTGGTATGAGAACGATCACATACTCATATTCATAACTTCATGCTAGTTCATAGAGGAGAAGGCTTGTCAAACTGAGGGAAAACGGTTGTTCAGGACCCTGGAAGAACCTGTATAACATCAAGGCGACAAGGTTGTAAGGTTACTTCTTATTATACAAGTTCATACAAATGGATTCTATTTTCTCATTAAGTTGTTCATGTATCTATTTGAGTAATTTAATTCTCGGATTCCTTGATCACTGAGATAGGTTAGTGTTTTATGAATTATTATATCTTGCAGGTGATTTTAATCCTTTTTCTATCTTTGATTGCAGGTTTCACATGCTGAAATGACCTCTTTTGGAGCGACTGGACATAAATATTAGAGCAAGCATTGGACTTCAGGTAGGGGCATGTCCTCAAACTTTGTTAATTAATAATTTTGAATCGCAAATGATCTAGAGAAAATGGTTTGCATTTGGTTGTTTGTTTCTAGATATCCTTAGGATACTAGGGAGATCACTTTTGTCCGCAAGAAGGATTTATCTATGTAACAAAATGGCGACTCCGCTGGGGATATATGAACTTAGTTTTATTTTTTGATTCTCAGTTTGACTTTTGAAAGAGTTTTTTCTGCTTTTTATTAGTCTAAAACCGAGTTGAGTAGATAACTTATCAGAATTCCTGAAAAGTGAATCTAAATTTTTATTTTTTCTGTATTTTTCCTGGCCTCCACAGTTTTTATTTAAAAACAGTGCGATAGCCTCCGTGGTTTTAGTGTAAAAACAGTGTGGTAGCGCACTATTCTTTATTAAAACCTGCGGACTTGAGGAAAATTTATGAAAAATTAAGAATTATCTTTTCTGGAGCTAGATTACCAGATTCTCTGTATTTTCCCCAACTTGTCTTGACTATCAAAGTCTTATATGTGAATTTCCTTCAACAATTTCTGTGTTTGAGTGATTTTTCAGCTAATTTGCATCTTATGAGTGAGTGTTTGCCCTGTCTTCTTGCTACTCTAAATCAGAAACTTTCATATACCTTAGCTTATTGGTATGTCATCGTTTTCTTGTTGATCCATTGAACTTATTGCAAATCTTTCTTTTATGAAAATTAGATTTTATTTTCATTTGCAAATTTAGAAGACCTTTTAGCTTGATAAGGCCTGAATTTCACATTAGACCATTATTGGATTTTTTTTTTTTTGAGATAAGCAGAAAGTTTTTTGGTTAGATCACGAACTAAGCATAAACATCCTCAAAATTTTTAGATAGAATTCAAACTTACTGTTTTCTTTTAGTTTTGAATTTTATAGGAGTTTTCGATAAGGTTTTCTTTTGGAAAGAGTTTGTTAAATGATTTGTAGTTTCTGATCTGTTTGATTAAGGATTTCATTTCAAACGAGTGATTGATCATTTTTATGAAATTGAGTTCTCAAAGAAATCATCTTCTTTTCAAATATTTTTGTTTATAAGAGAAAGAATTTATGCTTTGAAAGTTATTTAAATCTCTCAAATATTTCCTTTAGATAGATTTCATTGAAAATAAGAGAGTTGCACTTTCATTTATATGCATATTAGTGTATTTTTTAGTCCGGTCATAAAACATCATCGAAGTTTCACTTCCATGCCTTTTGTCCTAAGAAACATCCAAACTAAAAACAACGCATAAATTAAAATCAATCTAGATATTTTTTACATTTTCTAGCGCTCTTTTCCACCAATATAGCTTAGGCTAGTGTCTTGGAATAGGTTGTAATTAACATTCCACGACAGTTAAAACAAAAAAGTAGTAATCTTGCAGTAGGAAAATCCAATTGTAGCATGTATTCTCTAGGAAGATCTTCTTAAAAGAGTCAAGCATGAGATCATGTCTGAACTAGTGAGGTAATCATACCTATCTCATTGGGAAAGATAGCAGATGTGCACATATTAAAAACGGTAAACCTCAGATAGACCATTGTCGACGAGCTTGGGGTCACTTATCGATAAACCTTGGATTATCTCTAGGAGCCTTCAAGGGAATTGAGCTAGTTACTCTGCCCTTGCGTGTATATCGGATCGTAGACTGTTCCCCTAGGTATATTTGTTCCGATTGGTGACCATAGTGGCTATAAACTTTATGATTATTTCCAAAGGTGACGATGGAGGGAAGGTCTCACTATACCTGGAGCAGACGTCGACTAGACTCACTTGGACTCTCCGGAGGGTTCTCTTCACTCGAGATGGTTTAAGTGGAGAAACTTGCACCTGTTTATTTCATTAAGCAGTTTGTCGGGGTAACTGTTCCAACCGCCATTTCTGCATTAAAATTCTACGATGTTAGATTTCATCACCAACTAGTGCTTTTAGTGCGGGAAACTACTGTTTGTGAGTGGTTTGATATTGTATATCTTGTAGATGTGTGATAAATTTGTTTGTTTCCTTAGAGACTTTAGGATTTTTTGAAATTTTCCTTGATTGTGTGTGTTAAAATTTGTAATCGTGGTAGAATTACCTAGACAATCACGTAGAATTCAGGAGAAACCCCCTGAGTACACACCAATCCAATTAGAAAGACTTAAATCTGAGAAATGACAAACATCGGGGACTGGATCAACTGAACAGGAAGAAACATCAATAATCATTCATCCTAAACACGAAGTAGATCAACCTCAACCAACAGAGAGTTCTTCACAAAAAATTGAAATTTTTGAACTAGTTGAACTTGCTTCTGCAACTAGTGAATTATCAGCTACTGAGCCTGAAATTTCTGAACCAAAAACTGCATCTGCTACGTCTGAGCCTACTTTAGAATTTGTTGCTCCAACCCCTTGTCGTCCTGATTCACCGAGATTAAATTATCTCATTACCGAAAACCTTCCTCCTGGTGTCATTAGTATTGAATAATTTACTGACACAGAGGAAGAAGTTGTTCTTCCTTCAACTCAGGAATCTCTAGATCTTAGACCACGTGAATTTATTTACTATAGTCCTTTCAAACATGATCCTTGGTATTCTCGATTGTGGTTTTCTACAATATTTGGTCTAAGTCATTACCCGAATCCATTTTTTACGGAGGTAATTCTGAGACCTCCATTGAAACCATGTCTGTGGTCATCCGCTGTATACGCATCTCCCGAAACATATTTGTAGTCGTCATTTTGTCACTGTGGGATACGATCACTTTGTGGTATTTGTCGAAGCGACTCCTTCTCCTGACAAACGTATACCATCATCTAGTCAAAATGAATCAAATACCGAAACTTTGAACGCGGAACAAATTTATATCATGTCTGGAAACATTCCAAACCCTGACCCTCAAGATAGTAATTTACCACCTGGGGGACAAACTCAAGTTAGTAATTAACCGCCTAGGGGGCAACCTCAAGGACATTACATTCCTCAAGTACAATATCAACCTCAAGGACAGTACATACCTCAAGGTCAATATCAACCTCAAGGGCAGTACCAAAATTAGGGTCAACAACCTCCTTTAGGGCAGCAATTCTACCCAGAACAGAAATTGTTTCAAGAAGGTGGGAATTATCCATCTAATTATCAAACATATGGTCCAAATTATCAACTTGGTTATGGTCCTTCCTATGCAAAACCTTCAATCAAACCTTCATATCCCGGACTAAATACGGTGTGGGATCCATCCCAAGTTCAATAGAATTTGCAACCTAATGTGCAAGGACCCTATTATCAACCTGGAAAGCCAATTGGTTGCAGTAAAATCCAACAACCTATCCAACCTATTCAACCTACTGTAAAGGTACCTGCATCTGGTACAGTTCAGCAACCTGGTCTGAGTACGCCTTGAACTCCAACACAAATTGTTGCACCAACTTCTGTTCAAGCTACCACACCTATTCCTGGAGTTTCTGCAGCTCCTACTTCTACAGCCCCTCAAGTATCACAACAAATACCTATCGTTTCTACACCACAACCTAGACCCACAGTTCATGCTACGATTCAGATACCTGCAAGTCAACCTGGTACAAGTACAGTTATAACAAGCCAACCTCAGTTTTTTTATCAACCGTACCAAGGGAAGTATCAATATGGACCTGTGGCACAAAATCCAGTATACCAGCATCAACCATATCCTGGTTACACGTATCAGACACCTAATCAACCCCAGTATAGTTTGGCTAATCCTGGTTATCCAAGGGCATTCTGATTCCAAATGCATAGGCTATCCCAAGATATCATGGATATCCTCCTCCTGGTACTGGTATAATCCTGCAAGCTTATCAATTCGCTCAAGACCCTAACCGTCGGTTTCCATTCATAGCAACTTTGGATTTACCTGATTTGTATCACCTTACGAATGATCCAATATATTATCTTCTTTATTGGCCGCCAATGCCAAATAAGTTTCCCAGTGATATCCCGAAGTTTGAAGGTAAATTAGGAGAGGACTCTACAAACCATGTCATGACCTACCACCTCTGGTGTGCATCCAACTCTTTGATTGATGATTCAATTCGATTACAACTATTTTAGAGAACACTAATAGGTCTAGCTGTAAAATGGTATATTGAATTACCACGTGGATCCTTCAACAATTTTAATGCTTTAGCCACTCCTTTCTTAACACATTTTCAATTGCCAGTCAAATACGACAACGGCACAGAATTATTGACTTCATTAAAACAATCTATGTCTACGTACATAATTGATCACATACATGAATGGAGACGTAGAAGACGTTTGGTGAAAGTTTTTATTCTGGATCAGATTTTGGCAGAATGGTTCATCAAATCATTACTTCCAAAGATCATTGAAGATGTGGCTAAGGGAGGAGTTGTTACTGAAGAACCAGTCATTGCTCAAGCTCAGTACGTAGATCTCGTATATACGCAGTTTGGTACTTTGTACGAAAAAATTCCTGATCTACCACGTCCTAGTCAAATAACTGCAACTCCTTCAAGGTCTCATGCTGCTGATGGTGTAATTGGTTTAGTTAATACAAATCAAAATAAGAAGAAGTCTTCAAAAACTACTTCTCCTATAATAACTTTACCTGATTCACCAAAAGGATATTCTTCCCTTAAAACTTTTGCCGACATTCACGGTGTGGATTCATCTACAGTGAAAACTAAAACCGATGATAAAAATAAAGGTAATAATAAAAGCAAACAAACTTCATCTCCCAAAGAGAAAACCGACAAAAATGAACCATCTGATGATAAACGAAAACCTCGTTATCCTTGTCTTATCTGTGATGAGGATCACTTTACTAAAGAGTGCTCGCATCGATATGAGGTCTCTAAATTCATCAAAGGTTCACCCACACCTGTTGTCTTGAAGGATCCTTTTCCTACTCAAGATAGCAAAATGATAGGATCTTCTTCACACTCTTCAGCAAATATTTTAATGATTTCTCAAGTAATGGTTGCGACTCGATCACAAGATTCTGGAAGTAAAAGTATTGTTACTGGTAAAGAAGTAGAAAATTATAATTCAACACCAGCTACATATCCTTCGGTTTCTGATCCACTTCATATCGAGAAACCTAATCCTGATCTAGTAATTAAATCGCCTGCTAAACGTGTACTTCGAAAATCAGCTTTCAATCCGCATGCGAGAGCTGCTTAGAACTACAACATTGTTGAAGACTTGGCGATTTCCCCTTCAGCAATGTTGGTCTTAGAAGTGTTGAAATCATGTCCAGCACAGAGGAAATTAATTTTATCAGCTATTGGAGCTATAGATCTTCAGGATTCGAACCTTATGGTCTTTGATTTACAAAATTTTACACCAAGACTCCCTCACCAAATGGCTTTTCAAATTCTAGTTTTAGTCAAAAACAGACGTTGCTTTTATACTGTAATTGATGAGGGAGCATCCACGTGCATTATGTCGTTAAAATGTTGGAAATAACTTGGTTCTCTGACACTAAACCAGTCTCCGACAATCCTTAAAGCTTTTGATGGAAGAGGATTGCATCCATATGGAATTTTGCAGGATCTACCTCTAGAGGTCGAAGGTAAAACTATTAATTTAGATGTGGAAGTCATTGATGCCCCTTTAGATTACAACCTTCTTCTAGGTCAAAATTGGTCTTATGCTATGACTGTTATCGTGTCATCCATCTTTCGGTTAATCATGTTTCCTCATCAAGGAAATATTGTGAAAATTGATTAGCTCTCATATTATCCGTCTGACCCAGCTTCTACAGATAATATCCAACATATTGGAAAATATAATATCCCTTATGAAGATGTTGGAGTAGGTTTAATCAAAGATTCCTCTTTAATGGGAACGTTTTCTATACCTCCACCCAACGTACCACATACTATTGCTAATATCAATATGATTTCATCAAGCACTATTCCATTTAATGACCCTTGGATAGTACCTTCAGGGTCAGAAATGGACTCATTCAATGGAGCGATGCATTTGAGTCCTTTTGAGATAGCATATCAAGAAGTATAGTCATTTTCTAATACACCTTCAACTGATTTTGATCCATATTAATGTGATCAATTAGGAATCATTTTCACCATCAAGCTCAGCTATAACATCAATTCTTGATCCCTTTCAACAAGTGTTTTTTATTGACAAAAGTATTCGAGAATTTTTGTCTATGGATGAATTACCCTGGGATGATCTACATCATAGATCGTCGTTTTTACCTAAAATTGATAGATTTGAAGATGATTTTTCATCTATTTTTACAATTGAATATGTCAAGGAACCACAGAATCCCATCACGATTACAAATTTGGATTTTGAGATTAATTTGGGAAACATTTCTACCACTGTTCCTTTTGACATATTGGTTAAACCTAGAGTTGTTGAAAACATTCATATAGGTGATTTATGTAAAATTGATGAAATTAATACATATAAAGCCTTATTTCAATAATTTCGTGACATATTTTCCTGGTCCTATGAAGAGATGCCAGGAACTGATCCCAAGATTGTCGTTCATGAAATAAAAACATACCCAGATGCTAAACCTATCAGGCAAAGATTACGTCTGATACATCCACGAAAAGTTTCTGTTATTAAATCCGAAGTTGAGAAATTACTAAGAGCAGGATTTATTTATCCAATTCCTTTAACAAATTGGGTGTCTAATATAGTTCATGTTACCAAGAAACAAGGGACTATACGAGTATGTGTCGATTATAGGGATATTAACAAAGCTTTTCTAGAGGACAATTATCTTACCCCCTATATCGATCAAATCATAGATGATTGTGCTGGAAATGAAATTTTTTCATTTATCAACGAATTTTCCGGATACAATCAAATAAACATACTCCCTGCCAATCAAAAAAAAATAGCATTCATTTGTCCTTGGGGAAATTTTTCTGATTGTAAACTACCTTTCGGATTAAATAATGTTGGGGCAACTTTTCAAAGGGAAATGTCTTACGCTTTTCATGACATTAAACACATTGTGAAACCTTATCTAGATGATTTACCTGCTCACTCATTGCACAGGGAAGATCATCCTACTCATTTACGAGCAATTTTTATGAGATGTAGGCATTACAGGATTCGTTTGAATCCGCATAAGTGTGTTTTTTGTGTGCAATCTGGACGATTACTGGGATTTGTTGTTTCCAAAGCCGAAATTCGTGTCAATCCCTTGAAGGTTGAGGCCATCATTAATTTACCTCCTCATTCCACACTTCGCCAACTCCAAAGTTTGCAAGGGAAAGAAAACTTTCAACGTAGATTTATCCAGAACTATGTTGAGTTAACAAAAAAATTTACCAGGTTGTTGAAATAGAATGTTCCTTTTATTTGGGATGAGATTGATGATCAATATTTTGATGCTTTGAAACACGTGTTAACCCATGCACCATTATTGCATCCACCCAATTACAGCCAGGATTACTTTTTATACCTATCAGCATGTGATTCCACCATTGGGATGGTATTATTTCAGGAGGATGAATTTCACAATGAGCATGTGATTTACTATCTAAGTCAAAATCTCAATCCAACCGAGATTAAATATTCACATGTGGAGAAATTTTCCTTGGCAGCAGTTCAAGCTATCCAAACATTTCGTCATTACATACTGTTACGCAAGACTACTATTATTTATAATTGCAACCCAATGATGTACATTTTGACAAAACAATTACTTGGGGGAAAATACTCAAAATGGATTGTCATGCTACAAGATTTTGATTTGGAATTCAAAAAATCTAAATCAAAGAAATCCTTAGTGTTCACATAAATTATGTGTGACTTCCCAAATACTGAGACAGAAACTGTGGTAGAGCATCCCATTGCATATGAATATTTGTTTCTTATCAGTACCTTAGATCCATGGTATGGAGATATCATCATTTATCTTCATACCCAAACCTTTCGGCCTGAACTTTCACATTCAAATCGAAAAAATATCTGTTACCAACCACAGCAATACAATATTGTTGGAGACACACTTTATCTTCGTGGAGCGGATTCTGTTTTTCGACGTTGCCTAACTCATGAAGAGGCTGAATAGGTTCTGAATGACTGCCACTCTGGAGCGTGTGGTGGTCATATGTTTGGGTATGCCACAACCCAAAAGATATTGTGCGCTGGTTTTTTTTTGCCATCATTATTCAAATATTGCATTCTCGCGGTCCGAAAATGCCACAACTGTCAAATATTTGATCAAAATATGCATGCACCACCAGCTCCTCTTCACCCCATAATTGTTGTCAGTCCTTTTGTGAAATGGAGCATTGATTTCATTACATGTAACCCTCACTCAAAGGGTGGGCATGGGTATATTATTCTCGTTGTAGATTACTTTACCAAATGGGCCAAGGTGATGCCTACATTCGCTGCAGATGGAAAAACTGCAACTACATTCATATTCAATCATGTGATTGCTCGTTTTGGTGTACCCCAAGCTCTTATTACTAATCATGGAAATCATTTTCGAAATATAATGATGATCGAACTTTATGATCAACTTGGCCTGCGCCATGATAAATCTACTCCATATTACCTGCAGGCTAATGGTAAGATTGAAGTCGTTAATAAAGTTTTAACCACCATGATCAAAAGGATAATCGGAACTCACAAATCGAATTGGAATACCATGCTTTTTTTGGCTTTATGGGCATACCGAACCTTAGCAAAAATTACAACAGGGTTCACTCCTTTTCAACTGGTTTATAGTTTAGAAGTTGTGTTACCCATTGAATGTGAAATACCATTACTCCAATTAGCCATAGAGTTACTACCAGATACCTCTGAAGAGGAAAAATGCTTTTTGTACTTAGCACAATTAGGTGAGACTCAGCGCACCGCTGCATAGCAGCTAAAGCTCATAAAAAATGCGTTAAAGCTCAGTATGATCGAAGTGTTACACTTTTGTTTTTTCAGAAGGTGACCTAGTCTTAGTATATAATCAAGCTAACAATAAGCTAGGAGCTGGGAAATTCGAACCAACGTGGCACGGTCCTTACATTATCAAGCGAGTGCTTGCAAAAGGGGCTTATGAATTGACTGATTATGACGAGGTCTCTTTAGATAAACCCAGAAATGGAATTTATATGAAGAGATATTATGCTTGATTCTTGTGTGAATATCTCACTTGTATATTATTTATTTTTCTAGTTATATGCCTTAGATTAGATGAGTCTGTCTAGTTTAAGTTTTCTTTTACTACTATCACTGCTTATCTTGGTTACTCTTGATATTGCATATGTTGACATCTCTTCAAACATACATTGTTTTTGCTGATGGTTTATGTCGTAGTACATAGAATATTTCTTCCGCAGCCTAGGTTATTTATTCACCCACTAATGAGTTAGTTTCTATGCATGGGGTAAGCCTTGGTTAAACAACGAATAATATTACAGAATATAGCGCAGTGGTTGAGTTATTATCTAATGCCATTTCATTTGGTATTCGTCATTTGATCATTAGGCTAGATTCGGAACTCATTGTATTACATTTAAAAAGAGTATACGCAATTAAAAATCCAGTGTTATTGAGATTATTTTTAAGGTTCGTCTCTTGGAAAGACATTTTGATTACATAGTATATCAACATATTTCAAGAAATTTAAACACATTGGCTGATGCATTAGCTAATCGTGTTCTAAATATACATTTGCAATGTTAAAACAGTAAACCAAAACATCATTCGATACATGTTGAACAAGGTAGTCAAAGAAAGTAGTAATATCATAGATAGGAGTTTTTGTTCTCAAAAAAATATTACATCGTCTATGATCATAGGTTTAAAACACCTTATGATCTGAAAGATAATGTTACAAAAAACAAAATACAACAGTCCACTATGATCATCCACTATCTATGGTGATGATCATGGTAGTAAACTATTGTCTGCGCCACCCTGCACAGGAATCTCCTAAACTAGCCAAGAACACCAGTAACATGTCTCTGGAGACGAAGAGGAATGTCATCCGTCGACGTCTCTGGGATATCTATAGTCAACCTCTCTAGGTTGTGCTTCAAGTCAGTAAGGATTTATGCTGCTTGATTTTGTGGTTGTGCGACAGGCTATGTTTGCTTCCTTTCAAAACGGCAGAGTGTAGCTAGCCTTCGTGGACCAACATCTGAATTTAAAATTATTTCATAAGTATTGGATGATTTTTTTTTTTTTTAAATTAGAGTTAAAACACATCAAAATGATTAATTTACCTGATTCATCCCATTTTTCCCATGGAAGTAAGGACATCTTGAGATCAACTCGGAAATCTATGCCCGCATATGGGAAATCTTCAATAGTGGAGATTTGGTTCTGCAGCCAATGAAAATATGCCGGAGTGAATCGAACTACCACATAGTCGTCGCCACCATGGCAGGCCATCAGTGCAACCCAGCGTACCATACGAGGTTCTCTAAGTTCACCAGGATCAACAGGGATAAGCTGAGGGGCGAGGAATGGAATCCTCTCCAAAGCAAAAAAAACCAAGATGGCACCATACCCAAAGTTTTTCAACTTTGATTTTTTGTGCTCTAGTCAATTGGCCTTTCATATTGGCCAATATCCCTTCACACCAATTGAAAATGGTACCTCTGTAACATTCTACTGTTGTTTGCATCTGAGACTTGGTAGCCACATGTGGAGCCGCACTCCCACACAACCTGGTTACAGTGAACGCAATCACTTTAAGATCAAGACGTAAGATAGTCTTTATATCTATACGGTTATCATTGGGATCAGCTTCTTCACTACAAAACTCTTGTTTATAACTAGTAATAGGCAGGCCACCTTGCCTAGCTCCAAAAAAATAGATATGTTCCCCTCTTTTGGATAAACCAGTGATAAAGTAAATATATTCAAGCTCAAGTTCTAGCCAGTGATCACCAATGATAAAACATTGTTCTTGGACATCCCATTTTTTCACCAACCATGTCATTAGTTCCACTTGTGCCCTCATGCCTTGAATTTCCCTGAATTTATACAATCCACAATTTCTCAACACACGCATTGTGGCCGGATTATTCATAGCCGCCTCGTCTACTTCTTCATGCTCGCGTTCTCTCCACTCCAGCATTGTGGAATAGTCTGCAAATTGACACATTTGAAGATTAGAAACTTTTAGAGTGGGAATTTTTAAATATTTTTGAGAGAATTTAACAATTTTCCTTTTCTCACGGTGCCTCCACAGTTTTCGTGCAGACGCAGTGTGGACCTCCGCACGCGCTCTTCATGAAAACTGCGGTAGCCCGATAATTCTCCTTTAGGAAAATTTTCGAGGTCCGCAGGTAACACATGGATGACCTACATACCCCTGAGAGTGGAATTTTGAACCTATTTTCCTCTCAAAAAATGATTTTAAAGCCAAAAATGAGAATTTAATTGGATGAAAATGAAGAGTAGAGTGTTTTAGATTACTTGGATTCGACGATTTTCGATTTGAACAGTTGGTTCTCCCGTTATCAGCTTTGGAACTTTTTCTGAAAAAAGCTCTCAATTTACAATTCTGAATACAAAAAGTGAAAATGACTTTGTTAAACTACTTTTTATCAGATTTTTTGAATGAATAAAATTTTATTTTATTTATTTTCCACTTTAAAAAGTTATTTTTCAAATGTTTTTACTTATTGGAAACAGGTATGTTTAATCTTTCAAGTTTTTGTGCAGAATACATATTTCTTCGGTGAAAATAATTATTTTGATGATGAGTACACTTTTATCACTTTTTCGGACTCTTGGAAATTACGAAAAAGTGAAACCCTGGATTTCTCTTTTAAGCCCTTTTCGGACTCTCTAAACATGAAAATATCGCCAAGTACTTGACTATTTGAACTCGTTAAAGGAAATGAACAGTCGTCCCTTCAGTATAAGTTTACCCCTTTTCCAGACTAAAATGGACTATTTACGAAAAAGGTATACGTTGACTAATCATGGTCAATATAGTTCTCTCTTGTATTATTTTACTTTTTCGGGCTTGAGAGACTAAATTTTTGAAAAAGTACACCCACAAAGTTTTCTTAATTTTTTCTTATGACTCCCTAAAATTGAAAAACACCGAGTTTCACCTATACTGGACTCGTTAAAACTTAACAGTAAAGGACTTGTCGATTACAAACAGGAACGAACCACTCCTTCTTAGGGTTCGATTTTAATACTAAGTTGGACTCATCCAAAGGATGAGCTTACACAACAAGCAAATTTTATCCTCCTCAAGCTTGTCAAAAATAAAGAGGTACTTGCCAGAAATGGTGGGGGAAAAGAGAGAAAATGAATCAACTTGTGACACTTTGTTTAAAAAAGAAGTATACCACTCTTGAACACGACCCTTTTGTCATACTCATATCTAGGTTGGGAAAATCCTTTGTCTAAAAGTTAATCAAACCATATTGAAAGTCTTCATTCAGTTTCTGGGTATTAGCTTTAGGTTAATTTTCACCAAACCATCTATAGTGTCGTTATGTGTTTAAGAGATAGTTCAAATAAACCATTCATTGCAAACATTTGTCTCCATTCGCATTGACCATCCCTGAGTCATTCCTTGCAAATATTTCTTCAAAACTTGATCTAATGGTTTCATGTCGTAGGCTTTCTTGCGACAGGTCACTTTCTATCGACAATAGCTCATCATATAGAAAGTTGATCTAGAATCCTATCAGTACCTTGGGATTTGCATGCCCTAATGGCAGGTTTCTCGCCTTCGACGACAAGTTGCATCATTTACCTTCGATCAAATGATTCCATGAAGTGTTCGACTTCAAATATTTTATTCACACTCATGGATTATATTGAGTACTTTGAGACCCATTATCATTATTGGTGGTTTCTCTCACACTTGTTAATAGTTCACATCATTTACTGTTAATCAAGTGGTTTCTACCATGTTCGACTTCGACACAATAAATCGCATGGATAGAATCATACTAGTCGAGAAGCGGAAATCAAGACCCTAGATCTAGTTTCCACCATCAAGACTGTGAGGAGTTTTATTATTCATGATCTAGTAGACTACTTATAACAGATGGATGCGTCCATGCTGTGTCTACCATTGATGTAATATTAAAATCATTTCTATATCAGAACATTTAGTTAGTTTTGATCTAAGTATGGGAATGCCTACCTCAGTGATGATATACATATATATGTTTGCATTGAATGTTTCTACAGGTTTCAACTAGTAAATCTAATCCTCGGAATGACAAAGCACTTCACTCTTCAGAACTACTTCAGACTTTGCGCTTTAGGGGGCAATCTGTTACACTAAAAATTGTCACCATGACATTTAATTGTCTATATGGGTTTATCGTTACCTATATTATGCTCCCTTAGAGGTCCAAAACCCCAAATTTCCTAAGCCAAGTCTTGGAATTGGAGAAAAGCTCATTAAAACCCTAAAAATCCAAACTCCACACTTTTCCTAGTCCTTACCTGCGGACCCGCAGCTTTTTGCTCTATAACCTGTGGCACATCTCGCACGTTTTGCTCATTAAACCTGCGGACCCCCGTAAAAGGTAAAATAAAAGGAAAAGTAAGTTTTAGAAGCCCATTTGTTCGAATATTCTCCCAACTGGAGGCTTCTAGAAGCGTTATCAAGTCGAGCTTCATCCTTTCTTTCATGAACCTCTATCCCTTCATTAATGGAGTTTATCCCTTGGTATTTGGAGCTCAAATCCCTTCATGAGAGGAGTTTATCCCCCTCTTTATGGAACTGAAACCACCTCCATTTTCCTATAAATTGAACTCATGTTTCAGTCTCAAGGGTACTTAGAACTTAATATTTTTAAGGAGAATTCCTGAAGAAATCATACTCTCTATACTTGGCATCATTGGTATGAGAAGGATCACATACACATATCCATAACTTCATGCTAATTCAGAGAGGAGAAGGCTTGTCAAATCGAGGGAAAACGGTTGTTCAGGACCTTGGAAGAACCTGTATAACATCAAGGCGATAAGGTTGTAAGGTTACTTCTTATTATACAAGTTAATACAAATGAATTATGTTTTCTCATTAAGTTTTTCATGAATATATTTGAGTAATTTAATTCTCAGATTCCTTGACCACTGAGATAGGTTAGTGTTTTATGAATTATTATATCTTGCAGGTGCTTTTAATCCTTTTTTTGTCTTTGATTGCAGGTTTCACATGCTGAAGTGACCTCTTTTGGAGCGACTGGACATAAATATTACAGCAAGCATTGGACTTTAGGTAGGGGCATGTCCTCATACTTTGTTAATTAATAATTTTGAATCACAAATTATCTATAGAAAATGGTATGCATTTGGTTGTTTGTTTCTAGATATCCTGAGGATACTAGGGAGATCGTTCTTGTCCGCGAGAAGGATTTATCCGTGTAACAGTCAGCACTAAAGGATCATCAGGGGTAGACAAAGAGGTGCGTTCTCAGGACGCTATCATAAAGGTCAATACAATCGCTTGGAATCCTTCAAGGGATCCTCTTCTAGTATCCATGACAGGGAGGCAACACAGCACCATGCGCGCAACTAGGAGGAGGTCGCCCCTACTTAGGAGACTCAGAGGGTCAGAAGGGGACCCAGGAAATCCACCATCGATCACCCATAGAAACCCACTCCTTGCAAAACCGAGCCTCTTCCTGTATAGGAGGTCACAGGGGAAGATACTGATGTGTGAATTATGGACTCAGAGGGTGTTTGGATGCGTGTTCCAGATGTTGAGTACCCAATCGCTCCCATTCTCTGCACACCTGCTTCAAATCGCCCATGCTTGCGCAGGAGTACGGTTTCCGCATCGAGGAGGAGGACCTTGTCACCGAGGATGATGTAGGAACACCATGACTGTGTGGCCGCTCGAATCTTTTTTGTCTTCTGTTATTTCAATGCATACTATAGAACTTTTTATTTTTCATGTATGAGGGCACACCTTGTACTTTTTCAATGTCTGATGCTACTAAAGGGTTGGTTTCTTCCCAAGAGGAAGCCCAACACCTGTTCTACTCTGAAAGCATCGAAGGCTGGGATTTGATGACCACAACTCACCATCTCATCTTGTCCCCTATGTAAAGTTTCTATTTGAATTAATATAGTTTAACCTAACTTACCAAAAAAAAAACATATAAGGGTGGACGGTGTCACTAGAAGAAAACTGAAGGTACTGTCAAAGTGAACCAAAGCATGTTGCTGCAAACCTGAGGTCTTCACCGATCACTATGGCACAATTCTACACTATGGTAATAAATGAGTTGAGATTGACCATGTGAGAAATCGTTTGATTACCAGTCATTGATGTATACCATTAGCAAATTCAAGACAACTCACCGATAATGATGATGAGAGTCAAGGTGCCCCAGTACAATCTAATAAGTGTGAATAAATGAGGTGAAGTAGAACACTTGAGAGAATCTATCAATCAAGAGACATTAATTTATTCTCACTATCGATAGTGAAGGCGCCTACCATTGATGATTGAAAACCCTTAGGTACTAAAAAAGGACTCTAGACCTTATTCCCATAGCAAAGAGTCGGATTCAATGGGAAAATATATGCTGGAAGGAAGGCATTAAGGCATCCCACATCAGTCTAGTGTGAGTGTAACCCGCACGCTAAAATTGGGAAGGAATCGGATGAAGAAGAGTGAAGTAACCAACCTGACGCACGTTTTCGAAATGCACAAAATGTAGCTAGCGCACGGCAAAAACCCTCTGAACCAACCAATAATGAAAGTGGACAAAGAGGTGAGGAATACACCGATAGGGTCAAATGGAAACCAAGGCACTGCATGAATCCTAGGTGTGATAATGTAATATGAAGTTGAACACAAGGGAAACCACTCATTCAAAGACCTATGATGTTGATCAAATGCTGAGCACGATGTCACCTATCAATAATGTAAATAGGGCCAGGTGCGACTCTAGGTTTTCTCTCATAGAAATTTTTTGAAGTTGTTAAGAGACACATCCTCTGGCAAGAATTCAATGGAGACCTTCTCAAACCAGCGCAAGTAAAGGACCAAATATCTAATGTGATAGGACAAGACTCGAACAGACTGGGATGGCCAACTGAAAAATGAGTCAAGGGACACTGCAGAAAGGCTGACTCGGGTTAACTTCCCTTGAACAAAATCACGACTCATTTTTACTATAGCAGCATATGATAACAATGTATAATTTTTTCATGTAGGAGGCATAAAAAAACCCTCCATATGATTGGAAGAGATAACCAACTAGGGGAGTACTAACTCAATAATAAGGTTATGGCATCTCCTAAGTCAAAACTAAACCCATCCCAAAAATGGAGAAAATACTTAGCTTTTTTGTGCTTTGTTCAAGGGAGACACAACTGACTCTGTATTTGCCATCAAATGTGGAAGAAATGTGTTATTCCCACTCTTTTTTGGATATTAGATTTTTTTGTCTTTTTCATATTTAAAGCCTGAAAGGGAATAAAAGAATGCCTATAGTACAATTGATAGAACAAGTGTCAATAGACAGATGCACTAGTTCTTGGGATAGGAACAATCCTATGCTCAATGCAAGGAGGCAAAAACTAGTAAGTAACACTCAAAGGAATGTTCCATCCATGGGAAAAGGTGTCAAGTTGTGAAGGACAAGTGATTGCACAGTTGACTTTGAATAAAGACATGGTCAAAAGATGGCTTAAACATGAGTTCAAATGAAGTCGGCTAAAGGCCAAGATATACAAATTGTAAATATGAAATGCAGGGAACCAACTCAACAATAAAATGGCATCCTCTAGGGTATATGGCCAAAAAAACATAGCGAAGAAGAAGAAGAATGAAGCTTCAACGCATAAGTCATGGCGGGACTAAAAAGGACTCCCAAGCCTACACAATTTTCAGCATGGCCAACATATTCTAGCAAGGATCTAACTTATAATCCTATGTAATGGATGGCTCTACCATCATGTCATGATTTATAAGTTGGCGAGTGAAATCGGTTTAATAATCATAACATGATGGGGTTAACCCTATGGCAAGATTTCAAAATGGAGGCTAGTATGCATAAGTGCAGCGGAAAGTGAATTCACTAATCTATATGCCAGTTTAGAACAAAATACCTACCATCACAAGTCAGCGGTCATGGAAACGAAGCATAATTGGGAAAAATATCAAAATTACCAGAATGGAACTAAAAACAAACTGTCCCAACACTTACAAGCCAAAAGGTTAAACAGTCGTGAACAAATCCAAAAAATAAACACAAGAAATTTGTGAAAAAAATAATTGAATTTTGGGCATACATAGACCTCTTGGACTTACATTTGGCCATTTGTGCTATGAAGAAATTGAAAAAGTGCTCTGGAGAAAAAAAAAACCCTTCCTTGGAAATGGAGCAATTAGCCACCGAATCGAACCAAATCTTTCAGGTAAGCCTCATACTCACCTTAGTCATTACTTTCTTTATAAATTCAAGCAATTTTTTTGGATTTTCACCTTAGAAATTATGTTTTTTTCTTAAACCCTCTGCGTATACACGGATTCAAAATTATGAACTTGCATATAGATGCGACTATGTCTGAATGGACTCGCGTATGCGCAGAGCGGAATTTTTAAATGAAGTTCTAAGTGAATTTTGAATGAAATGATACAGGAATACAATAAGCTGGAGGGAAAGAGATCATAGTACCATTGATAATGAAGTTATGGAAGATCAATTATCACTGGATATACTCCAGATTTGTGGATTATTGAAATTATTCAAAATTCCAAAGATGAAAACGAACACAAGATTGCTCGAGATGTTGGTAAGTTATTGGGATTCGGATTGGAATTGTTTCATGATAGATCATATGCCACTAAGAATTGAAATTGAGGAAATTTACTTCATAACTGGACTCTCTCGGAGAGGGGAACCAGTGAATCTACTGGGACAGCCCACAAGAGGGTTAAATGTCTAGGATTATATCCGGATTTACTATGTTGAGGGTACTCAGAAGGTCCGGACACAGATTCCAATTAAATATGTGGAAGGTTTACACATGAATATCCTTCTTTTCACCATTGTGAGGGTAGCCAGATCAGATTCCTTACACCAAGCTTCACGAGGAAGCATGAGTCTAGCAGTGGCTTGCTTGACCGCACTATATGATTGGTGTACAGCCTTACTGACAAATCTGAAGAAACAACTGGCCTCGATCTAGAAAGGTAAAACAAATCATTTTGGTTATGGTACCATCCTATGTACATTCTTCTTTTAAAGGATTCCAGGGCTTCGCCCCAAGGTCATCTCCACCATCAGCAACCCTAATGATCCACGAATAGCCAGATGGGCAGATCTGATAAAGGGACTGGGGGTGGTGAGGTCCCCCGGACTACTTGGGATGATGATTTCTTCTTTTGGTGGGGAGAACAAGTCATCTCAGTAGAGGACTATCCCTATGCTAGCATGGATTTCAGGGGAGATCAAGATTTGACCCTTCCACCCAGTGCAACATGGGGGGCGATTGGTAATATCGCACAATGATTTTTTGATTATATGATTTTTTGGATTTTTCAAATTATATTAAAATGAAAAATGTTTTTGATAAGAAAAATTGACTTACAAATTGTATGGATCATGTTGCAGACATAGGACCACTGGGACCTGAGGGCTTCCCGAATCATAGGCATCGTGGAAGAGAAGCTAAGGATGCCAATGAAGACCCAGGGAGGACACTCCATGCTATACAGAGAAATTTGGAGAGTTTGACTCGCCAAGTCCCTATGGCTACCATACAGGACCTTCCGAAGGCTATGTAGAGACATGTGGTTGGAGTACCACGTGACTGGGTTCGGCTATTCCGTCGTGTAGCGATAGCTATAGTGGCCTTCCAGAGCACCAACCTTGGGCAGGGCCCACAGGTAGAGATTTTTATTGATCGGATGACTGTAATATTTTTTATGATAACATGATCGGGCATAAGCCCTAATTTTGTAGGACATGATTGTCTAATTTTTTATATTTTGAACACAACTCTAATCTAGAGCCTGTCACATTTGATGATGGCGATACAGTAGAGGGGTCATCCTCCACACCAGGAGATTTAGAGATGACATTGGATACAAAGGAGGAGGATGAAACAGAGGAGAGTAGTGGTGAGCATGATGATCAGGATCAAGACAATGATGATGATTTTGATGATGAGGATTGATGACTCATGAGTCATGAGCTACCTACTACGGCACTACATTGAGGCTTGTAGTCTTGTAGACTTGTTGTTGTTTTGTATTTTCTATTTCTATTTGCGATTGGCAGTGTACTACCTAGAGCCTAAAGGCTAGTACTTATGTAACACATTTTGATTTTGATGACTTAATGAGAAAACTATAGTACCTTGTCTTTCTCCTATTGGATCATTGATGAATATGTCTATTACTTTGTAATATGTATGATTGTATGACGTATCAATGTATCATTGTATCATGTATCTTAAATCTTTGCAAAACTTACATCAAGATGAAGATCTATGTTTGAATCAATGAATTTGTATGAATTTGTGTAAGAAATATCTAATTTTTAATATATATATATATACACAACGATTTATATGATGTGATTGTCCCAAATGTACAATAATGTTTTGATGTTTTTGATATTTAAATGAATTGAATGATGAATATGCCAATCAATTTCTTGATTAGCCAATGAGTCTGCTAACTAATTTTCTGAACAAGGAATGCAAATGAATGTCACATAATGAAATGAACGTTGTAATAAAAGAACTCTAAAAAATAATCGATGTAAAAATGGGTCTCTGACACGATAGGTGTTATTTAATTGTGAAACCACCAGTTGTGAATCCAAGTATACTACTAACGAATAAACACCAAGAGGTATTGCCTCTGAGAGTAGGTTGACCACTGTAGTGTATTCTACCACATTATTCGAAGTAGGCCCAATGCAAGCACCCCTTTAGACTAGAAATTTTCTGGAAGCAAGGTTCCATGTATGTCGACTAGCACCATCAGCAAATCCAAATAGAATCATCTCATCCAAAAACACCTGCCAAAGCAGATCAAAAAATCATCAAAGTCACATCAAAAATTGATAGACAGATATGAACAAAAATTACAATATATACAAGCAAAGAAAATGCTAGGCAAGAGCCTAGGCATAATACTTCTTAAGATGGAGCCCATTTCTCGGCTCCGCCAGCTCGTTTCCATCAAAATAAACCAAGGCATAAGCTCCTTTTTTCAGGACCTTTTTGACAATAAAAGGGCCATACCACATGGATTTGAATTTTCCTACCCCCAAGGCATCCTTTTCTTGAGCATAAACTAAAACAAGGTCACCTTCAGAGAAAACCCTAGGTTTGACCGCCTTATCCTATTGAACCTTCACCCGTTTCTTATGAGCCTCGTTCATCGTAGCTACATCCCGGTGCTGCTCATCGAGATGTTCTAGATAAACAAGGAATTATTCGAGACTTGAAGAGTGAGGAAGAAGCTCAACAACTAGTTTAAGGGAAGTAACTTCACATTCTACGGGAAATATTGATTCCAGTCGATAAACTGGTTGGAAAGGAGTGAATCTGGTTGCAGTCTTGACAAACATCTGGTATTCCCAAAGTGTAGGATACAACATGACATGCCAATTGTACCTTGCTTTATCAATTTTTCTTTGAAGTATAACCTTTAAGGACTTGTTTATAGCTTCAACCTGCCCATTGACCTTTGGATAGCACAAATATGAATGCTCCTGCCAAAAACCTAATTTGAGAGCCAATTCAGCCATCGTGGTGTTTTGAAAATGACTGCCATGGTCAACAACAATCTCTTTGGGGATACCAAAATGAGAAATAACTTGATTGAATAGAAACAGGGTTTTTGTTTCACCATCCTTCGCAAAAGTAGGGATAGCCTCAACCCACTTGGTGAAATAGTCCATTGCTACGATAATGTACTTATGACCCTTTGCCGAAGGCGGGTTACAAGTAGTAAAATCAATACCCCACTTTGTGAAAAGACCGACAGTGACAATAGGAAAGAGAGGATTTGGATGAGTGTGCATCTTCCAAGTATAGACTTGACAAGGATTACATTTTTTGACTGTCTCAACACAATCCTTGAAAATCGAGGGCCAAAAATATCTTACACACAAAATATTTTGGGTTGTAGCAAGCCCAGATAAATGACCGCCACAAGCTCCACTGTGGAAATCATTCAGTACAATCTAAGGATTGAATCAACCCCACAACGGTACAGAATGTAACCAATAATAAGACAACTTCTTACTAAGTGACGAAAACTCTAATGCTCGTCTTTCGAAAAAGCTAAGGGAAACTTCGAAGTCTGGAGATAAATAATGAGATATCCATACCAAGGATCCTACGAAGATATGAGGAAAATATGTTCATTAGGGAATGACTCTTCATAAACGATCTCATCTCCACAAGGCAACTCAGAGGTTAATTCTGCAAATACCAAATATTTTTTGGATTTTACTAACAGGAATTCAAGATCAAACTCTTGCAAAATGGCAATCAATCGATTGGATTTCCCCCAATCACTCGCCTACTGAGAAAAAATTGAAATGGATTAACTACCGCCAAAACATAAGTTTTTCGAAGAATAATATAATGCCTGAGCCACTGGACAGCATGGACAGCTGCGAAAACTAATTTCTCAATGGGAGAATAACAGAGTTCAGGACCCACCAAGCCTCGACTAAGGTAGTAAACAACATGCTCACAAAGAGCATCATCCTCCTGAACCAAAACCATATCGATAGTAGATTTTGTTGCAGTGAGATACAAAAGGAAATCTCTGCTATAATCGAGTGGACTCAATAATGGAGCAGATTTCAATGCCTTTTTCAAGGCATTGAACAAGCATTGAGAAAATTCATCCCAAAATAATGGAACTCCTTTCTTTAACAACCTCATAAATCCTTTTGTTACCTCGATATAATTAACGATAAATGTCCTCAAGAAATTCACTTTTCCCTGTAGACTTTGAAGCTAACGAATAAAAGATAGGGGAGGCAACTGAATTATTACCTCAACCTTGAAGGGATCTACCCGAATCCCTTCCGTAGGCACGATGAATCCGAACAACTGACCGGATGTGACGGCGAATACTCACTTATTATGGTTCAACCAGATTTTATAATAACGACATCGTTCAAAAACTTGTCAAAGATGAGAGGGATGATTAATTCTCTTTCGAGAACAAGTAGCTAAATCATCCAAATATGCTTCAATAATATGTTTGATGTCGTGGAAAGCATAGGACAAGGCCTTCTGGAAAGTGGCTCCAGCATTTTTAAGGCCAAAAGGCATCTTTTTGTAGGCAAATGTACCCCAGGGGCAAATATAAGCAGTCTTATGATGATCTTCAGGACAGATAGTAATCTGATTGTATCCTGAGAAACCATCCATGAAGGAGAAAATTTCATTGCCCGCACACTCATCAATAATCTGATCAATAAATGGTGTGGGGTAATTTTCTTTCGGACATGCTTTATTTTAAGTCCCTGAAATCAATGCAAACTCGGATTGTTCGTTGTTTCTTATCCACTGGCATTGGATTCAAATCCCACTCGGTTGATGGAACGAGGTATATGAAACCCACCTTTAACAGCTTCTCAACCTCGGCTTTGATAGTTGTTTCCTTCCTAGGGTTGACCAGGTGAAGCTTCTATCGGATAGGCTTAGAATTTTTGTAAGTCTTGATATCATGCTTGACAATAGATGGATCAATTCTAGGCATTTCCTCATAATGCCCAGCTAACACATCCTGAAATTTGTGTAAGTCTAAATCTCTTCAGTGGAACGTTCAGCTCCAATGAAGACATTCTCCATAACGTTGGGATCTTTGGATATGTTCACCGGGGTAGTCTCATAAATGACATCCATGTTCCCTTTAGAAAAAACCTGTGTTGGATCTAAAGGGTTCAAGACTGGGTGAATAGGACCAGAATAAATAGGGCTACACAATCTCGATTCAACTTCATGATAGTCTAGTAGAAAATAGGAACGATGATGCAAATCATCCCACGATATTTTCATACCAATCATGGCTTCAAGAATATCCTCTTTAGATGGAAGAGTGGTATCAAGGCAATCTTGAGCAGAAGACAAACTAAGAGTCCAAGTCGGAGCCACATCTCTATCCAACTCCTCCGGTGAAAGAGAAACTGGAATAGAATATGCAGAGTCAACAAAAGATTGATAGGCAATCTCTACTGCAGACATAGAAAATTCCATTCCACCCACTTGACCTTCCTCTAATGTGGAGGTATGAGAAGGCAAGGTCCAAGGATCCGAAAAATAATGATTTTGAAAGAACTCTTTTCGAGTAGGAACCCTTGGCATTAATATGAACACAAGGAGGCAGAAGATCAAAATTACCCATCAACGAGGTATACATTCCAACCCCCGAATTATCAATTGGTTGCTTGGCATGATTCACCAAGGGTACAGTCGAGTCAGTAGATGCATTCGGATCTACAGGAGAACATTCCATCTGATCAACAGTGACAATCCTCCCTTCGTGGGGAAAACATAAGATGCGAAATAATGATGAAGAAATATCATCCATCTCATCAATCCAATTCTGCCCCAGCATAAGGTTGTAGTCTAAAATTGCATCAACTATCTCGACCTCGATATTGACAGTTTTACCCTCAACACAGATGGGTAAAGCTGGAACAATTCCATGTGGCCTGTAAGAATTACCATCAAATGTAGTGAGAAGAGTAGTTGAAGGGGATCCAATGGCTTTCCAACATGAGATATACATGACACATGTGGAAGCACCCTCATCGACTACTGTCTAAAAAATATTGATCTTTTGATATATAGACTTAATCTGAAATTCCATGTGATGAGGAAGTCTCTTCTTAAAATTAGACATATCAAATGTAATCATAAGAGAGTTTTTTGGATCAACAGTGCCAATCGCAGTGATCAATGCACTCCTTCGTGTTGGCCACGATTGGAGTACCTATAATGCATACATGGCACAAGCACTTTGAGCCACAGCCTTGGCATTAGGATTAATCGTTATATGCTTAGTAGACCCTTTCGACATCTGAAGTATAGGCTCAACTACAGGCCTCTGTATATGGAGTGGCTCAGAATTATTAGGGGTACCCTTAGCTTTTGAAGACTCAGCTTCACCGTAATCACAATATATCGTAGCGATATCAACGTCAGCACTCATCATATATACATTTGAGGAATTTTCCCCTTCCTGGTTGCCCCCAGCGAGAGCACCAGTATTAGCATTCGTGCCAGAAACGCGTTATTTCCCGTGGGGAAAAGGGTTTGTGAGTACATCCTGGGAACCAGAGGCACCCTACTGAGCCAACAAATGCTGAGCATACTGAATTTTCAGGCAGAGATGAGTAAGATTGTCTCTGATGCATAACTTGCATGGAAACTTAACCTTCTTCTTATTTTCTTTCTTTCCCTCTCCAATATTATCGTTGGATTTTCTTGCATTACCCTTCCCATCCTTGTCTTTATTCTTATTATTATGTCCCTTCTTCTTCCCATCAAATTTTTGATTTCCTTTGGGGTTAGAAGTTTGAATAGCATTAATAGTTAAGGGTTGGGAAGGGGTCAACACCGACGGTGTAGCCTGACCAGAAGTAGCAGATTGTCAAGACAACTACTGCAATTGATTCAATAGGTTATCCACACTACTATCAATTGAACAGATAAGCTCATCATCATGAGGACCAAGCTTCTTTTTTGCTAAATCCACTTTGGAATGAAGAGCATCCGGAAAATTTTTATTAAGGACTCCAGACTGAGAATAGATCAATTCTAAATGTTGGGCCCTAAATATAGCATGTTCCTAAGAAAATACCCATGAAAGGGATATATCCTTCGAGATTTTTGGCTGCAAATATTTAAGAAAGCATTCAAGAAGTAACTCATTCAGAATCTAGGCTTTGATGAGCCTCTTCCTTCTCTTCCATTCTTGAATATGATCATAAATGCGTGTTGCTTTTTCCTACTGGAAATTGGCCAGGAGATCAGTCCCTACATCATAACTGACTGGAAACTAGAAATGGTTCAGAAACATAGTAGATAACTCGCCAAAAGTAGCAAAATTTCCCCTTGTCAGCTCAATGTACCAATTTGCAGCGTTTCCAGTTAAGGTGTGTTGTAATAGCCTCAACCTAATCGAATCATCGATAAGGGAGTTCGATGAACACCATAAATGGAATGTGGTAACATGGTCAGTTGAGTCCTTAGGAGTCTTCCCTTCAAACTTTGGAATGTCTGAGGGAAGTTTAGCAAGGATCGGAGGCCAACCTAGGTTGTATCGAATTGGATCATTCGTCAATTTTGATAAATCTGGCAAGTTCAAATTTGCCAGGAATGGTAAGCGTGGAGGAGCTTCATAATTTCATCCCCCAAAGGAAGTATTCCCAACATTCTGAAAATAACATCCTGGATTTTTTGAGGCACCCAGTTTCCAAATATTGTTCGTAGAAAAGGTTGAGCCATAAGAAAAACCTTGTGACCTAGAAGCATTTGGAGAAGGACCCCCTCCCATCATAGGGTTACCATAAACAGGGATATTTCCCCCAATTGAAGCATTAAATGAAGGGAAAATCCATTGGTAAGGGTTCCAAGCATTGGAAAATGGAGAAAAACCCTGTGAAGCACCTATGGAAGGGAAAGGAGTATTCCCTTGCTGACCAGAGAAAAACTAATTCCCAGCTCCCAACTCTGTAAAGGCATGGTTCCAGCCTTGAAATGCGTTATAGATTTGACCTCCCAGGAAAGGATTAAAAACTTGACTTTGATAGGTAAAAGGCAAAGATCCTAAGGAAGGTTTCGAATGAGGAATGTGACCACTTCCAAAGGGGAAACCCTGAAAACAAGTTGACCCACTAGCCATGGAAGGCATAGGTGTGGAGACATAAGATGCAGAAGTGAAGGGAAAAGAATAATTGCACTAGATGGATTTCCAAAAGAAAAAGGTACCAGAATCGGAAGGAAATTCTTGGGTGCCCCCACTCATAGAAGGAATAGAGGTAGAGTCAAACATAGAAGTACTGGAAATGATCATCGAGATAGAAATAGTACCTCTGCCCTCAACTGAAAGAGGAGTATGTACATTTTCAGTTCTCATATCTAAAGTTGTGTTCCCAATCGTGGCCATCGAAAGAAAGGGATGAGGATAAGGGCTAGCTGGTCTCTGAGACGCAGTCCCAACGTACAAAAGAATGTCAAGAAAACTAGAAGGAAGTGGAGAGGAAGGAGTACCTGGAGATTCAAGGACTTCTTCTACTTCAACTTCGTTTTCTGGAAACATGACTCTAGATATGAGTGGAGTACTCCTCTCTATATTACCACTAGTACTAGGACCACCCACAGAAACAACGACCCTAGTGGGAGGATCGCTCTCTGATGCGTTCGCAACTACTGGATGAAAATCACCAGCATAATTTCTCCTGCGCCTTCTTGAACAAGGCTCGATAGTCGCAAGAAAAATCCCAAGAAGCCTCCTCGATCGACGAGGCGATCGGTCAGCCAATTTTAATAATTATGAGATTAATTAGACTCAAAAAATTATGAAGCTATGGAAATCTAGGAGCAAAGAGCACACTCTATCAAAAGTCCCTAATATGCAGTAATCAAGTAGCCTTCAGGTATTTCCGCTCCAGGTGATTAGGACCAAACACAAAAATACAAGAAAGCAAGTAAAAGGACCTTCGAAAAATAGTCTGGGGTAATTACGCCCCAGGCCTACTAGCGAATGTAACAAAAACAGTTACGTTGACCTCCTAACAAAAGCCTTTGTCGGTGCCAGTACCCAACCTTCACAAGGGCACCCTCCAAAAGTACTAATGATAGTGATACAACTTCTACCTCAGGTACCATGGGTATTCCCCCGCAGTCACTTGTGTGATACCTAGGAAAGGCAACTAAGGGCACAAGTTTGTATCGGTAGTCGGGCAAGATGGTCTTTGGTCAAGATTCAGCAAACATGAGAGGGGGTATCACTCTTCTCTTCCTTCACTATCCCTCATGCTTAACTCTCTGGAGGAGAGCTTTCCCGGTCCACTTAATGAATTTGGATTTTACTCATTAATTAACTTTTACGTTTGAGAGCTTTGAGTGGCCTTAGAGAGTTAACTCTCCACTCACATATTCCAAGCCCATATGACATAGATTAGTTGTGTATAATTAATGACAACGCAAAACTTCTAGTTCATTTTAATTATCGCTTGATTTTAAATATTTTTTGTTTAATTCAAGGGTATATGGGGAATGCAACTTATGATATTTTCGACATAAAAGAGAAATCAATAGAAAACCTACTACATGAATGTGCAATTTTTCTTTCGATGAAAAGTGATTTCTACTTGGTTTCTATGAAGCAACTAAAAATAAGAAATTCTTCTTTTTTTCTTTTCGATGTCACTCTTCACACACTTCAAAAAACTATCAAAAAGACTAGAATGCTTAATGGTGCAACTAATGCAAAAACTACCAATGTTAAATGAAAATTCTACGACTACTCACAAAGGGAAGAAAATGATCTTTTCACTATAATAGATTTGATCACTTTGATAGAGAAGCAGAGACTATTCCCAAACAAGAACCTCTTTTCGTAGAACAATGCCAAAACAAATTGATATAAATGAGACAAATCCAAGCAAAGACTCTTCTTGAAACCAAGCCAACGGACCAAAAAATGAAAAACTAGAAAGTTGCTCTAAAAATAATGAAAACCATGAAAATAAAACCAAAGAAAAAGCAATGGAAAACACAAATGTTTTTTGGCTTTTCACTTTTTTAAGGAAAACAAAGAAATTTCATCGAGACAAGCACAAAAATACCACAGGTCTCAAATCAAGAAACTGAGCCTACAAGTAACTTCTAATTTCACAAGCCAACTATGCCACTTTCGCAGCAGGACTTGATAAATGAAAGAGAAGTAACTAACTCAAGAAACTGATTTAAAATAGTATCATCAACTTCCAGTGAGCAAAAAATTCAAGAAATCAAGAACTACAACTTCAAGATTCACTAGGAAAGCCAATCTCAAGAAACAAGAAAACCAAGAAAGTTAAGAAGGAAAAAACCAAGAAGTGAAGCAAGGAATAAGGAAAGCATAAGAAAACTGATAAATACTCAATGTTCTGTACTTTCAAAACAACTACGAACTTCAGAAAGAAGTTCTTGTGCAAGATCCACCACTGAAACTTCACCGAAAAGGTAAAACCCTAGATTGACTAGGTTTTCACATGAAAAGGAGAGAAACTGACATACAACCAAATGAAACACTATCCATACACCTAAAAGATTCTACAGGGGGCCACCAACAATAGGCAGGAAAGACTTACAGGGCTCCAAAAATCAAATTTTGAAATTTTACTGGGCATACGCGGATCCATTATGTGAAACATGCATGTATACCACGTCTGTATCTAAAGAAACTCACATATACATGGGTTACTTTGGAAAGAACAGAAGGTATACGTGACTATGTAAACACAAAACAACATATAGAATTTGCAGTAAAGAAAAAAAAAAACCCAAGCCTGATCCAGAAGATCGGGACTTATGCCTAGATGGGAAAAGAACCTACAGGACTGAAAAAGTGATCAAACTGCTAGGAAACCCAAAGCACAGAGTAAAACAACCCAAACTAGGCCAATGTATAAGTCATCAAGTATATAGAGGTGATAAATGATGCTATAACATGGAGGTGTAGATGGAGATGAAGGAGGAGGAGGAGGTGGAGGCTTGCTCCCATTACCACTGTTACCTTTTGGTTGATTAGAACTTTCTCCTTGCAACCTTTTTATTCTCTCATTGTACAAAACTTTCACCATCTTATTCATATCAAATAAATCCTTTCTAAAAGCTCTCTCATCCTCAGACATCAATTCTTATCCTTGTCCTTCTTTATGTGCCATGACTCGTGGATTTTGTGGCCTCCTTGAGCCAATTTGAGGGTTAGTTTATTATTTACGATGTCGGATCTACCAACATCCAGGAGGTCTCCCTCATATGAAGTCCCAGTTAGACCTCACAGTAGTTGGAGTAGGATTCCCATCCGTAATACGACTCAGTTTCCGAAATAGTGGGTTTTAGTGGTATGCCTTGGCTGTGATAACGCATAGAAGGATGTACTCGTGACTTTGGTGAAACAAGTGTATAACTTTGTGAAGAGTCAAGTGAAATGCATGAGAGGTTCTATCACAACAAGAGGGGAATAAGTGGGCCCGTGGAAGCCTGTAACAGTACGCAACTTGAAGGAACACATGAGCATAAAAGGAATCTTAAATTAGGTTACAAAATAGTTCACAAGATAACCATGATTTAAATACATAACAACACGCATTTGACAAGATTCATACTAATGCAAATGAAATAGTTCATAAGTGTTAGCGTAAGTGAAATAACATATATTGCAAACATAACAAGAACAGTCCTACTATATTCACAACATATGCATGAAAGCATGTCGAATCTGAGATTTATTAAAGTGAAAGTGCCAAACATACATATAAAATTGGCAAACTACTAGTCCCAATACTGGAACATGAAGCCATCAACTGATCCTCAAAAGAAAGATACTCCCTCTATGCTAAGGATAAGTCAAGGCTCTCAACAAAACTCTAAAGCTTTCGATCCTAAGCCAAAAGTTCAACCAAAAATCCCTTTACATGAATAATGAGGGAATATTTATAAATAATGAGATTAATATTCATCTCCCTTTGTGACCCTTTGACTTCCCTCGTGAACTTTTGACTTCTTTACATAATGACTCTTCCTATTCCAAAACTGACATTGTGACTTTCGCTTACAAAAATGTTTTAAATACAATATTACATGTGCCCATATAAGAAAAATTTGGGTAGAGTCAACTAGACAACCTAATAAGACAAATAACATGCCAAGCCTTAGTTTGGGGAAACTCTAGCTCAACCACTTCAACTTGTAGATTTTCGGTTACATAGTGATATCAAGATTTGTACTGTGTGATGACTTCCCCAAACTTTGAGATAGGGTTAGGTTGAAAGCAGACTCTATCATCCATTGCAACCGGGTATATTTTCTTGAAGGCAAACTTGGTCTCCTTATTCAACAAGAGAAATATGGTATTGATATTAACAAGGCCACCCTTGTACTTATGCATATCATTCTTGTTAACCTCAAAATATTCCTTGGTAGTGATTTGCTTGAGCTGGTCCAAGTATTCTTCGACCTCCTATCTTACCTTGTTCCTACCTTTGGCTTCAGTGAGTGAGCCAACTGAAGGGATATTGTGTGACTTCACCATGAAATCCACATCGTTATATAACCATGCATAAGAGGCTTGAACATTGGAAATGAATGAGATGAGTTGTTTGTTGCTCTAAATGAGCATCCAAAATTCTACTTTTTGATGGTTGTATGAACATCCTTAAGAGCTTTAGCATTCTATTTTCACTTCTGTTGCATGTCGTGCAAGAGAAAAACTTATTTGTGCACAGTGACAAGCTCCTCATAGAGGTTTTGCATGGTTTCTCCCAATGTTGATACTTCACCCAGTATGGCTAACTTATATTCTTCTAGATACACCTGTGCAGGAGCTTCTTTCTGGACCTTTTCCTGGAGTTGTTCAAAATGTTTCCTCGAAACCTCTACGTTCTTTTTCATTTGTTTGTTCACGACCATGAGATACTTTGCATTTGACTTAGAGGCTCCTGAAAAGGCCAAGTTGTCTACGACAATGGTTTGTGGATTCTTGTTGGTGTCCATCATAATAACCTTTTCTTTAATAAAAGCATGATGTGTGAGATCGTCCATGAAATTTTTCTTCATTTCCTGTATGATCTTCTTTTGTATCTCTTCATAGGTCAAGCTATATATATCCATGACCATACCTTCGTCAAGAGGAGAAATTTCCTCTTCTCGCTTGGAGCTTGCTCTACTGTCGGAGGAGGGGAAGACTGAGTAGTGATTTGTTGCGTGCTCGACATGAGATCAACTTCTTGGTTTTGTTGCTCCAACTCTACCTCCATGTCTTGTATTACTATTAGATCTTCAATTTCCTGAGAAAGTTCCTTATCCTAAAATTTCTTTCTCTCTTCTTCCAGTAGTCGGTTATGTTCCTATTATTTGGATTTTTTTCGTGTTGCTTCTTCCTCTTCTTTTCTTTTCCTTTCTTCTTCTTGTTTCTACCTTTATTCTTATACTCTCTTGTTCTTCCTTCTGCTCTAGTTCTTCCTCATGCTTCCTCTTTCTTTCTACTACTATGGTCACTTTCAAGATGATGGGATCTGCTTTAAACTTGTGGTTCTGCTCTTCTGCTATACTATCCACAATCTTTCTCTTTCCCTTTTCGTGCACTGGGTTGTACATTTCTATTGGTTATGCTTCTGGAGTGATTTATTTTTAGGAGTAACATGTGATGTTCCTGCGAAGCTGACTGGCTCGTGAGGCTTAGCTACATTGTAAAAATACTTTAACGTTTCCTCTTCGAGTCTGGAATAAGTCCCGCTCAACCAAGTGAAATTAATATTTACACAGTGTTTCTTACAAATGATCCTAGAATCATACAGGTTATAGTCCATGCAACCGAATGAAAACTTCTCTATCTATTTTCCTTCGGTCTCAACAACCTTTAGATTATTGATCTCGTACAATCTAATTTGTAAAGGAAGAGTGGGCCAAGGTGATTTCTTCTTCCTATGCAACACTCCTGATAAACCTGTGGAAATATGGTAAGCTACTTATTGCATGATCAATTTGTCAGTGGCATACCTCGGTGGTATATGTGGAGACATATTACCGCAAAACACTCTAAGGTAAGTTCCATTTGGTGAGGCAAACCAATCAGCCAATTCTGACACTGCTTCCATTGCCTTAGAGGACATGCAAGGTGGGTCTTCCTTAAATAGCATCTTTTACAATGGGATGAGTAAGTGATCAGTTAACTTCTCCATGAATCCTTTGTATCTACCCTCTGAAAGCTGCTTGTTGTAAATGTGCACAACAGGTTCCTTTGATGACCAAGTCCAACTCATGCCAGGAAAAGAGTTATGAGCACATATTGCATCCAGAAAATAAGCAGACATCTAGAACTTGGCTTTCTTACCCTTAGGAGGGTTCTTAGCATTAATCACATGGATCTTCAACTTTTGAGCCAAAAATTATGACTAGTTGAATGGTTTTCCTTCATTTACCACCTGATGCAATAAAAATTCCCAGCCTTCTGGAAAGGTCTTAGTACTCCTTTGACCGTAGATCCAGTAACATAGAATTATCAAGTACTGAAAATAATTCCTGAGAGGTTTGGTCTTGTAGGTTTTATTGGGTATTTGACGGAATTTTGATGGCTCTTTCACCCAACTTTTGACGACATATTTTGTGCTTAAGTAGTTGGTGACTACATAGAAGTGACAGTCCATGTAGGCTTCTAGCAGCGGTAGATGATACACAATCTTAAAGCCATGTGCGATAAAATAGGCAAGAATTTGTCCACTAACACTGTTGAGAATCATGGTCTTTGCATCTGAGTGTGACAAGATCCAATTGACAATGTTTATGCAAGCAAAGGATGGATACCTGAATGCAATATTATGTAATCCTAACTTTTATACATTGATGTAAACTTGTTTTCCCTCAAGATCTGCTTTGAAGTTGGTTGCTGAGAAAACATCCTTCATTGTGTGCCATGTAATCTCTAAATATTTCTCAGTGAATAGTTGAGTGTTTGAAAGAACTGGCATAGTGGCAAGGGCACTCTCAACTATCTCACTGGTGCTACTCTTTGTGGTGTCTTTTGAGGCATATTTCTTTGGTGCCATGATGATAATCAACTGATGGAGAGAGATGAACTCAAAAAGTTTTAGTACTTGTATGAAAAAATGCACTCATGGAAAACACAAATTAGCTTTAGCAAAATAGTCTATCCAACAAGATCGAGGCAGCAACTCACACACAAAGGGGAAAATTTGTGCAATTCCTGGATTGACGATGGGAGACTGGCTTCATGAACTGCACATTGTGCAGTCTCAGTAGTCAAGGAGGAAGCTAAAGGCTTGACATTGCGCAGTATGTAGTTCCAGCTAGGAAGAGTGAGGGAAGGAACTAGACATTACACAATCTCAAGGTCCAGGGTTGAGGGATGAGGCTTGTGATTACGTAATGCACAATTGGGCAAGCCAGTGACTATGCATTATGTATTCTCATAGGCCAAGCTCAAATCTTGCCTCTTGAATATGAAAAATGTGCAGTTGGAGAGGGAAACTGTTGGCCATGATTGCGCAAATATTCCTTGGAAAGAAAGAAAATAGTGGCATATATGAGTGTTTGGGTATGAAGAAATGTATATTAGGCTAAGGGGAAGATATATCAGTGAAAATTAAGTGTCATAAACAAGCATGCAAGAGGAAAAATGAACATGCAAAAAATGATCCAGCAACAACAACTACTCGTGGGAAAAAAGCAAGAACTCAATGCTACACTTGGAAAAAGTGAATGAGGACCGAACCAGCACTTGTACAAGCTAATATAAGTTAAAAATCAAACTACTATGAAAATAAACAAACAAAATAACACTCATAGAAGAAAAAACGATATAAAAAGTGACACATGTGAAACTTACCCGGAAAAGCACCACAAACTTAGCCGAAAGTTCCTTGATCTTCTTGGGAAGGCTAGAGCTCCAAGATCAAGTGTAAAAATGAGCTCTAGGAGTGTTTATTAAATAGATATATGTGGGTTAGGGTTTATGGCACACATGCCTAAAATCAAGGAAAAAGTGTCGACTGCTTTTTTGGGAAACTCCCTGTTCACACTGGTAGAATGGATTGTGCATTTCCCAATCTCAAGGACTTGTGCAATTACTTTCCTCGGTGAAATGTACAGTTTTTTAGGGGAAGAGAAGATTTTGCATAGTTTCTAAGCTCAAGATTGGTTTTTCTTCCAATATTGCATAGTTCTGACCCTCAAGGTTCAATGCAATTTCCAAAGATAGTGGACTGCGTAGTTCCTAGAGGGAAGACTGCCAATTCTACAAGTCAAGGCAGGGGATGGATTTTGTTATAAATATTCTCAAATCAAGGTCAAAACAAGACTTCACAAGCATTGAATAGAAGGATAAGTCTCCAAAATTGCATGAATACTTGACGACAGTGAATTATGAGCTCATGTAGATAGAAGGGAGGCTCCAAAAACAAAGCATGGTAAAAGTTTTTGAGGGGGGTTGTAGTAGCTACAACAATTCTTCAAGTTCTCCTTCTCCTCTTCACAATTTAAACCTTGTAAGCATTCAAAAACCTTGAAAAAATTTTCAAACCTTCAAAAAAACCATGCTCTGATACCAAAGTTATACAAAATAAAAAATGAAGGTTTCATGAAATGATTTCAAAGCTAGTTTATGTATTATAGGAAATGGATCATGATTCCAAAAACACACAAACTAAAGTAATTTTTGTAGATTTTTTAATAGTTAAAATGGACAATAAGCAACATCAAAACACAACAAATTGATGACAGAGTTTACCCCTCTTCGGCTACGTCTTTGGGTCCAGCTTCCAATGGTGGATCTTTTAATTATATGTTCAAATGTTTAAATACATCAACATCTAAGCCTCAAATTGAAAAAATAACACTAACATTGTGTCCAGAATTCCTAGAAACCCCTATGTGGGATCTTCTTCGGCTAAAAAAGGTTAAAAAATGACCAAGTTAGGCCTCTTTTTCCAAAGTTTCCTGTTAATTTCTATGCAAAAACACGTCCTCTGCAAAAACTTGGCAAAAAAATGGTCTGTGTCATATTGGTTGGAACGCTCCATTGGAAACCCAAAGGTTCTAGGTTTGATCCGTCGAAATAGGAGGAATCAGCGCATTATAGTTGAAATGTTAAATTTTTTTTTTAACACATGGGTCGTACCCCTCTCTGTTACCTCCTCTCCTCTGGTCACATGGCACCATAAGACATTGGGTCGCAGGCCTTAGGCCATGCGCCACCTACTCTTCTTTCCTTCGGTTCGTTCAACGTATACAGGATTACGGTTTTGGGCCTTGGGTGCTAGCAATGGCCATGTGCCCTATCTTTCAGTCGGTGGTCCTATGATACTGTTGAAATCATGGGCCAGGACGGTCAAGGGCACCCGCTAGCCTGCCCATCCCCACCAACTATTTCACGGTTACATGTTAAATATAACCCACTAGCATATGTTTAATAAGAACATTATGTGGCCTAGTTGTCATGTGTTTGTTGCGCGTTTGGGAGGTCATGTGTTTGATTCCTGCGGAGGCTTGTGAGTCGGTCAAACCAATTTTTGGCCTCCTCTGGAGTGCCATGTGGCACCTTGGGATTGGGCCATGTGTCACTCTATGATTGGCCCATTCCTAAAAACCTCCCACCAATAAAATTGCACCAAGTGTCATCTCGAGATTGGCCCAAATGGAATATTTTGATTTTCTCTCATGCTGCCTAGTCAGCAAATGATGTCGACATGATGTCATCGTATGGACTACCACGTTACATTCGTACATTGGACATTCAACCCTGCAAACTGACTTTTTCAATTTTTTTCAAAAATTTCAGAATGACATAACTTCCTCATACGTTGTCACATTTAGGTGATTCAAACGTCACTGGAATCACAACGATGAGATCTACGATTTGGCACTAGTTTTGGGATATTTTTAGCATATTTTTTTTATCCCTTGGATCATATTCTCGCACTCTACCAAGTAATGGCAATGCGGATGCAGAAAAAACTATCCACATCATTTACCTCCACATGAACTTATTAATATAATATTATATTTATAATAAATTTGTTTATATATACTATGCAAAAATGTAACACTCAATTCATCCTCTTGCGTAGACTTAGTCTCCTACATTTTACGTGTCCCCACAAACATAATTAATATATTGTATCTCCATCCAAACATTATTCAAATTCTTATCCTCAATTATGTGAACCTATAAGGTTCTTTCCCATGTGTAAATTTTATGCCTTGTAGAGGTGGAATTTATAAATTCCTATTTGACATTGAGAACTCAACACATAACAAGATTTTTCCTAATTTAGGGGAAATTACAAGATTACCATAAATTAAGGGAAAGAAAACAAAGCTCTTCCCTAGATTAATTTTATCCTTTAAGTCATAAATTCCTCACACCAAAAATATTGTAATGGAATAATTTATCAACCATAATCCTTTAATGCAAGTACATTTGATTTTCCATGTCGGGCCTAAAATATATCAACTTTAGTTAAATTTAATGGAGTTAATATGCATGAAAATAAAGGAAATAACATGTAAAACCTTTACATTAATTTCATCCAATATACTCACTAATAGAAATGGAGGGAAAATGGTCCAGGTGGATATCGGTGGCCACCAACCTATTCCACTTGCTTGCCGCACAATTTTCCATTTTTCCTAGTTTTTAGGTCCTAAACTTTCAGAGCCATGTTGAGGCCCTAAATGATGTTTTTTGAGGAAATTGGTAGATGCCTTATAAATATTTCCATTAATAGTTGGAAAATTTAATTCTCGGATAGACCTTTCCAATGGGATATTGTGTGCAACAAACGAAGATTGTTTTCCAAAGTTACGGCCCCGAGAAGTTGACGTTCCAACTTTTCCCATCAAGGTCCACAACCCTTTATCACTTCTTCTCCTAGGGCTATTTTTTTGGATGTTTATGGTTTCTCACTACTTATTCATGATAAAGGCCTCTTAGTCTCATTTAACACAGTTTTGGAAAGCGTGTAGTTATCACATCTCTTTTCAGAGATAAGCTGTCATCGTTTGAGCTAGTTTGCTTTCATTCTACATGTATACAGTTTCAAATTTTTCCATTTATTGAAGTCAAGTTTCATTATATCTCTATGTTTTTTTTATAAAGTTATATTTCCTTTTATTCCCTTAATAAATTTAGATAAGTGGTATCATGGTGGTCTACTCCTTATATTTTTTTATGTGCATGTCCCCAATGAGGTGAGGGTATAAGGAGTTGGGAATCAAATTGCTTGAGCCCTTACAAGATTGTCCTCACTGACTGTGATGACCTTCCATGGTGGAAAAATAAAAGACAGGGGTGTATGAGATCCTATCAAACTATTGCTCGAAGAATCCCTCGAGCAACAAAATAATGACAAAATGGATATTTTTTCCCATATCTTTCAACTGATGACAATAGGTGACACATCTTCATCAAATGGCCAATTTGGAGGAGTCGCCTTCTTTAAGGGACAAGTTAATTTTGATATTATTATATTTGAAGTTCAAATAGATGCAGATGCTCTAGATAAATGGTTAAATCTAGTAGAAGGGTATTTTTCTGGTCCATAATTTTTCCGATAGAGAAAATATTACCCTTGCACTCTTTAATGTTGGCCCTAATGTCATAGATTGGTGGGAAACTGACGTGAGAAATGGGCCACAGAGGAATTCATACAATTTTCAGCCGCACCCACTTGGGACTCTTTTAGGGATGTTGTTAAGTAACAATATTCTCTTGTTGGAAGTTATGAAGACCAATACATGAGATGGACCACACTACGATGAGAAAGGGACTGAGCAGTTCTAGAGTTCACAAATATCTTTCATACCTTGCACGCCAAACTAGGTATCAAGGACGTTGAGCGAAATTTGGTGCTCATGTATTGTGGTTGTCTACACATATACATCCAAACATAAATGGGGTTCCTTGACATCTCTTCCCTTGGTGCAACATGTCGATATGTTATAAAAATCAAGCAAAAATTTAAACAGAATAAGTGAGAATTTGGATTTTTGAATCCCTCACAGTGAAAGCAAGGCAAGGGCATCCCAAAAATATAAAACAAAGGAAAAAGCCAGCGTGGACCACCCCAATACAACCCGTCAAAGAAACAAACAAACAAAGGTAATAGGAAGACAAATAAAGACACGAGAAAGTAGTGTGAGTTCCACAAGAGCCCCATCGATAGCACCAATGAATGTCATGCAAGGCAATCATTTGTGCTTGAGTTAAAATCCTCAGAGTTAAACGTAGATCTGACTTTGAACTAGATCTAGACAAAGGGAAACAAATCATTGATGCAGAACCCAGTGCCATTGTTTCCACCACCAAGGTCCAACAAAGTGAACCTAAGTATACGGAGGAAGGTTAGTTCCTATTTCACTCATAAATGTGGGTGAAGGATGCTCCATTGCATATCATTGTTGATAGTGGAATTCAAAATAATATTATCTCAGCACAGGTCATTAAATGGTTAGGCCTATTGACTACACCACCCTCACAACCATACACCATCAGGTGGCTCCACCAAGGGTGAGATCTTTGTGTGATCCAATAGTGTTTCCTGACTCATAGCACCATGCCTTTCAAGGAAATGGTATTGTGTGATGTTGCTTCCCCTAAAAGTTGTTATATTTTGTTAGGCCAACCATACTTATGGAAGCATCATGATGTGTATGAATCTATATCTCATAGTTTTATTATTACTTTAGGCAAAAAACTATATAGGATACTATTGGTAGCCCCGCCTACTTCCATTTCTTTGATATCTGCTAAGTAATGCAATAAAATCATCTCCCAGACTAATAAATTTGTCTTCTTCCAAAATTCCTCTTAAATTGGGGAGAAGATTGCAACCACATCCATGGCCTCCACACAAGGCTCCTCCACGCAACAAAGGCAAGTGGATAATGTCATGGAATAATATAAAGACATATTCTCCTCACCTACCGGGGCACCTCTACAATTCTAGATCAAGCATTCAATTTATTTAACTCTCGACGCACCTCTACCCAATAGGCCAATCTACCACCAGTCTCTTTTGGAAAATGCGAAAATCAACCTGCATATCCAAAAGATACTATAAAAATGGCACAATATTCGACCCAATTCCTCACCCAGTGGAAGCCCAATTGTAATATTGCAACAGAAAAATGGGACCTAGAGACTCTTCATTTATTATTGGGCTTTGAACAAAATCACAATCAGGAATAGGTATTTTATTCCCCAGATTGACAACCTTCTTGACTAGATCAAGGGGACCAAGTAATTTAATAAGATTTATTTGAATTCTGACTATCATCATTCCAAATAAAATCAACTGATGTGTGGAAGACCGCTTGCAAGTCCACAGAGGGTGTTTTTGAATGGTTTCTCATACCCTTTGGTTTGAAAAGTTCCCCAGCAAATTTCATGAGGCTGATGGATGACATCTTGCAGATTTTCACCATCTCTTTCATCATTTTATATATGGAAGATATCCTCATTTTCAACAATAGTTTGGCATAGCACTTGTATCATATTCGATAGGTCCTTTACACTTTTCAACAACACAAGCTATGTGCTAACTTGGAAAGATTATCCTTTGACATGGACAAGGTCTTATATCTATGGTACAATATTGATGAGAAAGGTGTACATGTGAATCCAACCAATATTCATTTCATTTGGGATCGGCTAGCCCCGGTGACTCTAACAGAGCTTTGCAGCTTCTTCGACCTTGTTGATTTCTACCAAAGATTCATGTTGTGGTTCTCTTATATCGCTTGGTCCTTAATTCAAGTGACCAAGGGTAGAGAAAAAACAATTTTTTTGTTCTGTCACAATAGAAGGAATTCGATGAACTAAAACACCACCTTTTCCCTGCACTAGCCCTCTCCTTTCCAGACCTAAAATGATCATTTAAGATTGAGACAAATTCCTCTGACTATGATTTTGGTTAAATACTCATTCAACAAGGACATATGGTGGTCTATCATATTGAGACACTCTCTGATACTATCAGGAGATATCCCACCTATGATAAGGAGATGCATTCCATCATACAAGGTTTCCGGTGATGGAAACATTCTATTTTTCATAAGAAGATGATCATCCACATAGATCACAAGTATCATCAATTTATGTGGACACAATGGAAGCTATATAACAATCCCCATAAGAAATGGTCCACATACCTGCAACAATTTCATTCGAACATTAAATACAGGAAGGGTGGCACCAATCATGTCACATACTGCTTCATTCGATCTCCAATTGTGACACTAAGCACCATTCTCAACTCTCATGGGATTGAGACCTCTAGATGGCCATTTTTATACAACAGTGACTCAGAATTCGTTGTCGTATACTAGAGGTTGATGACAAGCAAGCAAGTTCTAGACTTCCACCTCTAGGTTGTTACTCGAGACACCTTTGTTTTCCTTCAAGTGAGTGTGCCAATTTTATCTGGGAGGTACATTATAGTTGGGTATCAAGGCACTTTGGTGTGTAGAAGACTATGGTGGTATTGCGTAAGTATTTTTATTGGTTGAAACTTCAACAGGATGTTTGAAAGTATATCAAGTCCTGCAACGCTTGCACCATTTCCAAACCAACAATTAAGAAGCAAGGATTGTACCCCTTGTTTTCCTTTGAGATAATTGTGGTCAATAATCATGCCAACGTTGAGATTCAACAAGATGATGATCCTAGTGAAAATTAAGCACCTTCACTAGGTGGGGCCCACAGGCTATTTTTAGGTGTATGTCTATTTTTATAATGGTGAGCATGTTCTAAAATTAGTAGGATGTTGATTCTAGATGGTTGAGAAAATTTTATCTTTAGATGAGCTTATATTTTTAGAAGATGGGCGAAGTCTATTTATAGATCAAAAATCTAAAAATAGAATGCATGTCGATTATTATTAGCCCTTAATGATAATCAGACAATAAATAATAACTTATTCTCTTGGAGCACTTGATTTCAGTTAACTAATGTGGCAAACGAGTTAGCTGAAGGAAATACGCATTCCAAGGTTGGTTGGTGACTCATGCATGATGGAATTCGTTATAACTTATTGTGGCAGAGTTGTAACAGATTTGGACGAGTAGTTATGGGAGTTGTTATTTAGTTTAACTCAGTTAAGTGAGTTAAACTCAGTTTTGCTAGTTGTAACTAAATATACACTAGTGAAAGATGAGTGAATTAATTAGTTAATTAATTCACAAGTAGTGTCTTACTTGCAACTAAATAAATACAGCAGTTAACTACTTGCTTGTTAGATCCAGTGGACACCTAGTGGAGAGATAGGTGAAAGGGTGTGTTTGACTATCAGTTGTGACTATAGTGATGCATTCAATGCATCTACACACACATTGGAGTTGCCAATGAAGATTGCACAGTCAAGGCAAGGCAAGATCAAATTCATTCAGTGATCTTCTTCAACAGGGGTTGCGCAGTGGAGGCAGGTTGTCAAGAGGCAAGAAATTGGTGCATAGATACGCAAATTTCTACATGACAGTGTGAGACGATTGTATATTCTACTGAGAGCTCTCTGAGCTAAGATTTGTATGAGATTGTTTCATGATTCCATGATATACATAATATATGATAGTTTGGGTTTTTATCTTTAATTTTTCCCGGTAAAACATATTGTTTATGTGCGCTTGATTTTTCTTCATATGTTTTGCAATTGGAGATTTAATTTCCGTAAAAAATTGAGTAGAAGGATTATGTATTTAACAGTGGATTTAATTTTTAGATTAGGGGAGTCCGGTAATATACATGTTATTGTATTAAATTTATACAGCCAAAGCATCTATAATATTTTGTTGTGCTTTGTAATTTTGGAGGACCAATGTATAAGATAACTTTTACCAAACAGTTATTGATTAAATATTCCAGATAATATCACTAATTATAAGTAAGGGTTGCTTGTTTATCTCACACAGTGATTAAGATTTTATAAATTGGTTAAGGAGACTTATGTAAGAACGTATGATTATCAAATATTCAGATTGAATTCTTCAATAAATCATAAGCTTGAAAACCTTTAAACAATGTCTAAAAGTTCAACAAAATACATTTAACATTATCAAGATGCTGACAATTTATAAATGAACGGGACTTATATCAACAAAATGTTAAGTAAATCATTCTTTATATTGATTATAACTTTGGGATGAATTATAAGATTACTGAAACACAATTAATCTCACCTAGTTATCTTGATAAAAATTAAACATATGAAGAGACAAAATGTATTGAAAATTGGAAAAACTCACAAAGAGAACAAAGTTGTATAAGACAAATTCTGCTTACAAAAATCCTTACAAAAAACTTCTTGATGATCAAAAAACTTGTACAATTCTTCTAACAAAAATTTGCTTATCCAAGGGTGCAACCCTTAATAACTCGAAATGAGATTTATTTATACTATTTTCTAATACTTAGAAATATCTCAACTATTTACAATAATAGAATAAAGAAGAATAGAAGACAGAAACATATAGATGAAGTGCCTATATTTTCTTTGAAGTTTTTGATGAGTTGGCCTCTTTTGATGGAAGTTGTTGCTGACTAGACCCTTGAAAATCTGACGTGCTAGCATGCTGTAAAAATTATCCTTTTACTCGATGGTCTCACAAAATTTATCCCATTGATCTTGACTTGGGATTTCTACACTCATCATCTTTCTGAAAATTTCATCTACTTCTGTATATATGTCAAAAGTTGGTCTTTGAATGAATAAATGTTTGATTTTATGTTGAATGATCAAACCAAACTGCAGAGCTTCAAGAAATGCTTTCCCTGTAACATGTCCTTTGGTACCTGCAAATTTTGACTTATCTATTGCAATTGTGTATAATTTTTTACTGTAATCTTCTAATTTAATCAACTTATAATCTAATCCTACCAATCATGGCAGTCCTTTATGATTCAAAACATTAAACTTATTATGAAATATTTGAACAACAATATTCAAAGCTTCACATTTGGTTTTCAATTGGTTGATTAAATTTATTTTCTGTAAAAATTTCTTGATCTCCAAAATTGTTGCAGTTCTGTCCAAGATGTTGATTTCTTCCAACTCTTGTATGTTCTTAGAGTTCAGAACCTTGATGATGTCAGTGGCTTCACTTGGCTTCTTTTCGAGATGCTCTTTATGCTCTTCAATGGTTTCTCTACATTTGGTGATGAGCTCCTATTGTTTGAAGATAATCTATATGGATGGCCATACATCTGTCATAGACTTGTTGATGTCTTCCCAGATGTTTTTCTTAGCTTCAACCAGAGTTGCTAACATTAAAGATTCACTCTCTAGTTCTTCTATCTTAAGTCTTAACTGATGAGTCTTTTGCATTTCCTCCATGTATAAAGTATCATTTTTAATCTTTTGTGACTCAAGAATTTGAAACCTCTATTGTAATTTCTCATGTGCCTGCTTCTGAATAGCCAAATCTTGTGCCAATTTTGCCGCATCAGTTGTTGTTAAAGCTGCTGAAAGTTTTATACCTGCAGAAGATGTTTGAGTTGTTGTATTAGGATCAGTAGTCACCTGAAGTGATGATTTCTCTTTCAGCAATTCTTCAATTTGTTCTTCCATCTTTCTTATTTGCATATTTTGATCAATGATCAATTTCACCATCTCCTCTTTGTTATATTCATTCTATGCAATCTCCTTTGTCTGTGGGTCTTCAGTTGAGGGTAGTTTGAGTTTTTTGTGCAGAGAAGATATGTCTGCATTCTTCTTTTTAATTATTTCCTCAACCGCCTTGCAGTCTTTTGGGTCATAACCAAATTTCACTACAAGGTCCTCCAAAGACTTCAATCTGTTGTCTTTGGCCAATGAAGTCAAATTTTCAATCTTCAGATGAGATTGAACATTTGATAGTGCAACTTTCAGTTTGGAGAGTGACATGGCTGTTGTTATCATTGTTGAAAATAACATCTCTCCAAACTGCCTATGCATGTCCTTCTGATCAATTGGATGGAATTTATTTGCGTAAAAAGAGAAGACAATCTTCTTATACTCAGTATGAGCCTTTGGAAATGGAATTTTTGCCTGCAGAAAGGCCATTTTAATTCCTCCTTTCTCACTATTAAAGGCAGTAAGAATCCTATGCAGTGATGTTGATTTTTGTTTCCAAAACTGACTATAAACACTAAATTTCAATGCCTCATTCTTATGCTTGATGTCCAAGAATCTGGAGAAAATGTTATGTTCTTTAGAAGAACTTGCATCTGAATGTTGTATGATCTACAGAGGTTCTCTAGCAGGTGATGATGATGGAATAGTTGCAGGAATAATTATTGATGTAGAAACTTTAGTCTCTCCCAAATCTATAATCTCTATTTTTTCTCCCTCTGAAAGTAAGGTAGAAGCAAGCTTTGGCTTTTTGTGTTGCAAGATGAATTCCTTAAGTATTTATTTGGTGTGTGGAGGGTCTTCTCTGACTCTCTTATGTTTTTTACTATCAGGAACAGGGGTCTGTACATTAGAGGTTGAAATGACCTATTCATCTGCCTCCTGGAGAGTGCCTTCAACCCTTTAATCCTTGTTCATATATTTCTCTATTTCTGCTCTGGAGTTATGAGTGTAGGAAGTTGTTTTGAGTTAAACTCTCAGAGCAGAAATAATGCCATGGGGGTCATAAGACCAAGTAAAACTTGGTTGGAAACCCATTTTATTTAACATTGCAGCTGCTTTAGCACCAACTGCTCTGATATTGCAGATGAAGGATCCAATGTTGGCTTTGAGTTTAAACTGAACTTTTCTCTTTCGTGAGACAAAATGTAACTCGTCCATGTTTAACATTTGTCTAATGTAATCTAAGGAGAAAACCCTTATAGGGACATATCTTGGAAGCTTATATGGTGTGAGTTCACAGCCATATACCCTAATTTTTGTGTAATTTTTATATAGGTACCAATCACCAGTTTTAGCTTGCTCACTGAGGTTCAGGATCCTTTTGATTTCTTCACCAATTTTGGGCTCTAATTGACTTGTAAGGAGCTGCCTTAATAGGTGTATGAATGAGTCTATGAACTCTGAAAAAGAAGTTGTTGTTGATGAAGCTCTGACCAACTCTATCCAGTGAATCACTGATTTATTCACTCCCTATGCATCCTTCTTACTGAAGTGGATAGGCAACATCTCTGTCTGTTGAAAAAGAAACATGTGAACAATTACAGAAGTATAATATAACACACCCTGTGTGGTAAAGTTCATGAATTTTTCATGTATATTTTCAAACACGAATTGGTTGTAATTATACATGAACAATGGTGATTTTTCTTTACTGAAAATAGATAAGAACCCCGTGGGTTCATCAACAATTTGGTCATTTGGGTATTCTAATAGGTATGAAAGGGGAGAGATGGAGTGTTTGGAGGCTTCAAGGAAGATTGAGGATGAGTATGGTGGATTTTTCTTGGGTAACTCTGCATCCTAAAGTAGGAATATCTCGAATATCTGGCTCTTTGAGGGAAGGATAGCTTATGATAAAGGTCCATGAGAGCAGCAAGTGATAAATGGGATAGGGAATAAGATGAAGGAATGAGTAGCATATGGCTTATGGTTTCAAGCGATATGGTGATCAGAATGTTTCCATTCTGAGCCACCACTGATCTGGTTATAGGATCATATTTTTTCTGGCACCAAGCAATTAGATCAAGAAAAGGGTGAGTCTGTGGAAAGTCAAAAAAAGGTAACATGGAAGTCAAATTCACAGTGAGCATATGTGACTTTGAAAAATGCATCGGCGAGGGGTATGAGGTCGAGGTTGAGCTGTGGTGTTGTAGCAGGGATTTCTTCTGCGACTTGATTAGCGACCTCTGAAACAGGATTCACAACCTGTACTTCTTCTGTGACCTATTTCTTTGATTTACCTTTAGCGGTCGATTGTTTTTTGGCCTTGGATTTGGGATCCATGTTGACAGGGATATTGACTGGGAAAATTATTTGAATATCGAGTTGCAGATAGGGTGACATGGATTACGGAAATGAGGATAGTGGTTGCAAAGTGTAGAGATGAAAATTTTCTTTGGAATAAAATACAGGGATAATAGCAATTTGGACGAGAAAGTAAAGTGGTATCAGGCTCTCTTCAGATGATTTTATAGTGTGCGATATAGTATTAACGGTCTGGAATATGATCGTAGGTGTTTAACAGCTCGGATGGGGGTTTTAATGACTAACGGTGCAATTAACGATTCAGGAGCGGGATTAATGGCCAACGGGGTGATCAAAATGGCTATGGGTGGAGCGTTGGAGGATAACGATTAAGTGACGTGGAGGAATGATATGGGACAGTGGACCAACGGTTATGGTGTGGGAAGGGATGTTTGTTGGCTGAGGGTGTGGGAGGAAACGATCATCGGGTGTGAAACTGTTGGTGGATTTGGGTACTGCTTTCCGGTTTAAAAGAGGGTGCGGTTTGTTCTCGCTTGCTTTCGTTGCTGTAAACCGTGGTGGCCATTAAAACCACACTTGTACCCCCCCCCCGCGTTAATGAGAAACGGTCGATGGGGTCACGAAGTGACTCTCCGCCATAGATTTGGAGCGGGTATGAGATCCGTCATTCAAAGTTGCTAGTGCATTATCCTTGTGATTTGAACCTTTTTGTGGCATAGTTATTTAGGATAAAAATATATAAGCGCTAACTCATCAAATTTAATAAATGAAAATTCAACCTCTTTTAAATAATTTAATAATCATAAATTAATTTCTAATCCTTTGGGCAATTGGAGCATTTAAACATGCAGCCATAGTTTTATTCTTTAAAACACTACAGCATTTACATTTTTTATTTTATTACTTCCCTTAATTTTTTTCTTTTTGCCTTCTTTATTTAGAGAAAATCTATTCTAAAATTTTATTCTAACATCGATGTACAAAAATATAAATTTTCCTAACATTTTTTAATTTTTTCTTTTCATCCATGTTCTAACTTAGCATTTCATTTTATTTTTTTATTTTTATTTTAAACGACCATGCTAACTTATCAAAACAAATAATGTTACAACACTCCCATCTGCTTACTCCTAAACAACGTTAGCTATCCATCTCAATGGACTATTTGTTTTGACTTCCCTCTGTTAAGCATGTTAATGACTATTTGTTTGTGGTTGTTGAAAGATTTTCTAAGACGGCCATCCTGACTACCTGCAAGAACAATGTCATAGTAAAATCCACCACTAGGCTCTTCTTCGAACGGATGTAGATACATTTTTGGATATCGTAGAGCATCATATGGATCAGTATAATAGGTTCCTAAGTGAATTTTGGTCAAGCCTCTAGTCATTGTTGGACACCAAGCTCACCAAATGAACAGCCATCCACCCAGAGACTGATGCCCTGACATACGTAATTAATAGGATGATCATGTATATTTTTCACATGTATAACTCCAAGAATCTATGCACATGGGATGAGATACTCCCCTATGTCTAACACAACTATAAAAGAGCTCCCCATAGATCAAATGGCCACAACCCCTTTCAAATGGGACTAGGATTTCAACCATTAGGTCCCATTGATGTTGCATTGCCCTTGCAACTACACCGGTAGAATTTTCATGTGTTCAATATGTATATGACAAAGCTACCAATTTTATTGAATGAATTTAACACATCCGCCAGAATTTCCACGATATCCTATATAAATCCAATACTAAGTATAAACGATGCCATGATTAGCACATGGTGCCACACAAGTTTCAAGTGGGAGACAATGTTTTGGTTGCATCTACAGAAGGAACACCTTGCAGAGGCCCATGAGGAGCTTTGGTTGCTCCACTATGGAAATTACACCATCACCAAGGTTGTGGATGACAAAAATTTTGTGCTAAGTATCCCCCCCTTGCTTGGCCTACACCCAGTGTTCAATGTGGATTACCTTTGTCCATACATTCCACCAGTTTTTGACACATCAAAAATCACAGAGCAATGGAACCAACAAAGATCAATCCAAAATTCATTAAACAAGGAACAAATAATAATATCGTGGACACACAGATTAATAGCACTCACCAACAAAGGATCCAACAATATCGGGTTTATCAAAGTAGACCAACCGCTACACAAGGGCAAGTGGTTCACCATAGGCTAAGTTCAACAAAAATTTCCCCATCAAATGGAGGTAGTCAATGAAATGGAGACCATTTCTTCCTAAGGGGGGAGGACTAATCCTTGTGGATATCGATGGACACTCACCTATTCCACTACCTCACAACACAATTTTCCTATTTTGGCAGTTTATAAGTCTTGAAATTTCAAAGTCATTTTGAGGCCCTGAATGACTTTTATGGGGAAATGGACCAATAATAGTTGGAAAATTTAATCCTCGAATAGACCATTCCAATGGGTTATCGTATTCACCAAACATAGATCGCATGCCAGATTATGACCCCCAGGAAGTTGACATTCCAACTTACCCCATTGGGGCCTATAAGCCTTTGGTGCTTCATCTCCTAAGGTTATTTTTTATATATATTTAGGGTTCCTCATTGCTTCTTCTTTATAAAAAAGGCCTTGAAGCCTCATTGTAACACAATTCAGGAAGGCATGTATCAGTCACATCCCTTATCATAGATAAACTACCACTGTTTGAGCTCATTGCTTTCCTTTTGCATGTATACAATTTCAACATTTTCCATTTATTGAAATCATGTTTCACTGTATCTTTGTGTTTTGATTATAAAACTATATTTCTTTTTGTTCCCTTCATAAATTCAAATCAGAAAACTCTTAAGCCAAAAAACATATTTATAAATTCAAGAATTTAACCATGCATAGACACATTCAAATTCACAGTGTAGCAAGTCATTAATCATTTACACAACTATGAGCATTATTTCCCATACATTAAATAATAATTACATAGAAAATTGACATACAATGAGACTTACTCAAAGATAGCCTATTGTTGGCAACAGATCTAGGACGGATCATTTTCGTCCCAACCTTGGAATCAACTGCACCACTAGTTTCTATAGCTTCCCATCTGTTAGACTCCAATATTTCACAGTATCACTAGGTGATTGATTATTGCATATATTTTTCATAACTGAAAATGATATTCCATGGTTTTCATTTATTTTTAGAAAAGAAGGAAGAAAGTGTTGCTGATAAGTGTGATGGTGATTAAACTTCATTTCTGCCCTCATTCAATTTCATTCACCCTCTTTACCCCTCATTTCCTCCATATTCTAAAGTTTTTCACCTTATTTATTTCAAACCCCTTCTTTAAATATTAAATTTCAAATGGTATATTTAAAGAGGAGCAGCTCTGCTCGCCCATCAAAATAGTCGTGTTATACAATATTACACCATAAACCTTACCGCTTGCCCGCACTTCGCACCCCGTAAATTTTAAACCTTTCTTCTTAACTCATCACCAAAAATTAAAACTTTGTCGATGCGATTTGGTGGGACCCATTGGGCCTTTACACATTACCCCAAATCCGCATGCAAAACCATTGGATTTCGCATTTTCATTACCCCTTTCCTTTTCGCATTTCCCAACTTTTAGCGCGTCGTATCCCGCACTTCGCGCATTTCTAAACTTACCTATTAAGCGACCGCAAGTTAAAAGTCTTAACTTGCGATATAACCATCACATAGCACACTTCGCAAGTTTCTAAGGATAAGTCCAAAGGTAAATGTTAAAGTTTTCGAAGTACGATATGCGATAAAGGTGGGACTCGATCGTAATCGTACTTCGCAAGTTTCTAAGAATAAGTCCAAAGGTAAATGTTAAAGTTTCCGAAGAGCGATATGAAATGACGTGGTAGATGATGTGGCAAGATGACACGGAGGTGACGTGGCAGGTGACGTGGCCCCGACCCCATAGATCACAGTTGATATGTGATGACATGGAAAGGTGACATGGAAATGACGTGGCAGATGACGTAGCCCTAGCCAGCATACCACACATCGCAAGTTTTAAAGGTTAGTTGCAAAGGTAAATATGAAATTCATCGAAGTGCGATGTGCGATGCCAGCCAGGACCTGATCGCATAGTTCACATCGTAAGTTTTAAAAGACAACACCCATGGTAAATGTTAATATCGTCGAAGTGTGATGTGCAATGAAGGTGGGAACCAAGCGCAAATCACAAATCGCAAGGTTTGAAGTTTACATCCCGCGGTATATAATAAAATATGTGATCTGTTGGATGCGGACGGACCCACTTTCCTTGACACGTCATGTTTATGCTAAACACCCCCCCCCCTCCCCCCCCCCGGTCGCACAACTCCCCGCCATCTCCGCTCACCTCCATGCATCGTATGGCTTACAACACTTTTCGGCCTCCTTGCATCCGCCGAATGTTAACAAAAGGGTGGGGGAGGGGGGGGGGGTCCGAAATGGGCGGTATCCCATACCGCCCATTCGACTACATGTCGCGCCCATGGTTATTCTGCACCCCCCTTTCCAATACCGTTTATCACTCTCACCCCCCTCTGAAAATACCTTTGCGCCACCCACCAAACTGCTGCGCCTTTTTATCGTTGCCTGTACCATACGCGACACGTTTTCTCTCATTGTCCGCTTCACTCAATCACATCCCCTCCCGTTAAGAAAATTGTTGTGCCATAAAGGGTCAGGCCATTATCCAACGGACCCGCGCCACCTCCACACCACCACATCACTATTTTAAAAGCCAAATGTCAGCATAACTGCAAAATTTACTCTGTTATTTAGCGTCAAACTGATGCAGGACTTGAATTTGCAGGTATTATTGGAGAAAGTGTGATTTGTACAAACTTTTTCCGAAGAGCCATTTATCCATCAAAGAATATTTTTCAACACTCTGCGAAACCGAATTACAGGGCTCCTTTAGACTATTCAATCCCGATCACTATCCTGTTCTGTCATATCCCTTCCCCAATGTTGATCCATAACCATCTCCCTTTATCGGTTCCCCTCTCTATCATCCCATTCTCCATTACAGGTTTTGAAAGAATAATCATTGAAGAGATGCCTCTAAAGCTAGATCAACGGCATTTTAATCCTATGGTCTACCCACAAGTGGACCTGGATCACTTAGCTCTAGCATATAGAGACTACAAAATCCATGAGATAGAGTTGGATTATGATTTATTCGATGTCTACTTCTGGTTCGAGGACCAATCTCGAAGGAGCTGGTGAAATTAGCCTATGGGAGACCCAGCTACCTCTTCACATCTTTCCAAAAACCCATAGTTGCCCATATTTCATCAGGAAATGTTGGAGTGGTTATGACATTAATCAGAGGACCATAGTCACCCCAACAGGTGAAATCTTGTTTGTCATCAATACCCAATCCATCCAGCAGATGATGCAGGCCCCCACTCCTGAACAAGTGATCCCTTTCTCGTATGAAGTCCTCAGAGAATGTTATCAGAAGCTTGACTTTGCCAGCAGAGCCAAAACTTTGCAACTTTCCATGGCCCCTGTTACCCCAGTGCCTACAAATAACCCTCTTTATCCCTCATCTACCTTTTCTGATAGGACCAAGCACATTATGTCTGTTTTATCTTATTTATTAGGTTATCTCACTGATCAGTGGGTAGATGAAGTTGTGATAGGTTTTTTTTCCACTCTTTCCCCAAGTGCTAAATGCACAGCCTTTTTCAACTATGCTCAGTTTCTTGTAGAGGCCATTCATGAACAGTTTTTAAAGTTTGATACAAATGAGGTTTTCAAATATTCCTCTGTGTTGGTATATATGTTTGTCCATTTCCAGTCTAGAAGGTTTCAAGTTCAGATGACCAAGGTAAATGAAGATAATGAGCATCAATATGTCATGTTCTGGACCACCCTACTATTAAAAGATTAGAAGGATTATACATACAAGGATTTTGTAGATTTGTTTGTGCACCCAGCCATCAGCACCCTCAGTAATGTAGCAGAGCCCAGGATAAATGAGGAAATCGGGAGAACCATGCAGCTAATAGAGCAAGTGAAGACAACAGATTGGTATTTGTACCAAAATTACACAGATATTCGAGTCTATGGAAGTGAGATAGCCCCTTAAAAATTTCCAAAGTTTCTCTCCATGAGGGTCTTTGCACTAGAATACATAAGGAAAATGATACATGCAAATGAGCTCCACTTTGTCTCTGCAAAGAAGAAGGCTCAGTTCAAGATCAAGACACAAATTGGCCCTTTCATCTGTAACAGTAGAGCAGCAAGGGAGGAGGAAAAAAAGATACTAAAAGAGATGGGTTTCAACCACAGTTTCACCTAGTCTTATGACCCTGCAGGGATTATCTCCAAGAAAAGGGTGGAAAATAGATCCACACCATATGTTCAGACACACAGACCTTCAATTGAGCAGTATTCCAATCAAACAGAATGGGTGACCAATACCCTCCAAGAAGAGGAAGAGCAAGAGAAAAATATAGGGATAAAAAGGCCAAGAGAGGATCAGTCACCTTCAGTGACTGATACCTATAGAAAATAATTCAAACTACGATATAGGAAGAGAACCCGAGTTCATATGGAGATTGATCAAGGAGAAGAATCAGGGAAGAAAACAATGGTTCATATTGCAGACACCCCTGGGCCATCTCCAGTGGGTGGTCAAACAATAGCCTCCCCTACATCTACAGCCATAATGTCTCTACAGCAACAGAGGTTTGCATACATCTACTTCTAAAATTGCCATAGAAGACCAAGAAAAATCAGTTTATGACACATTCAAGGAAATAAAATTGAGAAATGAGGTTTTGAATACTAAAACTTACAATCAATTCTGGAAGCAAACCCCAAGTTCACAAAGTAGGATATTGTCTTCTTTTGACACTGAGAAGAGAAGGATGCATATGGAATTTCTAGAAGCCTTGGTCCCACAACCCCAAGGAGCACGATATTACAAGAAGGCATCATTCAAATTTAATGACAAGGACATATGTCTGATTGACCAGATGGAATTACACAAGCAGACTGGAGAGATGGTGGCCTCCACCTTGACAAGTACTACTATGAGCTTCTCAAAGTTGCAGGTATCCTTATCCAATGCTCAATCATAACTCAGGATAGAAAATATATCTTCCATGGCTAAAGACTCAAGGATCAAGTCTTTAGAAGATTTAATAGTGAAGTTGGGTCATGACCCAGGCAATGTTCAAGCTTGGGAATTTTGCTTCTGTGATCCATAAATTGTGCTTGAGATCTTTCGGTGAAAATCACATCAAAAAAGATTTGGTCGACGCGTTTCGAACCAGCCAGTGTGGTTCATCATCAGGACAAGATGAAAAATCTGATCAAGAAACCCCTTTAAATAGAAATTAAAGCTCTCACTAGCCGTTTGTAAAATAACGGCTAGTTTGACTCAAATATTTCAAATATTTATAAAAATAAAAATCAAATGTTTAAAGCTTATAATTAGGATTCTTATATAATTTTATTTATTTTAATAAAAATAATACTTAATACTCATATATATTTTATTATAATTATAATTATTTATTTGTTATATGTTTTAATTTTATATATTTATTTTATTAATAATAATTAATTGTTATGTGATTCAAATCATCATCAAATAGTTATCTTTTTGATAATTAATCTTAAAAAATAAATAACTAAATAAGTAAAAGTTTCAATAAAATAAATAAATAAATAAAAATAAAATAAAAAGAATAAATTAAATAAATAAATAAATAGACAAAATAAAGATCAAAATAAAATAAATAAATTTTCTATTTTTTATTTTTTTTATTTTTTTATTTTTTTTTAATTGAAAAAAATATATAAATATAAATAAAAATAAAAAATATAAATACATAAATAAATAAATAAAATATAAATAAAAATATAAAATAATAATAAATAAACGAATAAAAATAAAAATGTACAATTAATTAATGATGATTAATGTTCAAGCTATGGAGGAGGTCTTGAAGAAGAAGAATGCTGACATAGCAACCCTCATGAAACAACTCAAGATGCTAGCAACAAAAGACCCCTTAGCCAAAGGCATTGAGGAAGAGGAGTCACAGAAGGTAGAGTTATTGAAGTTAGTTGTGGAACAATCTGGCCAAATCAAACAGATGGAAAACAAGATGGAGAAACTAATGAAGGAAAAAGAAGAAGCAGCTCGAGTGGCACTCATCCCACTGGAAGTTGTCCCCATTTTAAAAATTCCATCAGTTGTTCCCATAACTGTTGGAACATCTAGTGGGATAGACTAGTTGTCAAAGGCTATGGAAAGCATGACCTTGTAGTCTCAAGAGATATAGAAATTGGAAGCACAGATTGGCATCCTGAAAGATCAAAAGGCCAGGTCTGAAACTGCCCATGAGATAGAAAAAAAGCAGATTAGGAGATTGGAGAAGCCAGAGAGGGAATTTTCGGACAGCAACATTTTAGGCCAAATGAAGTCAATAATTTGGGGTAGTATCATAAAGTCAGTGGATAAAATTTGGCACTCCATCCACATCATTTTTGAAGAGAAAGAATTGGTGGACAAATGCGCAGTGGCCATTGAAAAAGCAAATCAGGAATTAGGAAACATGCCAATCACAGCCCCTAAAATCATAAAATTCCTGAACTCCAAAACCAGTTATGAGCTTGAAGGGTTGGATGTACAAGATAGAACAACAACCATATTAGAAGTGAGAAAAGTCCTCACTAAGAGGAATTTAGTAAGGCAGATGGAGGAGAAGTTTTGTGAGTTGGACATGGCCATCAACAGATTCCTGAGCAAGATTGAACCTCTGGTGGCAAAAGGATTGCCCTCACTGTATGTAATTAATAATAAGTTGGTCCAAAGGGGAGATTATATGACCAAACTCAAAGAAACAGCTAAGGATACCACCAAATTCACCAGCATCAAAGGAAAGGTGACTGGAAAGTTGTTTGGGATCTCTTGAGAAATGACATCTTTATTCAACATGAGCTGAAGCATGTTTTCCTCATCAGCCCCACCTTCGAAAAATACACAGATGTGGATGAAGTATACCAACAGTTCATAGGAATGAGAATTCCCAGCAAAAAGGAGTGGAACAAGTTGTGTATGTACCAAGATTGAAAAAGCACGGTGGGCACCTCAACACAGCCACCAATTGATTAGAAATGCCAGCATCGCTTCATCCTTAATGATCCAGCAAAGGCGACCCAAAAGAAGAGCCAGATGTCAGAGCCACCCACCATTTCCTCCTCGCAACCATATCAGCCGCCTCCAAGCCACTTTTTGGATTTACGAAGAGCTGCCTGAGTTTTGCATTCTTGAAGAGTTACCAAAATTATTTCTACAGGCAATGTTTTGTCAAAGATTTTCTTTGTTCGGGCCTTGCATGGCCACACTTGTCTAAATTTCAGTTTGTTTGTAATTAATGAAGTTTTCCAAAGTAAATTAGGGTAAATGACTCAAGTTTTAGTTAAATATTGTTATAATTTTCATTATCAAGGGTTTGATATTGTTAGCCCCTGCATTGTAAGAATTGCTATATTGGAGCACTGTAATTTTGGAGCTGGACATCAATAATCAAAGACCGTTTACAATATTCTTGAGTTGTGTCAAAATGGTGATGTGCTACTTCTTTGTTTTAAATGTTTCCATTGTTTTCCCTGTTCTGCATATGTTCATCTAATTGTAAATCAAAAATTTTAGATTAAGATTTGTTGTCAGAACACCTTAATTATGTTTGCATTTACAATCTTCATGTTTTTTGTTGAAGTTTGATTAAAGAATTCTTAACTACTCTTTAGTCACTACTTAACCTTACTATCTCTTTCACCTCATAATTCATACAACTCTGAAGATCCATTTAGCACAGTTAGTGTGTCCTGTGATGCTCTTGATGTTGATGTGCCATTCCAGCCTTTTGACTCCATAGCCCAATGGATTAGTTTTACAATTATGTCTATCCAACCACCCAATCAATAAAACAACCAATACTACCATCACTTAACTATCCTAACATCAGAATTCATGATATTAAAGATAAATTCAAATCAGAGATAGAGAGAGCCCTCTATGAGTCTAGGAAGGCTAGGTCCTGGACTCCAAAGTGGTTTGATGTTGTCCTCTGTCGTTTGTTCTTGCCAATATTAAAAATTACGGAGGGATAACATAATGGCGACCATATTGGGGAATTATTGAAAATCTCATCATTCATCAGAACTTAGAAACCCCAGTCGAATTACTGTGTGATTTAAGTATTTTCTACATATTGATTTTTTGTAAAAATATTCAGCTTCTTTATGCCTTGGGTCTGAATTCTGGCTTCCAGAATAAACTTTAGCAGATCCCATCCTGACCCAAATCCCCCTGTAATAGTTGACAATCTAGAGAAAATCCTAAGTAAAACTCCCAGATATGAGAGTGTGACTATTAGTAAGCCTCTTCGCAAAGCAAGTTCCCTCCCTGAAAACCTTGCAACCTTGCAAGATATCCAGTTCGACTTACACTTTGAGCAAAGCTTGTTCAGAACCAAATCTCAGAATTAGATAACCCAGACATTTTTTCGTCCATCCATCTTACAGAAAAGTCCTATTGAGGAAGCCTCTACATCCACTCAAACTGACTTTCAGCTTCTCCAACACTTTGACTCCTTTCAAGGTCTGGTAACAGAGCTTACTTCAGCTATTGATGACGCTTATCTTCAGCAGTCTGTAGAATTATCTGCTCTGACTACAGCAGCTCCTTCTGTTATCTCCAAGTATTCTCTTCCTCAGTCAAATTTCTCAAGCGTATTTGCACCTCCTACCATTTCCTTGAACCTTTCCCACCAGAGTGCCTAAACCTCCACTCATACACCCACTGTCCACCTTCCTCCATGTAACGCTCCACCTCCCTTGGTCAACCCTCCTCTTATCAACCCTCCTTGGATTCCCCCACCACCAATCATGGCAGCCTAGTATGCTCCATTAGTGCTACCACAACCTATGGTGCCTATGCCACATGATTATCAATCCAAAATCCCACATTTTGATGGAATTGGTCCTAAAACTACTCAACAACATGTGGACAAAATGAATGACACTTTTGACTACCAAGAGATAGAGGATGAAACTATCCTATTGAGAATGTTTGCTCAAAGTTTAGGAGGAGAAGTAAAAAAATGGTTCAAGGGCTTGACCCCGAACAATGTCCATGACCTCCCTGCCCTTCACCAGCTATTCATAAATAAATGGGAAGTTAAGAAAAATCCTCTCCAATTCTTGTTAGAATATGAAAACATCAAGAGAATGTTGGAGAGAGTGTCCAAGATTTTTTTATGAGGTTCAATAGTGTATACAAAACCCTCCCTCCTCACATGAAACCCCCACAAGGTTTAGCCCTAATGAAATTTTCATATGGTTTTGACCCATGGATGGCTTATCAGCTGAGAGAAAGAAATCCTCCTACATTAGAAGACATGTAGAGGGGTGCAGTAAGTGTGCAAGAAAATATGATTGTAAAAAGGGCTAGAATGAGAAATGAGAAGAGAGTCACTATTAGGGAAGACCCTGCAGCCTCCACATCCGATGCTAAGATTGATAGCCTGGTGAGAACCATGGAGAGAATGATGGAGAGGATCAACTTGAATGAGAGATATGGCCCTAGGGAAAATCATCCAACTCCTCAAAATAGAAACCAAAACTTTAGAAGAAACCCCCCTCAAATAAGACAGAGAGAAAAGAGAGGACCTGACCAGAAAATTAGGCCTCCATTCCAAGAAAATTATGTTGATGAAGATGAGGGGGTGGTTCAAGAAATAGAATAAAGTCAAATTAATTTGATGGTAATTAATAATGAAGATATTGTTTTCCTCACTGAAGAAGAACAAGATTTATTTTCTTTGACTCAAACTGAAGTAGAATTTGAAGAGTCTGAATATTATAAAAAAGAATTTGAGAATGTCATCATGGAGGTGCATAGACAATATAACCTCCAAAGCAAGAAAAAATTGGATATTCACAAGAGAAAGTATTCTAAAAACTATGCTACAAAGGCCCCTGAAGTTGATCCCAAGAAAACAATAGAGAGTTCAAAGAAAATTACTAAAATAGCTGGAAATAATGATCTAGAAAGCAGCACTAGTAGACCAACAATCAGCCCTAGAAAAATTGTTCCAGCTGATATCCCTAGTGAAAGTCAACAATATGAAGTTGCTGCAAAAATAGTGCCTCAGAAGACTGATTTAAATCTACCAAAGCCATTCAGCATTGAGAATGAAATTTCCAAAATAAAAATCTTTGTCCCTCTCACTGAATTGGTGAACCAGGATGTATATAGGTCCCAAGTCCTAAAATTTTTTAACATAGGAGAAATTACTGACACTGTCAATCTAAATGATGACAAGCTTGAACTTTTGTTTGGGCCAGAAGTAGAGGGTAAATTCCAGGAGGGAGGTGTTCCCCCATTTTATCTCAGTTTGAATGTTCATGATAAAATCCTCCATAATGACATGATAGACTCAAGTGCATCTCATAATCTCATGCCTAAGGCAATTATGGAGAAACTTGGCCTGAAGATAACTAGACCCTACAAATACATGTACTCATTTGACTCCAGCAAAGTTAAATTTCTAGGCCTCATTAAATATCTATGTATTACTTTAGCCCAGAAACAAGCCAAGAGTCTAGTGATGGATATAGTGGTGGCTGACATCCCCCCAAAATATGGTATGATTTTATCACGCTCATGGGGAGCCAAGCTTTTAGGCACCCTCCAAATGGATATGACTTATGCTACCATACCATTTTTTGGCCAACAAAGGAGATTGTATAGGGAGACTCTAATTAAATACATGGTGAGCAGTCATGAAAAGCCTCGTAACTACCCCCTTTACTCTGTCCACTCTGACCTTGATTCATTTATCCTTTACAATGATGAAAATACTAATGAACGAGTAGCTCGAGAAGAAGAAGACCAAAAGAAAGAACAATCAGACCAAATGGAAATGGTGCAACACAAGTATGAACCTGAACCCTTTTAGAACATGAGTTTTGATGGTTCTTGTGGTAAATTTGGCTCAGGAGCAAGGGTGTGGGTATGCAATACTGAAAATAACCCCGCAGAAGGGCATTCATACAAGCTAAACTTTCAGTGTACCAACAATATAGCAGAATATGAGGCACTCCTTTTGGGTTTACAACTACTGAATAAATTAGGAGCCACAAGAATCTCTATTCATGGGGATTATGAGTTTTTCATTAAACAAATCAAGGGAGAATATTCAACAAAGCATCCCAGATTGAGAGCATACAGGAATGCTACCCTTGACCTCCTGAAAACATTTGAAGAATGTGACATTGCTGCAGTTCCAAGAAATCAGAATATCCTGGCTAATGGGTTAGCATTTTCAGCCAACACTTGTCAATTACCTCATCCAAACAAATAGTATATAGTGCAGGTTAAACATCGCCCAGCAATTCCTGGCAATATGAGATATTGGCAAGTCTTTGGAAATGACAAATAGATTGAGAATTTCTTGCAATCTAAGGGTGAGTTTGAATATTCCACTTTGGACCTAGATTGTGAAGAAGACTGCTTCATTAAAGAGTAGATATGCAGGGAGGAAACTCCTCATAATTATGATATTAACTTTTTAGCAAATAAATATCTACATAGGACAGAGGCGCATGAAGATCCAGAAAAAGAGGAATTTGAAGTACTTCAATTCAGAGACAACACCTTGCCTAGAGGACTTGTGCCTCTAGAGGAGCTATTTGATTTCAATGATGTGGATAGGAAACCAAAAATGGAATCTACAAAAGAAAATATCGAGGAGTGAAATTTAGGCAATGAGCAGGAACCCAAGATGGTAAAGTTATCAAAGACGCTGCCAGCGTCCATAAATTAGAAATACATTGCTTTGTTCAAAGAATTTATTGATGTGTTTTCCTGGAGTTATGAAGACTTGAAATCTTATGATACTGATATTATCCAGCACAAAATTCCAGTCAAGGAGAACCAGAAGCCTTTCAAACAGAAACTACGCAAGATGAATCATGTCCAAATGCCTCTTGTTGAGAAGGATATTAAGAAAATGTATGATGCTAAGATAATAGTCCCAATCAGGTACTTCGAATGGGTTTCCAATATTGTACGTATGAGAAAGAGGATAGGAGAGATCAGGCTCTGCATTGACTTCAGAAATTTGAACAAGGCATCTCTTAAGGACAACTACCCGTTACCAAAGATGGACCACATATTGCAAAAAGTAGTGGGCTCCAAAAGAATCTCTATGCTAGATGGTTTTTCAGGGTACAATCAAGTGCTGGTGCATCCAGATGATCAAAACAAAACATCTTCTACTACCCCTTGGGGAACCTTTATGTATGTAAAAATGCCCTTTGGATTAATAAATGTTGGTGCCACTTTTCAGGGAGCAATGGATACTAATTTTTCAGAAGAAATTGGTCATTTCATTGTGATATATCTTGATGATATTACAGTATATTGAAAAACTGATAAAGAAAATTTGGCCCATTTGATAATAGTTTTTGAAAAATGTAGAAGGTTCGGTCTATCTCTGAATCCTAATAAATCATCATTTGGTCTTGAAGAAGGAAATATTCTACGCCACATTATATCTGAAGAAGGGATCAAGATTGACCCTAGTAGGATTGAAGGCATACTACAAATCAGTCATCCAGAAAGATCAAAGAGCTACAGTCTTTCATTGGAAAGATAATTTTTTTGAGGAGGTTTATTCCAAACCTTGCAGAACTCCTGAGGAATATCACCAACATGCTCAAAAGAGATTCAGCAGTTAAGTGGACCAGGGAGGCTAAAATGTCTTTCGACCTGGTAAAGCAGGCACTCACAAAGGCACTAGTTCTAATTAGCCATGATTTTACCAAGGATTTCATCATTTTATCCTTTGCATCAGTACACACAATTGCAATTGTATTGCTGTAGAAAAATAAGGATGGATAAGATTAGCCCATAGCATTTTTTAGCCAAGCTTTAAGAGATCAACCTTTGAAGTGCAATATCATGGAAAAGCAGGCTTTTGCCTTGATCAAAGCACTGAAGGATTTTAGATTTTACATTTTTCATTCACACATCGTTGCATTTGTGCCCCATACAGTTGTCAAAGACATCCTAACATAGGATCTTGATGGAAAAAGAGGCAAGTGGATTGTTGTAATCTTGGAGTATGATTTAGAGATCAGACCCACCAAACTAATCAAGGGACAAGGATTAGCCAAATTGATGGCTGAAACAAATTTTCAAGCACTAGATATTAACATGATTCATTCACTGGATGAACAAGAGGAGCTAGCGACTCCACTATTGAGGAAGCATTCCTAAACTCTCCCTAGTATGTAGATATACTATATGTTCTATTTTATTTAAATGATCCTCCTGGTTTGTCCAAAACAAAAGCTAGATTCTTGAAATTGAAAGCTATAAAATTCTACATCCCAGAAAATGTTTTGTACTGGAAAGATTCTGGGGGAATATTGCTTAAATGTTTTCTTCAAGAAGATGCAGATATGGTCATGAAAGAATTCCATGAAGGGGATTATGGAGGCCATCTCTATTGGAAAACCACTGCTAACAAAATCCTTAGGGCTGGTTTCTATTGGCCTACTCTCTTCCCAGATATCCACAAAATGGTAGCTACTTGTCACAAATGCCAAATTTTTGAGGGAAAAATAAAGTTGATGCCTCTACCTTTACAGCCAATATATGTTGAAGCTCCTTTCCAGCAATGGGGTTTATACTTCATTGGAGAAATCAACCCTTCCTCCTATGCCCAGCATAAATGGATCCTTACTGCTACAGACTATTTTACCAAATGGATAGAGGCCATTCCTTCCAGAACTGCTACTGGCTCATTGATTATCAAATTCCTTGAAACTAGCATCTTGTCCAGATTTGGTTGTCCTAGAAAAAACATTACAAATAATGTTGTCGCTTTTAAGTCCAAGAATATGGTGGATTTTTTCCAAAGATATCACATTTCTTTGGGGCATTCAACAGATTATTACCCTCAAGGTAATGGTCTAGCTGAGTCCTCCAACAAGAGCCTTTTCAACATCATCAAGAAGTTGCTGGAAGACAACAAGAAATCCTAGCATAACAAATTGGTGCATGCATTGTGGGCTGACAGACTAACAACTAAGAAATCAATTGGCATTTCAACATACCAGTTTGTCTATGGAATGGATGCAACTTTCCCAACATCCTTAGGAGTGCCAGCCATGAAACTCATTCAAGAAGTGCAGGTTAAAGAAAATGATGTACAAAGAATAATAAGCCAGACCATTCAGCTGCAGCAGTCCAAAGAACAGGTGTACAATAGAAATCAGGTGGTGCAAGAAAATCTGAAGAAGATTTTTTACAAAAGAACAAAAGAAAATGATTTCAATATTGGAGATAAAGTGCTAAAATGGGACTCCATAAGAGAAGATAAAGGTAAGCATGGCAAGTTTGACAACTTGTGGAAAGGCCCATACATTATTCATTATTTCAGAGGAGATAATGATTTTTTCTTGCAAGAGATGGATGGAACAGAGTTGTTTGGAGGTCTTGTCAATGGCAGGATGCTAAAACATTATTTCTGTTAAAAACTCAAATTAAACTTTCATCATTGTAAATACCATGGCTTTACAATTTTTAATAATCGATGGACAAGGTTGAAGCCTGAAGTGAAGGCCATAAGCCTAGTCTGATAAGCAAAAAAAAAATATAGGTATATATAATTTTTTCTGAAAGTGTTGCAAATCAAAGTGCCACTACTATTGAAAATAGTTTTGTGCAATCATACAGTCTAAGCATGATTGTACAATTTTAAATTTTCTGCTAATAGGTTATAAAGTGAAGATTTGCCAAACCATTTAATCTTGGATTATCAATAGCTAGGTATAAAATGGCATTGGTTCAACAGCCTAAGTTGAACCAATAGGAGAAATAAGGGATAGGTGATAGGTTAGAAATTCAAAAGAAAAAATGAGGTCAGGGTCTGCAAATCTAAATGCACCCCAAAAGGAAAAAAAATGATTAGAATTGTAGATTGGGTGGGTAGGTGTGAAAATAAGCTTAGTACTTTGAGCATTTTTCTAGTTTTTAGTTTTAGGTCACTTTTCAGTTTTTTCAAGTGTGTTCCAGACTTCAGTTTATAGAGAGTGTTGACTTCAGCTTGAAGGTTTTCAGCCACATAAGTTGTAGCAGATCAGGTTGAAGGATTGGGATCACACCAATGGATCAGGCAACTAGTCTACGGTGTTCTTGACACCTCCTAAAGGAGCTGTCATCCCCAGCTCGAGCCACTGTTAGACTCTTGTATTTCACAGTATCACCAGGTGACTGATTATTGCGTATATTTTTCATAACTGAAAATGATATTCCATGGTTGTCATTTATTTTAAGAAAATAAGGAAGAAAGTGTTGTTGATAAGGTGTGATGGTCATCAAACTTCATTTATGCCCTCATTCCATTTCATTCACCCTCTTTGCCCCTCATTTCATCCTTATTCTAAAGTTCTGCACCTTATTTCTTTCAAACCCCTTCTTTAACTATTAAAGTTAAAATGGTATAGTCAAAGAGGAGCAGCTCCACCCACCCATCAAAACAGTCGTGTTATACAATATTATACCATAAACCTTACCGCTTGCTCGCACTTCGCACCCTGCAAGTTTTAAACCTTTCTTCTTAACTCATCAACGAAACTTAAAACTTTGTTGATGCGATTTGGTGGGACCCATCTGACCTTTACACATTACCCCAAATCCACATGCAAAACCATTAGATTTCGTATTTTCCTTACCTTTTTCCTTTTCTCACTTCAAAGCTTTTAGCCGTCGCATCCCGCACTTTGCACATTTCTAAACATACATGTTAAGATAACTTGCGATATAACCATCGCTTAGTGCACTTCGCAAGTTTCTAAGGATAAGTCCAAATGTAAATGTTAAAGTTGTTGAAGTGCGATATGTGATGAAGGTGGGACTCGATCGCAATCGCACTTCACAAGTTTCTATGAATTAGTCCAAAGGTAAATGGTAAATTTTATGAATATCGATCTGCAGTGACGTAGCAAATGACATGGCACACTGATGTGGTGGGTGACGTGGCCCTGACCCCACAGTTCGAAGTTGATATGTGATGATGTGGCAAGGTGACATGGCAATGACGTGGCAGATGACATAGCCCAGGCCTGCATATCGCACATCGAAAGTTTTAAAAGTTAGTTGCAAAGGTAAATATTAAAGTTGTCGAAGTGTGATGTGTGATGCCAGGTGGGACCCGATCGCATAGCACACATCGCAAGTTTTAAAAGATAGTGCCCATAGTAAATGTTAATATCATCGAAGTGCAATGTGCGATGAAGGTGGAACCCGAGCACAGATTGAAAATCACAAAGTTTGAAGTTTACATCCTGCGGTATATAAGAAAATCTATGATCTGCGAGCTACAGGCGGACCCACTTTCCTTGACACGTCATGTCTATGATAACCCCCCCCCCGCAACTCCCCACCATCTCCGCTCACCTCCACGCATCATATGGCCTACAACGCTTTTTGGCCTCCCTGCATCCACTGAATGTTAACAAAAGGGGGGGGGGGGGGGGTCCGAAATGGACAGTATCCCATACTGCCCATTCGGCTATGTGTCACGCCCATAGCTATTCCACACCCCCCTTTTCAATATCGTTTACCACTCTCACCCCCCTCCAAAAATCCCTTTACGCCACTCACCAAACCATTGCGCCTTTTTACCGTTGTCTGTACCATACGCAACACGTTTTCTCTCGCTGTCTACTTCACTCAATCACATCCCCTCCCGTTAAGAAAGTCGTTGCACCATAAAGGCTCGGGCCATTATCCAATGGACCCGCGCCACCTCCACACCACCACATCATTGTTTTAAAAGCCAAATGCCAGCATAACTGTAGATTTTACTCTGTGGGTTAGTGTCAAACTGATGCAGGAGTTGAATTTGAAGGCATTATTGGAGAAAGTGTGATTTGTACAAACTGTTGCCAAAGAGCCATTTATCCATCAAATAAGGGTTGTCACCACTCTACGAAACTTGATTACAAGGCTCCTTTAGATTTTTTAATCCCGGTCACTATCCCCTTCCGTCATATCCCTTCCCCAGTGTTGATCCATAACCATTTCCCTTTCTTGTTTCCCCTCTCTGTCATCCCATTCTCCATTACAGGTTGTGAAAGAAGAATCATTGAATAGATGCCTCCAAAGCTAGATCAATAGCATTTTAATCCTATGGTATACCCATAACTGGACCTGGATCACTTGGCTCTAGCAGAAAGAGACTACAAAATCCATGAGACAGAGTTGGATTCTGATTTATTCGATGTCTACTTCTAGTTTGAGGACCAATTTCTTGAAGGAGCCGATGACATTAGCCTATGAGAGACCTAGCTACCTCTTCACATCTTTCCAAAAACCCATAGTTGCCCAGATTTCATCAGGAAGTGCCAGAGCTGTTATGACATTAATCATAGGACCATAGTCACCCCAAAAGGAGAAATCCTATTTTCCATCAATACCCAATCCATCCAGCACATGATGCAAGCCCCCACTCCTGAACAGGAGGTCCCTTTCTCGTATGAAGCCCTCAAATAATGTTATCAGAAGCTTGACCTCGCCAGCATAGCCAAAAATTTGCAACTTTCCATGGCCCCTGATACCCCAATGCCGACAAAGAACCCTCCTTATCCCTCATCTAACTTTTCTGATAAGACCAAGCACATTATGTTTGTTTTATCTCATTTATTAGGTTATCTCACTGATCAGTCGGTAGATGAAGTTGTGATAGGTTTTTTTTCCACTCTTTCCCCAGGTCTTAAACCTAGAGTCTTGTTCAACTATGCTCAGTTTTTTGCAGAGGCCATTCATGAACATTTTTTAAAGTTTGATACAGAGGATGTTTTCAAATATTCCTTTGTGTTGGTATATATGTTTTTCCATTTCCAATATAGAAGGTTTCAATTTCAGATGACCAAGGTAAATGAAGATAATGAGCCTCAATATGTCATCTTCTAGACCACCCTACGATTAAAAGATCAGAAGGATTATACATACAAGGATTTTGTGGATTTGTTTATGCACCCAGCCATCAGCACCCTCAGAAATGCAGTAGAGCCAAGGATAAATGAGGAAATCATGAGAACCATGCAACTAACAAAGCAAGTGAATATAGTAGATTGTTATTTTTTCCAAAATTACAGAGAGATTCGAGTCTATGGAAGTGAGCTAGCCCCTTACAAATTTCCAAATTTCCTCTCCATGAGGGTCTTTGCACTAGAATACATAAGGCAAATGATACATGAAGATGAACTCCACTTTGTCTCTCAAAAGAAGAAGGATCAGTTCAAGATCAATACACAAACTTGCCCTTTCATCTGTAACAGAAGAGCAACAAGGGAGGAGGCAGAAAAGATACTGAAAGAGATGGGTTTCAACCACAGTTTCACCTGGTCTTATGACCCTGCAGGGATTATCTCCAGGAAAAGGGTGGAAAACATATCCACACCCTATGTTCACACACACAGACCTTCAATTGAGTAGTATTCCAATCAAACAGAATGGGTGACCAATACGCTCCAAGAAGAGGAAGAACAAGTGTTATCCACTCCAGGCGTCCAGACCCCAACACCACAAGAAAGGAAGAATGCAGAAGGAAAAGAAGACAAGGAGAAAGAGCAAGAGAAATAGATAGGGAGAAAAAGGCCAAGAGAGGATCAGTCACCTTCGGTGACTGATACCTCTAATAAGAATTCAAACTAAGATATAGGAAGAGGCCCCGAGTTCATATGGAGATTGATCAAGCAAGAGAATCAAGGCAACAAAAAATGGTTCATATTGCAGACACCCCTGGGCCATCACCAGTGGGTGGTCAAACAATGGCCTCCCCTACATCTACAGCCACAACTTCTCTGCAGCAGTAGGCCTTACAGACATCTACTTCTAGACCTTCCATAATAGGCCAAGAAAAATCAGTTTATGACACATTCAAGGAAATAAAATTGAGAAATGAGGTGCTGAAGACTAAAACTTACAATCAATTCTGGAAGCAGACCCCAAGTTCACAAAGCAGGCTACTGTCTGCTTTTGACACTGAGAAGAGAAGGATGCAGATGGGATTTCTAGAAGCCTTGGTCCCACAACCCCAAGGAGAACAAGATTACAAGAAGGCATCATTCGAATTTAATGCCAAGGACATCCATCTGATTGACCAGATGGAATTACACAAGCAGACTGGAGAGATGGTGGCCTCCACCTTGACAAGTACTGGTACGAGCTTGTCAAAGCTAGACGTACCCTTACCCAATGCTCAATCACAACTCAAGATAGAAAAGATATCTTCCATGGCTAAAGACTCAAGGATCAAGTCTTTAGAAGATTTAATATTGAAGCTAGGTCATGACCCAGCCAATGTTCAAGCTGTGGAGGAGGTCTTGAAGAAGAAGAATGCTAACATAGCAGCCCTCGAGAAACAACTCAAGATGCCAGCAACAGAAGACCCATTGGCCAAAGGCATTAAAGAAGAGGAGTCGCAAAAAGTAGATCTATTGAAGTTAGTTGTGGAACAATCTGCCCAAATCAAACAGATGGAAAAAGAGATGGAGAAACTACTGAAGGAAAAAGAAGAAGCATCTCGAGTGGCACTCATCCTATTGGAAGTTGTCCCCATTTCAAAAATTCCATCAGTTGTTCCCAGACCTTCTAGAACATCTAGTGGAACATACCAGCTATCAAAGGCCATGGAAAGCATGACCCTGCAGTCTCAAGAGATCCAGAAATTGGAAGCACAGACTGACATCCTGAAAGATCAAAAGGCCAGGTCTGAAACTGCCCATGAGATAGCCAAAAAGCAGATTGAGAGATTGGGGAAGGCAGAGAAGGAATTTTTGGACATCATCATTTTAGGCCAAATGAAGTTGATAATTTGGGGCAGTATCATAAAGTCAGTGGAGGAAATTTGGCACTCCATCCACATCATTTTTGAACAAAAAGAGTTGGTGAACAAATGCGCAGTGGCCATTGAAAAAGAAAATCAGGAATTAGGAAACATGTCAATCACAGCCCCTAAAATAATAAAATTCCTGAAGTCCAAAACCAGCTATGAGCTTGAAGGGCTGGATGTACAAGACAGAACAACAACCATATTAGAAGTGAGAAAATTCCTCACTAAGAGCAATTTAGTAAGGCAATTGGAGGAGAAGTGTCATGAGTTGGACATGGCCATCAGCAGATTCATGAACAAGATTGAACCCTTGGTGGCAAAAGGATTTCCCTAACTGTATGTAATAAATAACATACTGGTCCAAAGGGGAGATTATATGACCAAACTTAAAGAAACAGCTAAGGGTACCACCAAATTCACGAGCATCAAAGGAAAGGTGACCAGGAAAGTTGTTTGGGATCTCTTGAGCAATGACATATTTATTCAACATGAGTTGAAACATGTTTTCCTCACCAAGCCCACATTCAGCAAATACACAGAGGTGGATGAAGTAGACCAACATGTATAGGCATGATAATTCCCAGCAAAAAGGAGTGGAACAAGTTGTGTATGTACCAAGATTGAAAAATTGCAGTGGGAACCTTAGCACAGCCACCGATTGATCAGAAATGCCAGCATCACATCATCCTTAATGATCCAGCAGAAGTGATCCAAAAGAAGAGCTAGATGTCAAAGCCACCCATCGTTGCCTCCTCACAACCATATCAGCCGCTTCCAAGCCACTTTTTTTATTTACGAAGAGTCGCCTGAGTTTTGCATTCTTGAAGATTTACCAAAATTAATTCTACGGACAGCATTTTGTCAGAGATTTTCTTTGTTCAAGCCTTGCATGGCCACACTTGTCTGAATTTCAGTTTGTTTGTAATTAATGAAATTTTCCAAAGTAAATTAGGGAATCAGACTCAAGTTTTAGTTAAATACTACTATAATTTTCATTATCAAGGGTTGGATATTGTTAACCCCTGCATTGTAAGAACTACTATATTAGAGCACTTTAATTTTGGAGCTGGACATCAATAATCATAGACTGTTTACAGGATTCTTAAGATGTTTCAAAATGGTGATGTGCTACTTCTCTGTTTTAAATGTTTCTGTTGTTTTCCCTGTTGTGCATATGTTCATCTAATTGTAAATCAAAATTTTTAGATAAATATTTGTTGTCGGAGCACATTAATTCTCTCTGCATTTACAATCTTCATGTTTTCTGCTGAAGTCTGATTAAATAATTCTTAACTTCTCTTTAGTCACTACTAAACCTTACTATCTCTTTCACCTCATAATTCATACAGCTTTGAAGATCTGTTTAGCACAGTTAACTTTCCATGTGATGCTCTTGATGTTGATGTGCCATTCCAACCTTTTGTCTTCGTACCCCAATGGATTAGTTTTACAGCTCTGTCTGTCTAACTACCCAATCAATAAAACAACCAATAATACCATCACTGTAACTAGCCTAATATCAGCATTCGTGATGTTAAAGATAAATTCAAATCAAAGAAAGAGAGATCCCTCTCTGAGTCTAGGAAGGCTAGGTCCTGGACACCAAAGTGGTTTGATGTTGTCCTCTATCGTTTGTTATTGCCAATCTTACAAATTACGGAGTGATAACGCCATCCCCTAGATAATTCATGACACCACACAAGGAAACTATCAAATATCAGGTAACTGGGTCTAGATGAAGGAAAAACTCCTTCACATATAAGAATAGATTAAAGAGATCTCTTCCCTACCCAGCCTAGGGCCACCATGATCTCCAAATGCCTCTCAATTAGCTAGCTTAACAATGTGGAAATATATTTTCTACTTTAAAATATTTTGACGATTTCCTTACCAATTTTTTTCATTCTCAACCAACTTTGCCTGGCTAGGTTCTAGGGATCTCCTACAAGTATTTGATGAGCAAAATTCAGTTTTGGAGGAACAAAAACACACCAACAATGATCCAGTTTGTGAATGGCACTTTATTTGGGTGTCTTTGAGCACCCAAAGTGCAGTTGAATCACTCAAATTGCTCTCTCGAGAATGGAAACATTCTACTCACATTTTTTACTGCTCCAAGAACTCATGTGCTTCTCTACTCTTCATGCATAGATCTTTATGCATGAATGATCGTTTCAAACCCTTTTGCATTTGTGGGCCTCTACCCCTTCTATAATTTTCCAGGTTAATTACAATATTCTACTATACAACCCTCCATGTCTACCTCAATTTTTTGGACATATTTGAGGGTTAATTTGAAATTCCAAGGAATGTACTTAGTCCATTCCTTCTATTAATTTGTGAAGCAACATTTCAACTACCACCCCAACTTCCATAATTATGAGGGCATTGTTATAACTACCTAGTGATTCACAATCAATGGGTTATTGGGAAAGAGGGAAACAACTTAGATTTGAATATGAATTTCATGGCAAGGCTTTGGCAACAAAATTACTACAATCCCCTCACCATGTCCCACTCATGGTATCGTAGTTTGTATCGTTTCTTGAATTCTCAGTTAAATGCCCAATTTTAGCCACCCCTCCCACATTTACCCAAATTCATAAGCTCGCTAGGGTAAACATGAGACTAGTGTCACTATGACATGACTTAATCTCCCAGTTCTAGTTAAGGAAGTAGGTCCTACAAACTGGCATACTGCAAGGACTAAAAGTCACTCAGGAGTTGAATAACCATCCCAAGCGGTAAATCCCTAAGCTAAAACCTTGTTTCACTTACCTAGACCCATAATTGTACCCTTGAAACTGCTTCCATGTGGTTATGATTCTACAACCACACTAATAAGCCTATCTACCAATGGTTATGACCTAAAATCTTCAATTATGAGCATGTGGTCCCAAGATCTGTGCCACTTTTTTAGGATAGCCCCTATACCACTACCCAAAATTTCCTAAAACTTTCCATAATGCAATAAAAGGTACTCATAATTCTAGTCAATCAAAACTCAAGCAAGAACTTGACCCAAAAATGCCTAATCCATAATAGAAATTCCATCAAACATATGGTCAACATGTAAGCTACAGGTCATGGATGCATATCTGATCATAAACTGAGAGTCTTCATTTGAGAATCACCAAGAAGGCTCTAAGCGCTCTCTAGCTAGCTGCAATAGCACTTGTTAGTTCATGTATTCATCAACCATTCATATTTTTATCAAAATGTGTTACCATAGGTAGATTACATCATATAACTAGCAAATAACCAATGTATAAACCATGGCAACTTATCCATAACATCACCAACATAATCACTATAATTATTCAAATATTAATAGTAGAAAAACAACTCTTATTAACATATGAAAATACCAACCAATTTAGGGCCTTCCACGTACCACCCGACCATAGATTGGGCTGAACCAAATCTCTCTTTCATCCAATCACCACATACCATATTCCAAGCATGAATGTGGGATCAATGGATTAAACCAAAACAAACCAAACTATGGCTTCCAGAGGCCAAACCACCTCAAAACTCATCCACAGTGATTCCACCTCTATGGTACAGAAATCAGAAACATCAACCAGATCAGTCTCTACCCAAGTTTTCCATGGCTCCAAGAATTATTAATCCAACCCACAACCTTCCAAGGCTCCAGAGCATTTGTCCAACCCGGCTCCAGGGACTAGTATCTCAACCCACCAAGGGCTCTAGAGCGTTTGTCTGAATCAAGGATATAGTACTAGTAGCTCAACCCAAGTTGTTCATGGGCTTCCAGAGTGTTTGGTCCAACCCACAACCATTGGGAACCTAAGCACCAATCAAAAAAATAAGTGGAAAAACCCGCAACACCAAGGTTATCTAGGAAATAGAAAGGAAAAGATAAAACCATTGTCAATCCAGGGAAATATCCATGCCAATGGAAACACATAACCAAAAAATCACATGCATATACCATGTGATGAGCTCTCGTATTGCACTAAGAATGTTGCAACTCACAATGGCCTCTCAACTCAAATTATCAACTCGGGGTTCGTAAAAACTTAGAGGTGATAATGCTATATGCACAATAGGGTAGGTTATACTCATGTAACCCTTGGTCATGAAATCATATCAAGGTATTCAGAGACCACTCCTCCAACTAACTATAGTGAAAACTTCTTATGAAATCATAATTGAGCCTTATTCTAGCTGTAAAAGTGAAAATTTCATTCATTCAAATGTAAATGCTAATTGACATTGCATGAAAGAGAAAGGGATAGTATATTTTTAGAAGTAAATCATGTTACTCTACTTTTCACATTTAAATAAATCAATAACCTATTCGTATGCATCATTGATCTACTCTACATTTGCTTGAAAATATGGAGTCTAATTTTTAACATGCCTATGAACAAAAATGTTGAGATTCAACAAGATGATGATCCTAGTGAAAATTAAGCACCTACACTAGGTGGGGCCCGCAGGCTATTTTTAGGTGTATGTCTATTTTTAGAATGGTGAGCATATTCTATTTATAGCGGGAGTCTATTTATATATGGTTGAGCAAATTCTATTTATAGATGAGATTATATTTTTAGATGCATGGGTGAAGTCTATTTATAGATCGCATGTCTAAAAATAGATCGAATGACATTATTATTAGCCCTTAATAATAGTTAGACAATAAATAATAATCTATTCTCTTGAAGAAATTGATTTCAGTTAACTGATGTGGCAAACCAGTTCACTGAAGGAATTACGAGTTCTAAGGTTGGTTGGTGGGACATGCAGAGTGGACTTCATTGTAATTGAGTGATACAAAGTTGTAACAAAGTTGGATGTGTAGTTATGTGAGTTGTTATTTAGTTTAACTCAATCAGGTGAGTTAAACTCAGTTGTGCTAGTTGTAACTAAAGATACTCTAGTGAGAGATCAGTGAATTAATTATTTAATTAATTCACAAGTAGTGGTCTCATGTGCAACTGAAGAAATACTACTGTTAACTACATGCATGTCAGATCCAGTGGAGACCCAGTTGAGAGATAGGTGAAAGGGCCTGTTTGACTATCAGTTGTGACTATAGTGGTGCATTCAATGCATCTACACACACATTAGAGTTTCCAATGAGGATTGTGAAGTCAAGGCAAGGCAAGATCAAATTCATTCAGGGATCTTCATCAGCAGGGATTGCACAGTGGAGGCAGGCTGTCACGAGGCAATAAATTGGTGCATGTGTGAACCAATTTTTGTATGACAGTGTGAGACGATTGTATATTGGACTGAGAGATCTTGGAGTAGAGCTTTGTATGAGATTTTTTCATGATCCATGATATACATAATATATGATAGTTGGGGTTTTTAGCTTTAAGCTTTCCTGGTAAAAACATCTTGTTATGTGTGATTGATTTTTCTTCATGTGTTTGCAATTGGTGATTAAATTTCCATAAAGAATTAAGTAGAAGTATTTTGTATTTAACAGTGGGTATAATTGTTAGATCAGGAGATTCTGGTAATACATCATTGTATTTATAAATTTCTACAAAAAACACTAATTATAAATCTTTTTTGTTGTCTGGAGGTTGTAGTGAGGAAAGGAGGAGGTTGGAGTGGTCTTAGAACCTTTCTTAATCATGAAATCACAAGTTTAGGGCCATTATTCATCTTAACTAGGCTAGGATAAAAGTGGGAAGCAAAATTGGTTGAAAAGAACATTGTTACAAAAGTTGCTACAGGAGGTCATCTATTGCTATAGGAGGCCCTATTTTGCTACAAGAGGGGTTCTGAGAGCCTTTTGAGGGTAGAAATGGTATCTTGAGGTCAGGAGAGGACAAATGAAGGTATGAGGAAGTGAATGAAGGGTCTGGGAGACCCCTAACCAATCTTATGACCTCTTGGAGGTCTATCTTGCACCAAGGTTGATTCCCATGGTGTCCTCTATTTGCCTTAATAGAATGACTATGGAAACAAAGTTTGGGAGCAATGTGAGGTGCCTAGGAAGAAGATGTAAAGGTCGATGTGGAGATGGAAAGCTCTCTCCAACCCTGTAGATCAGCAAAACCCTACAGCTAGCCAAATACATGCATCAAATGACCAATAACACATTGAGATAAACTATCATGGAAAATGTGAGTTGAATTTGACTACCATATATTATATTCCACAACACTACTCTAATCACCAAAATAACTCCTAATTTGCAGAGAATAAGGATGCAAAAGGATAAAAACTGACATCTATCCATTTCCAATAAATCATAAACAAATATTTTTGGATTGAGATTGTAAATATTTCCAATCACTCTTCCCACAAGAGAGGTGATAGGCAAGCCTGTAATCATAGTTTTTTATAGCTTATCATCTATTGAAAAAAGAGAAATACATGAAATGACTAGAAATAAGAATAAGAAATAAATACAAAAGAGGGACTAAAGGCTCTGGGTTGGGCCCAAACACAAAGGTTTCAACCCTCTAAAACTAATTCAAATGCATATCAACGACACACTTCTCATTAACAGAAAACAATAGTCTCATACATCATTTGAAAGTTAAGAATAACAAAGTCAAGTACTAGGTTCAATGGCTACTCTTAGATGAAACAAAAATTTGAATCCTAATGAGACTTTAACATGGTTTATTTATACAAAAAGGTATTTGATGGCAGCTCCCTTGAAAATAGGAGTGAATCCCTCTAAGATCTCGAGAATTGTGGATTTGGTCCTCCTTGAGCTTCACATTTACTTGGAGTCACTCGGATGGCAGTGAATATGAGCGTGTGACTCAGGATTCTGTGATCTCAAGTCGATTTAGAGAGTTAAGGAGGTGGACAATCCCCCCTGTATTCTCTCTTGGTTGTCTCCATCAAGCCCCTGCATAGTAAATGGCCCAAAAATGCTTATTTTTCATGCAATTTAATCACATTAGGCCACATAATATGAAAAACACCTTTTAATATTCTTACTAAGAATATTATGACTAAAAATGTGAATTAATGTGAGAAAATGATAGTTTTATGTTGGCTAAAAATAATAACAGAGTTAAGGACCCATGTTCAGGCACAAGGGACAACAAAGCTCCGTTGTAGTCTAGCAAAATGCCAACATGTTCACCTTACGCAAGGCTGGATAAGGCGTCTCACCCAAGGCGTGTCGTGACCTTATTTAGATGGGGGTTTAGGATTCGATATCGGGAAAAATCCCATCACTTATATCAGAGTTAAATCATACCCAAAGATACCATTCCTAAGTTCATCTGCAATAAGTCATGCATACTAATAAACATAGACTACTAAAATACACACATTAAAAAATAAAATAAAATCCAATTAACCATTCAATCATAACACAATGATTCCAGAATGCCTTCTTTTCATTAAAATTCACAAAACATCATTACATAATTCTTAACAGCCTCTTTCCGGAGGATAGAATATGTAAAAGTGAACATAACATAATCATACAACATAAAAAATATAGAGCGACTCTACCATCTACGTAAGAACATCTCATAACTCTTCCTCCCTTGCTCTTCCCACCCATCCTTCCTTAACATTCCACGCTCGCCTGAACTTTCAGTTCCTTTCGCCTCCTTCCTTGCTCATTTGTCCATGTTGCTCGATTGTTACTGCTCTTTTCCCGCTCGATTGTGACTATCTGTTCCTGTCGTTCTTATGTAATTACCAGTTTTCCATAAGTTCATTCCTCTTTCTTTGTTTTCCTTCATCCAAATTCCCAATTTTTGTCATAGCCACATGTCATCCTTCCAACCTATCCCAAAATAATTTAATTCTTCAAAAACAAAGGCCCTAATAGGTCCCGACCACAGTTCACTGACTCATCCCTGAGTCAATCTCTCATGGATGTTGTCGGTGTTGTTGGTACTTCTTCTGTTGATCTCGTTGTTGCTTTTTCTGGTGCTTCCACTGGCTCTACTTGCATAATTTCCTCTTGGATAGTGTCTCCAAACAAAGGCCCCAACTGAGGAACTGAGTTGATGAAAACTTCCCTAAATTGTTTGAAATATTTAATTGTTTTCTACCATGAGTCTGTGACTGAATTTCCATGGTTGATTAACTTGGTTGTTGTGTCGACTATTGGGTGATTTGGCCGTGTCATCAATAGTGAGTTCCATTGAGTTGTTGCAAAGTTTCTAAGTGTTTTTGTACCGGCGGCCTGAGGTCCCGAATTATTTGGCTTTTTTTTTCAATTAGTCCTCAATTTGTTGAATTTGGGATTCTACAATGTCTACCTATACATGTATTTTTTTCCGCAAACTTTTGTCTTCGGTGTTATTGGCACTTCCCAATAAATTTTTGACCTAGCTGCGGAGCAGATAAACTGGTTGATCCTTCATTGTGAGGCTTTCTGACTAGTCGTGGACCTGTTATAGAAATGAGTGGGCTTCCTCTGTAATGTAGATGATGGATTCTTTGAATGCGGATGCATTTCTCATTTTCTGTTCGATTTCAACTCTATATGTTGTTGCAGGATCCGGTAGTCCCTGTTGTTTCGCTGCAAGTGTCTGCTTGAGCTCACAATTAGCGGTAAAATATATATATATATAAAATAAAATAAAATTTAAAAAAATAAATAATAAATAAAATAAAATAATTAAAAAAATAAATAATAATAATAATAATTTAAAAATTAAAAAAAAAAAAAAAAAAAATATATATATATATATATATATATATATATATATATATATAATGTTACATGTTGTCTAGATATGGTCACAACATTCTACTAGTGTGCGGGTGGCAATGTATTCCGGTTTGCTGGGTACTACATCTGAAACGGAAGGCCACAATCCTTGAAATTTATCATTGATCTGCTCCAACTGATTCTGAAGATTGTGCTTGTCTTGAAGATATTGGTCTTACTCTGTAGTGAACGCAAGGATCTGTTGGTATTGTTTCTCATGTTCTACTGACAGATCCTTATGTAATGCCTCTGCTCGTCATGCGGCCACCTGAATGAAGTTCAATAATTGTTTTTTTATCAGCCCTGAAGATCATCATGACTCATTGTGGGTGGTTTTGGATATCTACTCTGTAGTGATTGTCCACTAGCAATGAACTTCTCTGAATGTTCGTGCGGTTTTGTCGCTTGTTGTGAGGGTACAGCGGACTATGGACTAGTATGGACAGACACAGGGATGGGTGGAATGGAAATGATGGATTGAAGTGGTAATGATGGGTTGAAGTGGTAATGATAACGGGTTTGTAGTGTTAGTGAGTGGAGGTGTAATTATAGGGGAAGTGACCATTATAGAACTTGACTCCAATAATAAAGATAACATGGACCTGGGTGCGACCTCAATGTTGGTAACTATTGTAACGAACTGGATGACGGATTCAACCTCCATCTCCATCTATGTTCTTATCGGTGTCCCAGATGGAAGGGTATGAGAGATAGCGGTGAAAGTGATGGTCGTTTGTGGCGATGGGTTCCGCAAGCTTGGTGAAACGACTGAGGTCAAGGGTGGGGTTTCCTCAAATATGGGTGAGGCATATTGTGACTAGGGGTCCTCCTAAGTGAGATCTACAACTTGGGTGACAATGGTCATCTTATTTCTTTTCGTCGGTATCAAAGGTTTTGTGGCCTTCTGATGCAGGAGCATCTAGACTTAGCCAGCAATGTGATTGTATATTCACATGTTGTGGCTAACATGAGGTGGATAAACATTGGTTATTAATATTTTACTTAGTTTTAAACGAGTGAAGTTAGTATGTTTGGGTTTGTTAAATTAATTAGGAATAAAAATAGAAATTGGTTTCTCCCTGTGAGGAGATTGAACCAAGTAGGATAAGAACTTAGAAATAAGGTAGCATTTGTTTGTTAGGAGTGGTTCAACTAGAAATCTATTTTGGGAAAGAAGGACTGCTTCAAATAGATATATAAATGTATGAGATAGGTGTGAGAGAAAGAGCAGAGTGTGGAAAAGAATGAGACAAGTGTGAAATAGGTGTGTGAGAGGAGAGAGCAGAGAGAGCATAAGCAATTGTAATAGCCAGTCGATCAAGGGCTTGGCTCTGTAAATTCCTTTATTATTAATTTTCAAGTGTTTTGGTATTTATCGGGCTCTAAGTTTGAAATATTGGTTTAAAACTCTGTTGAAACATATATATATATATTAAGTTATACAACAGGAGGAAATTGGATTGCAGGCGCTACGAAGGCCATAGATCTAAACTCGATCAACGAGAGGGATCTCATCGCAAGTTGAATCCATCACACATCGCACAGAATAGGGTTTAACATTAAAGAGTCACAAGTTAAATTGTTTTATCGGCGATGCGAAGTGAGAAGTGGAGAGACTATGAGGGTCGTTGGATCCGGAACTAATCCAACGGTGGAGATCATAGCGTCGGGAAGTGACTTGGCAATTCACAAAATTTAGGAGATAGTCGTTAAGATATCACAAAGTAAAAAAAATTATTTGCGATGCAAAAAGGAGGAAGACACATGTTGGTTCAGCGCAGTTTCGCAATTCGCAAGGATTAAAGTTTAAGTGTTAAAGTTAACTGCAAGTTGTGCAATTTGTGATCATCGGTGATTGGTTAAGCTTATCATGGGACCCTTCGGTAAGGAATTTCGCGCATATGAATTGATTTGTGTTATATGTGTTTGTGTATGATAATCTTGTTGATCCCACCATATGTATGTATGTTTAATGAGCGTCAAAATTTAAAACACATCTGTTGTAGGTAATAAGGTTATGTAGAGTGTAAACTCTAGAGTTTCCGTGCATACTTTGATATTTCTGCAGCTAGTTTGCATCATTTGGTATCAGAGTATACTTGAGTATGTTCTTGAAAGTTGGAGCAAAGATGCCACTCAGGAGAGGATTTGGCACAGGTTGTGGAAGACTGGAATCTAATGCAATTCTACTAAATGAAATTCGACATCTTTGTACAATAATGGAGACAGTATAAGTTTCTCAGAGGAGAGCACATGAAGAAGGAGATGTTAGCGCAGCAAAGGAAACTTCTGAGGAAGAAGAAGAAGCGGAAGATGACGCAGCTAAAATGCTAAAAATGTTGATTAAGGCAACTGGAAGACCAAAGGTGGATGTATCTTTGTATGAGGGAAATATCAATATGGAAGAGTTAATGGATTGGATCAGTTCATTAGACAAGTACTTTGAATTTGAAGAAGTTGAAGACAAAAGGAAAGTGAAGTTTGCAGCTACCAAACTAAAGGGTCATGCAGCTATCTGGTGGGAGGAGTTACAAGTATCCAGACAAAGAAAAGGAAATTCCAAAATCAAGTGATGGGACAAAATGGTAAGCAAATTAAAAATAAGTTCCTGCCCAAGGATTATCAATTAAATCTTTTTAAGCAATTACAAAATTGAAACAAAAAGGAATGACAGTGAAAGAATGTACAGAGGAGTTTTATAAACTGAATATTAGAGCTGAACATGTAGAGGATGATGTTGAAAAAGTAGACAGGTATATAAATGGCTTGAGGTATGATATCCAGGATGATATCAGTCTATTAAATCTGAAGACATTTGAAGATGCTTACCAGGCAGCCTTAAAAGTAGAAGATAAGATAGAGAGAAATCAAAGTCAGAGGAACCGAGGAAAGATTTCAGCAAGAGGAAGAGGAACATTCAAACCTAGATTTCAACATTCCCAGAATGAAGCTGGAGGTTCGAATAGCAAATCACCACAGAGAGGAGACTTTGGTCGAGGAAGGTTTGTACCCAGAGGTAGAGGTCGAGGAATAGATATTCGGTGCTTTACATGTGGTGAATGGGGACATGGGTCATGGGAATGTCCTCATAATAAGTCAAAAACCCAGAGAAATGTGAATGTTGCTGAAACAAAGTAAGAAATTCCTCATATTGTAGGTAAAGAAGAACCACCCGAAGCATGAGATTCCTTGTTATTGAAAAGGGTAGTGCTTAAAGCATAAAAAGAAGAAGGAGAACTAGCTCAGAGGAAGAATCTATTAAGGACTAAATGCAAGTCCAAAGATAAAAGTTGCAAAGTGGTAATTGACAGTGGAAGCACTGATAACCTTGTTTCTACATAGATGGTGGACAAGTTGGGATTGGTAAAAACAGTACACCCTACTCCTTATAAGGTATCATGGCTACAAAAAAGACATCAGATTATTGTGACAGAACAATGTAAGGTAGAGATTCAGATTGGTACTTACAAAGATGTTATATTATGTGATGTAATTTTGATGGATGTATGTCACATATTGTTGGGAAGATCTTGGTAGTTTGATCGGAAAGCCATACATGATGGTAGAAGAAACACTTATACTCTAGAGAAATATGGAAACAAACACACATTTCTGCCCTTGAAGGATGAAGTTGAAAAAGAAACACCTGGAAACAATGTTATGCTAATGAGTGGGAAAGAACTATTGCAAGAAGTCGAGAAGGATGAGGAGATGCATTTTGTTGTTATAGGAAGACCCAAGGTAATTCTAACTTCCACAGATTTAGAAGATTTATCTGAAGAAATCTGAAATCTGTTGAATGATTTTGCTGATATTATTGTGGATGAGTTGCCAAATGCATTACCACCAATCAGGAGTATTAGTGACCACATTGATCTAATCCCTGGAGAAAGTTTGCTGAATAAAGCAGCATAGGGGTTAACTCCTCAAGAAAATGCAGAATTTGGAAGACAAGTGCAAGAGTTGATGGACAAGGGGTTGATAAGAGAAAGCCTTAGTCCATGTGTTGTACCAATAGTACTCAGTCCAAAGAAAGGAGGTGAATGGCGCATGTGCACAGATTCCAGAGCCATAAACAAAATCACCATCAGGTATCATTTTCCTTTACTACAAATGGATGATTTAATGGATTGCTTGAGTGGATCAAAATATTTTACTAAAATAGATTTGAAGAGTGGTTATCATCATATAAGGATTAGAGAAGGGGATGAGTGGAAGACTGCCTTCAAAACAAATAATGGTTTGTATGAATGGTTAGTGATGCCTTTTGGGCTCACTAATGCACCCAGCACATTCATGAGATTAATGAATGAAGTCTTGAAGGAATATGTAGGAAAGTTTGTAATTGTTTATCTTGATGATATTCTAATTTTAAGTCGAAGTAAAGAAGAGCATCTGGAGCACCTTAAATTGGTTCTAAAAACTTTGTAGAAAGAGAAGATGCTAATAAATTTGAAGAAATGCAGCTTTATGAAGGAAGATATAGTATATTTGGGATTTGTAGTTTCTAATGAAGGCTTAAAAATGGATCCAGAAAAAATTCCAAGCAATTTTGAATTGGTCAACTCCAAGAAACATATTTGAGGTAAGAAGCTTTCACGGTCTTGCAAGTTTCTATAGAAAATTTATCAGAAGCTTTAGTCAGATTTGTGCACTCATTATTGAAACAATCAAGGAAACTAATCAGCCATTCAAGTGGACAAAAGCAGCAGACCGAAAATTTAAGTTGCTGAAAAGGAAAATTACAGAAGAACTAGTTTTATCTTTGCTAGATTTTGAAAAAAATTTCCAAGTTGAAATTGATGCTAGTGGAGTTGAAATTGGAGCAGTTTTAAGTCAATAATGGAGGCCAATAGCATACTTCAGTGAAAAACTAAATGAAGCTAATAAGAAATACTCATCTTATGACAAAGAGTTTTATGTTGTTGTGCAAGCCTTGAAAAAATGGAGACATTATTTGTTACCAAAAGAGTTTGTATTATATTCTGATAACCATGCGTTACAACTTATAAACAACTAGCCAAAATTGAACCAGAAACATGCCAAATGGGTAGAATTTTTGCAGATTTTTACTTTTGTGATTAAGCATACAAGCGGTAAGTTGAACAAAGTTGTTGATGCTTTGAGCATAGTGAATTTAATCATGAAAGAATTAAAATTTGGTGTTTTATGATTTGTAGAAATGGTTGACATGTATAAAAAAGATGCAGAATTTAAGGAAATTTATGTAGCTATGCAAAATCCAGCAGTTCAAAATAGAAGCCAGTGGTTGGATTATCTTATCCAAGGAGGTTTGCTATTCAAAGGTAATAAACTGTGCATTCCAAAATGCTCTATGAGGGAAAACATAATTAAGGAGAAACATAGTGGAGGCTTATCTGGACACTTTAGAAAAGACAATACATTTGCTTAAGTAAATGCTTTTTATTGTCAGCGAAAGATGCAAAACTCATGTTAAGATATTTGTTGAGAAATGCAGGATTTGTCAGCATGCTAAGGGGAGAAGTCAAAATATAGGATTCTATCAGCCATTGCTAATACCAAACCGACCATGGGATGCAGTTAGTATGGATTTTGTTTTGGATTTGCTAAAAACTCTAATAGGAAATAAATCCATTTATGTTGTGGTGGATAGGTTTTCTAAAATGGCTCATTTCATTGCATGCAAGAAAACTAGTGATGCAACACATATTGCTAATCTGTTTTTTTCAGAAGTTGTAAGATTACATGGATTTCCTATGAGTATTGTGTCTGACATGGATACCGAGTTTTTTGGGCATTTATGGAGAACTTTGTGGAAGAAACTAGGTACCAACCTTAGTTTCAGTTTAGCTCATCACCCTCAAACGGATGGACAAACCGAGGTAATGAATAAAATCTTGGGAAATATATTGAGGAGCTTAGTGTATAAAAATACTAAGCAGTGGGATTTAGCACTTGCTCAGGCTGAGTTTGCTTATAATGATACTCCCAATCGAAGTACTGGGATTGGTCCATTCTAGATTGTTTTTGGAATGAATCTAAGAGGTGTGTATGAGCTCAGAAATTTTGGAAAACAAGAAATAAGGAGCACAAAGGCTGAAGAGTTTGCAGAACAAATGCAGAAACTACAGGAAGATGTCAAAGAAAGATTGCAGGAAATCAGTGGCAAATACAAGCAGAGATTTGATATGAAGAGGAAAGAAAAAGAATTCCAAGTAGGTGACCTAATCATGGTGTACCTTAGAAAAGAAAGGTTTCATGTTAGGACTTACAACAAATTAAAGATGAAAAAGATAGGACCATGTAGAATTTTGAATAAATTTTCTTCAAATGCATATGAGATTGAATTTCCAGAAGGAATTGGAATATTGTATATCTTTAATGTTGAATATTTGTACCTATACAAAGGAAGAGAGGAAGAGCTACAAGAAGACTCTACATAAGAGGAAGACGAGACATTTAATTGGAAGGAACAAATTCCAAAGACAGAAATGAAAGAAGTGGAAGCCATTTTGGAGAAAAGAGAAGCAAAGAAGACTAGAGGGAAAACTTACTATCAGTATCTAGTCAAATGGAACGGACACCCTATGGAAGATTCCAGTTGGATGATAGCAACAAAGTTACAGAAGTTTAGTACAGATCCTGAAGCATTGATGGATCAATCTTTTCTTCCCCGGGATTCTGATGCAGGAGCATCCGGACTTAGCCAACATGTGATTGTATGTTCACGTGTTGTCACTAACATGAGGTGGATAAACATTGGTCATTAATATTTTACTTAGTTTTAAATGAGAGAAGTTAGTCTGTTTGGGTTTGTTAAATTAATTAGGATTAAAAATAGAAATTGGTTTCTCCCTGCGAGGAGATTGAACCAAGTAGGACAAGAACTTAGAAATAGGGTAGCATTTGTTTGTTAGGAGTGGTTCAAAGAGAAATCTATTTTAGGTGAGAAGGACCGCTTCAGATATATGTGTGTGTGTGTGTGTGTGTGTGTGTGAGAGAGAGAGAGAGGTGTGAGAGAGAGAGCAGAGTGTGGAAAAGAGTGAGACAAGTGTGAAATAGGTGAGTGAGAGGAGAGAGCAGAGAGAGAATAAACAATTGTAATAACCAGCCGATCAATGGATTCGCTCTGTAAATTCCTTTATTATTAATTTTCAAATGTTTTGGTATTGATCAGGCTCTCTGTTCGAATTATTGGTTTAAAAATTTGTTGAATCCTATATATATTAAGTTATACAACAGGAGGAAAATCCGATCGCAGGCGCGACGAGAGCCGTAGATCTGAACCCGATCAACGTGAGAGATCTCATCACAAGTTGAATCCATCGCACATCACACAGAATCATGTTTAACGTTATAGATTCGCAAGTTAAATTGTTTTATCGGCGATGCGAAGTGAGAAGTGGAGAGACAACGAGGGTCGTTGGATCCAGGACTAATCCAACGGTGGAGATCATAGCGCCAGGAAGCGACTTCACAATTCGCAAGATTTAGGATATAAGCATTAAGACATCACAAAGTAAACAAATTTATTTGCGATGCAACAAGGGGGCAGACACTTGTTGGCTCAGCGTAGTTTCGCAATTCGCAAGGATAAAATTTTAAGTGTTAAAGTTAACTGCAAGTTGTGCAATTTGCGATCGGCGGTGATTGGTCAAGCTTATCGTGGGACCCTCCGGTTAGGAATTCCACGCATATGAATTTATTTGTGTTATATGTGTTTGTTTATGATAACATTGTTGATCGCATCGTATGTATGTATGTTTAACGAGCTTCAAATTTTAAAACACATCCGTTGTGGGTAATAAGGTTGTGTAGAGTGTAAACTCTAGAGTTTCCGCGCATACTCTGATATTTCTGTAGCTAGTTTGCATCACCTTCGGCCATCGGGATGTCGAGACTATTGGTTCAGACTGGGAATGTTTTCCAATGCCCAGAAATGTAGCGACTAGGGGAGTACTGAAAATGGGTTGTTATTGCCTTAAACTTTTAAATTCAGAAAAATCTGGGAACGAACCTGTTTCTACCCCCATGATGACCATTTTATGCTTGATTGAATGCATTTGTGTTTCCAATTGCTTGATGGCGGGCTGCAGATCCACTTTAGTGAGTTGCTTCCTTGATTTTGCTGGCGTCTCTCTCAGTAGTGGCTGCGATATCATTTCTTCAAAGGAATATATATGCTTTTTCATCCTGAATTTTACCCAAAATGCTTGGCCATGACATTACTTCTATGTGGAATGCCTCCACCATTAGTACAAACTTTTGGGCTCTCATTCGGAATGTTTCCGGATGCACACATCTTGGTCTTACCCATGTATGGTCGTGTTCAACCCCGAACCAGACCTCCTGCGAGTATTCATCTAGCAATACCTTTGGAATCATTTCTGTAGCTTTCACAACATCCAACATTTTCTGGTACCACCCTATGAAGGAGGCCTCTTTAATCTCCTTACTACTTGGATCCCCTAAGGTTCGCCATTGTGTATATCTGAGAGCGAGCAATTGATATTCTGTTATTTGGGGTAAATCCCTACCTTGCGATGGACAACATTTCCACATTTCCATCACAACAATTATATAACCATAAATTAATGTAGTCATTCTTTTATATTTTCCTTCACATGCCTCGAACAATTCATGCAGCAAGAAGGTACACCATTTTAGTTGTGCACCTTGTATGCAGTGTTTCGCAACTGAGATGGTGTCCAACGTACACTCATTCCTTGTAAAGTGGCACATTATCTTTCCTGCGATGATATAGCATGCAAATTTGGTACTGGCCTTGTTGATTGGCTCGATTTGAGCTCCTTTTCTTCCCCTCTTGGTGTTATACCTATCATAATAGTTATCATCCCCATTCTTTTTGACCCGCTTATAAGACGTATGGAAGGTCATGTATATTGCACCTCATGTTACTGATAGACCTGTTAACCTCTGTATATCTACTACATGAATTGGAAATTCCTTGTCCAACCACAACGATCCCACGTGCATTCTACTGAGAAGTAGCTTTGTGCACTGCATTATTGCTCTGATGGTGTCAAACACAGGAAAACTTCTTATATGCAGCAATGTTAATCTCTGAATCCCTTTGAAGTCCTCTATTACCTTGATGGATTGGCTTCCACATTATTTTACCATTGGTTTGGTATAAAATTCTCACTTCAACACCGGGAATTAGAATGATTTTGTGAGGCCATTGTAGACCAGCGTCACCTTATCATACTTCCATATACTATTTTTGTCTTTGTAATTTTATCATCAAAATCAAATTCATGGATTGATACTATGGTCCTTGTCATCTTGGACTGGAGATGATAGAAAATAGACACAACAGGCTTTGAATTTAACTTGGGACAAATGGAACTAGATGCATACTCCAACTTAAACAACTTTACCACCTTGGCTTCAGACTCTAAAGAACTCAGCATGACCATGCAACTTAAGTAGAAAATCTTGACACGACATTTTCTGACGAGACCACTTAACTAATTAATACGACGACTTTACCCACTCGGCTTCAAACATGTTAACGCTGACGATGGTTGAGTTGGACTTGATTTAGATGATGCAGAAATTGAAAAGGCAGGTGGAGTTGATGGATAATTATGATTTTGTGATGGTCGTGCTTTATGAGTTAATGATTTTTATTACGGGAAAATTTAATAGAAATTTAGGCTGACAATGGGAATTATTGCTTAATTATTATGACTAATACACACGACATGTGCGGATTCCCCAACCACAATTACTTTCGATGAGGAGAAACTACATCCGCAACTAGAAGGACCTTGGAAAACAATTATTCTTGACTAACTGCAATGTAAATGGTTGACTAACTAAAGTGCAAATAGCTGACAGGCTAGGAAAAACTAACGCAAGTAATCACTGACTAAAATAACTGACTACTATATAATCCTACCTATTTCTCCTTGCATATATTCAATCAATTTTGAATTGGATTAGTTGACCCCTATAAGGGATTTAGGCATGCGAAGTTCACCAATCGTGGTAGAAAAACACCATCAAGTTGTGTGATCTTCACAGCTCCTGATTCTTTTACTTTCGCAACAATAAAAGGTCCCAACCAATGCATTCACAACTTCCTTGGGAACTTCAAGGACTTGTTTTCATATAATAAAACATGCCCTCCCACCAGGAATGACTTCCTCTTTATATGTCTATCGTGCAATGCCTTTTTCCTCTACTTTTCAACTATTTGGTGGAAGTCTGCCAAGAATTTGGCTTCGTCTAGTTCTCACATTTCCTCTAACCTCTTAGGAATTGATTCATCTTTGGTCATATGTGTTGATTGTGCAATAAACAAGCTGGGAATTTTGAACTCAGTGGGTACTACTGCTTTGTGCCCATACACCAGTTGGAAGGGTTTATGCTTGTGTAATCATTTAATAGTTGTGCGATAGGCCCATAAGGTAGTAGGAACCCTCTCATCCCAGTCATCCAAGTTGGATAAACATACTTTAGTCAATCCCCTCTCTAGGATTTTGTTGAGTTCCTCAACTGTACCGTTGGCTTGAGGATGATACAGACTACTTTTGTGGTGTCGTATCATGAAGTTTTGTTGTAATGACATGACTATCTCATTAATAAAATGGCTCCCCTAATCACTGGTAAGGCTCCAGGGACTTCCGAATCTGGTGATGATGTTCTCAAAAATAAATCTGGCAGCAGTGTCTGCAGTGTATCCCTTTACTAGTGTAGCCTCGGCCCATCTAGTTAGGTGCTCTGTCACGGTGATGATGTATCTGGCTTGGGAATGGCGTGATGGTGGATTGATGGGTACTATAAATAAATTACCCATTTCTCAAAATCCTGCAGGGATCATACTAGTTGTAGTGGAAATTCATCTCAATGTGATGGTTTTCCAACCCTTTGACAAACTTCACACTTTCTAGCATATTCCTTAGCATCCTTGTAAACTGTAGGCCACCAAATACCTGCATGTAAGATTTTTCTTGTGGTGCATTTCCCCTCAACATGACCTCCCATGACCCCTAAATGGATTTCCCATAATACATCCTTCCTATCATGATCCAATACACACCTGCGTATAAGTATTTGATCAAGATCCAACTTGTACAGTTTCCCCGCAATCAATTGGTAATCTATTGCCAGAACAACCATATGTTTTTGTTGTGTTGTGGTGTATTCCTCTGGGCATTTTTTGGTAGCCAATAATGTTGTTGTGTCTTCTAGGTAGTTTGGCACCACCTCAACTCTAAATAAATCAACATCTGGTAATTAGTCATCCACAGTTCCTCCACTCTCCCCTGATTCCAGCCTTAAGAGGTGGTCAGGTCCCACATTCAGCCAACTTGGTTTGACAATCACCTCAAATGTAAATTCCTGAAATAATAAGAGCCATATACAAATTCTTCCTTATAACATGGGCTTGCTCACCAAATACTTTTAAGACAGAGTGATCTGTGAAGAACTTGAATGGTCCCCCTAGAAGGTAGTGTCGGAACTTCTGAAGTGAATATACCATTTCAAGTGCCTCCCACTCTATTTTGGTAAAGTTCTCTGTTATTTACAACTTTATGTTTGCAAAGTATATTCCTTCTCGAGGTTGAGCTAAAACCACTCCGAAAGCTATTCCATAGGCATCAATATGGAAGTGAAATTACTTGTTCCAGTCCGGGTAAACTAATATCGTTGCACTAGCTAAATTTTCTTTCAGTACATTCAAAGCAGCGTTACATTCTTCATACCATGTGAATTGATCGGCTTTCTTGAGTAACTTCTCCATTGGAGAAGTAATCAGAGCATAGTTGCGGATAAACCTCCTGTAATATTGTGTGTGACCCAATGTAGACCTGAGTTTCTTAACATTGGCTAGTGGGTCCATGTTTACAATCATCGCAACCTTGGAAGGGTCCACACATACTCCTTCCTTGCATACAATACGACCTAGTAGAGTTCTAAAGGGAACCGAAAATATGCACTTCTTTACGTTCAATGAAATTTGTAGTTGTTAGGTCCCTATATTACTAGTATATTCCCTTATTATTGTTAGTGTAACCCCCTTATTGTTATTATTGTACCCCTGTAACCCCCATATAGTTATTATTGTGCCCTTCAATTATTATTGTTAGGTCGGCTAGGATTACATTGTGGCCCCATGGACTCCTACATATAGAAAGGAGGTTTTGTAATTTGAATTATCCAAGAATTGTTCATTCATGTAATGTATTGGAGGTTGCCCCTTTGAAGTGGCTTATTTATAAGGCGGTTATATCTCTTTTCTTCTCTTTTTGGAGCTGGTTTCACAACAGTAGTTTCCTACAGCGATCAAACATTACTTGAAGCAAGCTGGAGTTTTTCTTCAGTAGACTATAAACAATCCAGTCATCCATGTAGCAAGGAACCTATTTATCTAATCCTTAAAATCAACAATCACAATCCTTCAAAACATTGTTAGTGCATTTTTTAGCCCAAACGACATAAAATGGTGTGCATATGAGCCCCATTTTGTGGTAAAAGTAGTCTTCTTCTTATCCTCCTTTGCATTTTAGACATGATGGTAGCTAGAAAACCGATCTATAAATGAATAAGTTTATTTTCCTGCTACACTATCTAGAACATTGTCACTGAAAGGTGTAGGGAAAGGACCATGGACACAAATATTCAACCTGCAGTATTCCGCACAGACTCTAATCTCAGTGGCATCCTACTTATTTTGTATCATAATTGGATTAACCCATTCTGCCTCATCAACAGGAAGTATTAGCCCTACATCCAACATCTTATCTATCTCTTTCTTCACTTTTTCCTTCACCCTCGGATTTAATCTATATGGTTGATGCTTTACTGGGTTTGCATCTGACTTAAGCATGATCTTCATTTCCCCCAAATATCCTTTAATTCCTTTCCATTCCGCAACAGAAGAGGGAAATAGGTCCTCGTATTCTCTTAGAAGATCGAAGATCTCTTTAGTATTTTTCTCATCCCAATAGTCACCAATTGAGGCTAGATTTGGCTTTTCTTTAGTCCTTATATTGATTTTTCGCAACTTCAATGAAAGTAAATGTGGACCTTCAGTTGTGGGTCCATCCTTAACCCTTCGTTCCCATTCCACTTCATTGAAGGCTAGATGTCGCAAGTATTCCAGATCATCTTCATCCGGCTCTTTATCTACCTAACCACAGGCTACCACCTCATTGTATGTTGACAGATATAAGTTTTGTAGAGTAGCATGGTCTAATGTTCCATCTATCAATTGTCCATTTGTAAGTATAATTTTCTTAAGAGCCTACAAAGAATTGGTAATCCTTTCATCGATGTCTGAAAAAATAAAATCTACTAAAAAATTGGCTTGCTAAACAATCCCAATCGCCAATTTGTATCATTGTTTCTTCCTTTACATACCATGATTTAGGGAAGGTTCCCAATGTATGAAAAAAATCATTCACCCATAATTATTTTGGAAATATTTCTCTACCCCATCGATCTTCATATTTTTGCAAGTGTTGTTGAGGGTCTGAGTTTCCCCTATATTTTATCAATGGTTGTAGGTCCCCTGAATGTCCAAATATAACTTTTAATGTTTTCTTATTCCCCCCCCCAACTCTCTGATATTGTTTCGGTGGGCCCCCCACCACCTGGCCGATTTTTCTTGTAAGGAAACATTCATTAGAGGCACCTTGTGTTCTTCGAGAACAGATGCATCAATCTTATGACTAAAAATATCAACTGAATCCATACCATTGAAGGTGGGGTATTCTCGTACCTTAGTGTCAATCCAGTTAATTCCCTGGATTTTGGCACAACGTTTGGTGTTGACCTCGTATCCTCCTTGCTGCCAGTCATCCCATGCAACCTCTGAGCCAATCTTTGAGTTCTGATAACTCTGCTAGCTGATTTATCCTTCCGCGGTTGGGTTGATATTATCTTCCCTTATTCCTATTGTCGGAAGGTATAATTGATCTAATAGTCCTATATATTCTCTATTTTCTTTTGGTTCTATGAATCTCGTTCCTTGATAAGGATCTAAGGGCTGGATTACTCTAACCCCTTCTAGTTCATTTTTTTTTTCCAAATCAATCACCACATAGTTTTTGAAAGCCCAATCTATCCCAAGAAGGGCTCGATAGGGATCATTTTCTCCCATTGTGTCTATTACTTCTCTATTACTTCAAAATATGCATAACTCTTAACCCCTGCGATGTCAACCTTTACGTCCTCTAGTCTTCCAACTGAGAGGATGTAGTACAGGTTCACCATAGTTGGATTGGTGAGAATGCTAGCTTAGGCCTCCCCAATCTTCCTTCATATTTCTTGGAAAAATATTGACATGTGAGCCCAAATCTAGCATTGTATCTTTTATTTGGAATCCCACAATTTGAGCTTCAATCTAGAATTCCCTTCATGTTCTTCTTTTGTTTCTCTGAATCCTCCTAGAATGCCTCTTTGGTAAATTGGCAGAGATTTCCCCTTCCTGAGTTATACCCTCCTTTATAGTTGATTTCAAACTCTCTCGCAACTACCCGAGCATTTTTTCATCGTTCAAAGTTTGCAGGAACAATTTGAACCATTCTTTTATGGGTCGAGCATTGGATCATGGCGGGTCTGTACTCCTATCCCTTAAGGATGTTGGTTGTACTCCCTACAACCCTCCACTTGGGTTTATATTGATGCACATTTCTATTGCTTCCTTGTGATATCACTTCTATTGTTCATGATCATATGAGCGCTTCGTTCTGGTCAGTCTTATAATATTAGGGTTTTATGTTGCTCCTATGTTAGCCCCCCCCCCCCCTCCCGAGTGACTATATTGATGTTTGAGAGTAGGAAAGTTTCTGGCACCCTTGGATATGCATTAATTAAATTTCCCCCCTATGGCGATTGTGTTCTTCCCATATTTTGATCATTTCAGGGCAGTCCCTTGTTGCATGCATGTTGACCCTGCATTAAGAACACAATGGTCGTATGGGTAGCAGGAAATATCATGCAACATGACCTTCTTGATCACAATTATAACATTGCATAAGCCCTCTACCTCCCATCCTGCCCCCCCCTGTTCCTCCTCCTCCTCGTCCCTGAGGAGTTTCATTGACTCGATAGGTTGTTCGGTCCAATCGGTCAGCTAAGGCATCCAACGCCCTACACTGGTCAGTGTGATGAGTCGGTGAAGCACAAAATTCACAGTAGGTGTTGTTAGGGACATTTGAATATTTCTTAGAATGGGACAAACACGTGCAATGTAACAACCCTAGTGAAAATTCCATTTAATAAAAGTTTAAAAAAATAATAACCACAGTTGATGGGACACTTATTCCAAGTTGAATCTTGGGTAAGGCATCCTAGTGGGTGTTCATCTGGTTTAATATGGATAAGGAAATTGGAAAAGGCAAAGTTAAAGGCTTTGGAAAGGAAAAATGGCATATTTGGCACATCAATTTATGAAAATAATGGAAAATAGGAGAAAAGGGAGATGAAAGGTCACAGGTTTCATGTGAGAAGGAAAATGAAGGGAAATAATGGAAAATGAAGAAAATAGAGGCCTCTTCTATAAAAAGGCTTCTGAGCATCAGTTGGTACCTTTTGTTACTTCATGTTTGGAGCTATCTCATTATTCTCTCTCTCTCTCTCTCTCTCTCTCTCTCTCTCTCTCTCTCTCTCTCTCTCTCTCTTGGACACTTAAAGTTTTCTTTTAGCACTTTGGCATTGGAGCGAGAAAGGAAAAGGAAGCAAGGAAGAGCAGGATCAAGCATCTACATAACGATTCCTTGCAGGTGTTGATTTGAATATGTAATTTCATTGCTATATTTGGCATGTGTAGTATTTCATGTGGTTATTTTCTATATTGGCATGGGTTTTGCATGGTGTGATGGTGATTTCAACCTAGCCTTTCCATTTCCGTATAACTTTGATGAGATGGGTTTCTCATACTTTGGTTGAGCTGGATCGCCGGATGGATTCGAAGCTGAGTGGGGTGGATCTTCGAAATGAAAAACATATGTCCTAGTGGTCCCTAAACCAGACTATGGATCATGGTAAATCCACTAGCCTAGTAACCCCTGAGCCATACTATGGGTTGTGGTAAAGCCAGATTTTGTGCCTCGGTGGGCCTAGGAATCCTTGTCGGTGAATAGAGGGATATACGGTAAAGCCAAGAGGTGGATTGCTCTCCGTTGGGCCTAGTAATATTTGGATGGGATGTACGGTAAAGCCTAGAGATTATGTCTTGATTTAGGGCCTAGTGATCCCTGATTCAGACTGTGGATTACGGTAAATACTAAGAGACTAGGAGGCGCTCAAATTACTCACAGTGTAGGAGGAGAACCCAGATAGCATTCATGCTTGTTTGGTTCTTTTTGGTTGGTTATGGGTCCCACATTCATTCTTGTAATATGGCGCGTGGGTGATTGGCTAAAGAGAGATTTGGCTCGCTGAATCTATGGTCGAGTGCAACATGGTAGTCCCATCCCCGGTTGGTCTCTATATTCATTAATGAAAAATTCATTCCCTTGGAATTTGATGTATAATAAAACTGGATATTATGTGGATTCTATTGTTGTTGTATCTATTGTATTTATGTTGTTATTATTCTGGTTATAAGCATCTATTTTATCAGTGATGACGTATGGCTCTCTCTATGTTTTTACTTGTAAATGACTACACATTGTATCTATGGTCAAATAGATTGTATTGTAGCTAATGATGTAAGGGAGCAATGCTTCTTAGAAATTATAATATAAGTATGAGACCCCTATGCTTAAATTTTTTGTTAAAACCTGAAGATTCAATGTTTGTGACATGTTTGACAAAATGTTTGTCCTGGCTAGGAGGGGTCCACATGAGTTCTTGTTGATGCGATTGCTTTCGTATCATTTTCCTTTTTGTTATTTATCATCTCTAAACTTTTCATGAAGTTCTGGGCAGTGACCTAGGCTCTGGGCCTAAAAAGGTGGCTCAAATCCTGGATCCGCAGGCAAATAATTGAGCAATTGAGACCCTAGCCATTGGCTTGTAGTGTTATGCCTGTGGCTATGGCCTCCTAGCCACAGGCATGCAGTGTTATGCCTGTGAATATGGCTCAAAGAGGCCAAAAGGTTAGTGTAACCTAGGGGTAAGGGGCTTGGAAGGTTGGTTTAGCTCCTGTTGGTGTCATTGATGATGTACAAGGTCTGTTTTCATGTTTTTGTCAGTTCCACTTCCTTAAGGTCACCTAGGAGATTGAATCTCATTATAGTAGCCTCTCGTCGAATATTCACCTCGACTAGCTGGTTTCTTGGGTAGATGTGAGAAGGGGGTGTTGCAAAGTGGTATCAAATCATGGTTCAACCCCTAGACTGGATGGGCAGTGTGTTGGTCATGCTTTTATGTTGGTTGCATATGTATTTCTCATAATTGTGGTGTATGTGTTTGTTGCATCAGTGTTGAGTTGGAAATGGTGGCAATGGTGTCACCATGGATGGAATGATGGTGTTGTTGTCAACATGTTGTCAGGTGTATATGATTGATTATGTGTTGCTCATGCTTATGTATTGTGTGTGAACACTTGCTTACATGTTGTATATGCTTTGCTTGTTTATGCTAGGTCACATACTGGTCATGCTTGTGTGTTGCACATAGATGTTTGCTTGTGTGATGCCATATGTTGAACATGCATTGCCCATTCATGCTTGGTTACATGTCGCTTATGCTTGTGTATGGTTCGTGCTTGTGATGGTGTGTGGTCAAGTTGCATTGGTATGGTTATGCATTAAATCATGTTGTGTATTTGGTATGGGCATGCATTAATGACTGGACTCTGACTAGAATGATTTTTATGCGTTAGTATACCATGTGTTATGAGTTTATGTGTTGTTATGATTATATATATATATATACTACACTGATTGGTGGTCGATCTTGTACGAAGTATCCTCCCCAAATTACACTAAGGTATGTTGGTTTAATGTTACTTGGTTTAGCTGACATATTATTCTTTGCAGGAGAAATATCAACGTGGATAGAAAGATGGTAGACTACAAGGACTGTCCCTATGATTCATATGAGCAGCATGGTGGGCACTCTTCTGATTTTGCATACACATTGAGAAGCCCAAAGGAAGAAATAAGGATTTGTAAGGAAGATAATGACATGATCATACAAGCACGAGAGAAACAAGCAGAGGTGAATGCAATACTTCTTCAGAGCTTGTCACAATTACAACGGAAAGGGACACTTTTGATTACCCATGGACAGGAGGAAAAACCCAATGGGGCATATTGTAGAAATTATACAACATATATTTATATCATGGATTCAATCCTATCTAACAATGTACTAAAGTTAAATACTGAATCGCTTCTACAAATCACTTGCAGAAATTAAACACAGTCGCCAATTACATGAAGCAAAGAAAGAATCAAATCAAACCACAACAGATAATTTCTCAAGGAAAGCTTGCTGCTCAAAACCCCTCTATCATATATTGTATATTCCACAAGGAATCATGAAACAATTACATGCATCTCTTCTCACAAGAGACCTCATGTATTCAACTAATTGTCTCACACTGATCCAGCAAAAATCGGGCCAATATTCGACCAATTCTCAGCCTGCCTTGCTTACGCATTTCATGAGGAAAGAAATCCCTATTCACAAGGAATTTCAGCCTTCCTACACTACGCTAAGTATCATGGGAATCCTGTAGTGTTTAAATTTCATCTGCACAGTTTGCTATAATCACAACTGATAGTTAACCTCCCTTTCACCTTTGTCTCAACTGGGTCTCCACTGGAACTGACGTGCATGCAGCTAATAATAGTAAATCCTCAGTTGCATGTGAGATCACTGATTGTGAATTAAATAATATTTAATTCACTTCATCTTACACTAGTGTATCAAATAGTTACAACTAGCACAACTGAGTTAAACTGATTACAACCTGCATTAACTAATGCACCACTACACTTCGAACTATGTTACAACTAGAATTACTCTGAATGCCTCACCAACTACCCTCAACTCAAAATTCATGAGTTAAATGAGTTTATCACACTCATTTAACTATTGCAAGTATTTTTGAGATAAGATTAGATTTTATTGTCCATTTTAATTAAGGGATAATTAAAATAGACATGCACCAAATTTAGCCCTGTGGGCCCCACCCTAGTGTAGGTGCTTAATGCACTAGGTGTGGGTGTTGAATGTTGTTTCCAGATGCCAACTTCATTGTTTCTTGTTGCAAAATTCAACACGTATGGCAGTAGGTATCCTGATAGACACAGGTCAAATAGAGTTGATATAGTGAGAGTTGCCAGGTTGTTGGACACTCTGAATAGGAGGAGTGATGAGTACAAGTACCATTTTAGTTCTGGCTCATATAGACATCATGATCGTCATTGGTATCATCCTTACAGGAGGAGTGACAGGGGAAAATTTCTAGATGAATTTAGGAAAGCCAAACCACCTACTTTTGATGGAGACTTGAAGAAACCATAAGATGTAGAGGCTTGGACACTTGGAATGAACAAATTCTTTGAGTCGCATGAGTACGTAGATAACATGAAGGCCAAAATCGAAATCTTCAGTTTGAAAGGTAAAGCAGACATATGGCGGGAAGATGTGAGGCAGGTTAGAAATATCAGGACAAAGGACTTGAGTTGGCATGAGTTCAAAATATTTTTCAGGAAGAAGTACTTGTCAGAGAGGTATTATGACAGTAAGGACAAAGAATTTTATCAGCTAAATATGGGTTCAATGACAGATGAAGAGTACATAACCAGGTTCCTGGAGCTAATGAGGTATGTGCCATATCTTAAGGATGAGAAGGATAGAGTACAATGACTTATCAGTGGTTTTCCATTAACATTTAAAATCTGGATTGAGTATGATGAGCCTCGGGCACTTGAGGAAGTCATTGGGAAGCTGAAGCATTACTATGAACAATCAAAGCACAAGAACAAGTCTCAAGAAGGATGGAAAGGGAAATACCAAGGTAAGGCTAAATGGAAACCTAAGAGAGAAAGGCCTCAAAAAGCAGACGAGAAAGAGAACGTGGTACCCCAGAATAATTTTAATGTATCTAGACAGGGACATGGATCATAAGAGTACCATAAATCATAGAAACAACATGGAGGTAGTGGTACGGGACGGTTGGAGTGTTGGACATGTGGTGAGGAGCACCTTAGGAGATATTGCTTGTCAAACCAGAGTGGTAGGCCTAAGATATATAATGCACAGGAGGCAAAAATTGTTGGGGATGTTGGGGAGAGCATTCCTTGTATTTATGTAGTCGTGGATAACAAACAGGAATAGCACCAGGCATCTATCATTGCGATGGACGTTAAGCTTTGTGATCAGGTTATTTCTATTTTGATTGATCCTTGATCTAATTATAGCTATGTTAGTCCTGAATTTGTGATAAGTGTGGCTTGAGTAAATAAATTCATGCAGAATCTTGGTTAGTGCAGTTGGCCACATGTACGAAGAAAAGAGTTCACCATTAAGTAAGAGCGTGTGCATTTGAGTTAAATGGCATGCCGACAATAAAACACTTGACCATATTGTTGTTGGGTTCTCACAGTATGCTATTGGGTATGAATTGGTTATACATTCACAAGACCAAGGTAGATTTCTATGACAAAGCTATTGGGTGCTTGGATGACAATGGGGAACCAAGAGTCTTACAGGGAAATAAGAAAACCACATCAGTTAGGATGGTGACATCCATGTAGGCTAAGCGCAGTCGCAAGAAAGGGTGTGTGCTATTCGCAGTTCATATCTCTAGTGAAAAATTTAAGGAAGTTGAGAATGCAAAAGTCTTGAGCAGGTATCTAGTTTTGTAGCAGTTTCAAGATGTGTTTCCCGTCGAGATTTCCGAGTTTCCACCTCACAAGGAGGTAGAATTTTATATCGAGTTGGTGTCAGGGGTAGCTCCAACATCAAAATCACCTTATAGGATGAGCACACCTGAGTTGGCAGAATTAAAGTTGCAGTTGAAAGAGATGCTTGACAAGGGATACATTAGGCCAAGTGTATCGCCATGGGGCACACCATTGTTGTTCGTGAAGAAAAATGATGGCACTCTCATATTGTACATTGATTACAGGCAGTTGAAAAAAGTGACCATCAAGAACAGGCACCCATTACCGAGGATTGATGATTTGTTTGATCAATTGAAGGGAGCAACAATGTTCTCTAAGATAGACTTGAGATTGGGATATCATCTGGTATGTATCAAAGAATAGGACATCTACAAGACTGCATTCGGGACCATGTATGGGTATTATGAGTTTGTTGTAGTTCCATTCAGTTTGACTAATGCCCTAGCTACATTTATGTGTTTGATGAACAATGTGTTGCGTCCTTATTTGGACAAGTTTGTAATTGTGTTTATTGATGACATATTGGTGTATTCTAAAAATGAGGAAGAGCATGCTGAGAATTTGGTAGCGGTGTTGAGGTTGTTGAGAGATCATCAATTGTATGCTAAGCTCAGCAAATGCAGTTTCTTCCAAACTGAGTTACACTACTTGGGACATGTTGTTTCCAAGGAAGGCATTGCAGTAGATCCAGAGAAGATAAGGGCCATCATGGAGTGGGTATCTCTTAAGAATGTAGATGAGGTGAGATCATTCATGGGATTGTAAGGTTACTACAGGAGGTTCATCAAGAACTTCTCACAGATTTCTTATCCTATTACATCATTACAAAGGAAAGGTAAGAATTTTGATTGGACAGAGGAGTGTGAGGCTATTTTTGAGCAGCTTAAAAAAAATTTGACACATGCTCCAGTGTTAAATATTGTAGATCCAAACAAAGAGCTTTCAGTGTGTACAAATTCTTGCAAGAAAGGACTTGGTGGGGTCCTTATGCAGGATGGACAGGCGATATGTTATGAGTCACAAAAACTAAACGAGCATGATCAGAACTACCTGACACATGATCTTGAGCTAGCAGTGATCATTCATGCACTGAAGATGTGGAGGCATTATCTTCTCGACATGAGATTTGTATTGATGAGTGACCACATTGGGTTAAGGTACTTGTTTGACCAACCAAATTTGAATGACAGGCAGGCTAGATTTTTGGACATGATTAGTGAGTTTAAATTCAAGATCAGGTACATCAAGGGAAAGGAGAACAAGGTTGCAGATGCTCTTAGCAGGCGGGTACAGGTAAATCACTAAGCAGAAATGAGCTCCTATGGGACATATTTATAGGATAGGATCTTGTAGGCAAGTCAACAGGATCACAAGTATATGGAGATTTTGCACAGGTCACATCAGGGTATAGGTACTGTTAGTGTCAGTCTTTTTAGCCTTCCTCCAGTGATCAAACATGCTCTTACAAAGTGATTTTAAGGTGTCAAGGTCAAATTTTGTCATTTCAGTGAGTCTTCAAGTAAAATTTTGTCACTAGGTATTAGGTCTAGGGTTTGTTTTCACTCCTTTCAAAGTTTTCCAAATGTCGGTCCATGTCACCATTCAACTGAGTGTACCATCATTCAGAGGGTTTTCATCATCATGTCAGGTTCCAAAGGGTCATTTTACACCTTGTTCATGCTTCAGTTGTGCCTAGGTAAGGTTCATTTCCCTCTCCTAGGGTTTTGAAGGTAATTTCTCTTGGATGGTCAAATCATCAGAAAAACTTGTATCCTGATGTTCATACACCTTCCCCTATCCTTAATGTACCTTATTAACCACTTCCCATCACTGAGATCCCCCAAATTCCTCATTTTCGCACAAACCCTAGTTTCTTGCTATAACTTGGCAATTTTCTAGGCTAGGCCCGTGTTTTTCCCTTTTGGACCCCTTCCCCTCACTAAATATTTGAAATTCCACTTTCCCCTGCTTCCTAACATCCCTCCCTACTTCCCAAAATTTTCTCAAGAATTTAGAATCCCCTTATCCCCTTCATTTCGCTTCATTTCGACAAATCCCTTGTTCCACACATCGGGATAAGTTTTACTCCAATGATGTTTTTGAGCAATAAAAGATGAATTTGGGAAACCTGAGAGAGGTTTTTGTCTAAAATAGGCCAAGGAAGAAAAAAATCCTTCGCTTTTTAAACAGGTGTCATGGTTTTAGAGAAATGTCAAAAATACAGTTGCCTCAGGAGAATTGATGCACCTATGAAGTGACCTTGGGAAAATCAAGCATTCTCCTAGCTTGGTTGGCCAAATGACTTGCTTGATAAGTCAAATGATAACTAGACACAAAGATATTTCCAATGAGCTATCATGAGCTCAATTTTGAGTTGAGGAAGACCTTCAAAAGTTGATTGCAATAGCACTCTGCCTTGAGGCAGCCTCATTTTGCACATTTTGACCAGTCTTGGGAGATTTGATTTTTGACAGGGAAAATGAACTCAAAATTGACAAATTCTAGTTGGGTTGGAAATTACACTCAATAATATTTCCAACGAGCTATCCTGCGCCCAATTTGGACACCGGGAAGGTCTCCAAAAGTCTCCTGCAAAAAGGCGCGGTACATAGAGCTGCAGGCCATTTTCACCACAAATTCATCCAGATTCTCAATTTTCTTGGTTTCCTCTGGCCCAAAGTAAGTCAAAAAATATTCAAATGCCAATGAAAGTGTGTCTTAAGATGTTTATGATGATTTAGTAAAAAATTTCAAACCCTACTTCCGTGCAATTTTTGCTCAAGATATGATTGCTTAGGGTTTGTAAATTTGATTTTGTGGCCATCATTCCCTCACCCTTTTTTCTCCCTCACTTCTGTTCTAGTTTCATTAACCCATTTTACTATCCCATTAATCCCACTCCCCTCATACATTTTCCCCTTAATCCCCTTCTCCACATATAATTTCCCAAACCCTACACTCCCTAAACCCTACTCACATCCCTAAACTTTTTTCACACATACATTTTTATACTCTCTTCCATACACTCAACCCATTTCATTCCTCTACCATATTTTCACTATTATCCACAAAACCATCCATGTACAACCACATTTTTCAAAACCAAAGGAAAACAATGGAAAGAGACAGTGATCATGGGTATGAGCAAGAGATTGAACATGACCGGGAATCTTGGCTTGAGAGAGCAAACTTGCACTTGGGAAAGGATGCTAGAGAAGGCCAACAACGAGAAAAACATGTTAAGGAACATGGTATACCACTACTTGTCAATAAATATGGTGTGCAAAGCAAGAATCAAGATTTTGAAAGCCAAATTGAAGAAGGCATCGAGGAGGCGAAAAGAGCAAGATAGACTTTATACCTTGGCTAACGCTTCCTTGGCCCAACACAGAACTTGATGAAGAACACTCAGCCCAAATTTCAAAAAAATTGGGACATTTTTTACATTTTTGAAATTTTTGGTCTAAAAAACAAACTTTTCTGCTCTATGCGTCGAGCCACTTGGCGCTTGCTTTTGATGGAGACCTCCTTTTGGTGAAAACTCAGCATTTTTGGATTTGTGATGGAAAAATATGCATGCCTACCAATGGCAAAGAACTTTTGACAGGTTTTTGGCTTCCAAAGAGGTAAAAAACACCCCAAAAATGACCGTTCTGCCCCTTTTTTGACAAACAGGAAGCAGTCTTGGGAGAAATCAATTTTGGAGGGGCAAATGGAAGCAAAATTCAAAAATTCCACTTGTGTTGGAAAGTAAACAGGCATACCTTTCCAACAAGCCCACTTGGAGAAAATTTCGACACCGGGAAGGCCTCCAAAATCAACTGCAAACAGGCGCAACGTATAGGGAAATCAGGCACGGCGCATTGGAGGATTTTGCTCATTTTTGGTCAAAAACTCTGTTTTTCGCCTAGTTTTTTCACAGTTTGAATTTTTTTCCTTATATTTGTCAAACTTATGATGTAATGTAATGTAACATGATGGATTTTAATGTAATTTTGCTAAATTTTCACTCATAGAGGTAGATTCATCCATCAAAAGGTAATTTGCAACTGAATGAATCAATTTCCTAGTTTTTAGAGGCAAGTTGTTCCACTGCCTACTTTCTAGTTCTCAGTTTAGATTTTGTTGGAACAGCTCCTCAACTTATGAGCTCGACCCCTAGAGGCTGGGATGAGTTATTTTTTGTCTATATCTTGTGGTTTTTCAGTCATTAGCATGGTTGGACTTTTGGGAATGCTTTGAGCATTATTGTACATCATCTCTGCAGTTTGGCAAAGGAATAGACCAGGGTTTGCAACACTCTATGGGATTCATGTGCCATTTTTCTTTGATAGTGTGTTTCTCTTTGTAAATGTAAGTCTGTTGGTGTTTTATGTACACCATTTTCTCTCTTACTTCTTCTTAACTTAAACAAACAAGGATAAAGGTAGAATTCATTAAAATTTGTAGTGCTCTACCTAGGGTTCCTAGGGTTTGTTTAATTTTCTATGTTTTCAATTGTTTGAAGAGGATACCTGAAGGTTTCTTTCCCTCTTCAACTCCTCACCTATCTCAGATCTCCATTTCATTCAAAATTGAAGTTTCAAAACAATTTCCTACCTTGCCCCATTCAGATATGTGCAAAACTGAGCCTCATTCCCCAGACCCAAATTTGCTTTTCCTCTTGAGCCAACAAAATATCATTAAAAATCAATCAAGCTCTTTTGCACACATACCTAGCCTAAAATCAGTCTTCACATTCAAGTCATCTCAAAGCCTCATTGATCATTTTCGCTGAGATTGACAGGAGAGAGCCCTCTCCCGACCTGGTAGGGCTAGCTACCAGGTTAAGCGTGGTTTGATGTTACCTTAGATTCTGCCTTTCTCAGCCTGAGGTAGATTTAGGCCCTAACATAGTGGCGACCATACTGGGGAAGAAAATTTTGTTTTTTGCTTTATAAACTCCAGACGGAGCCTGAAGTTAGCCAGGTAGCCTTCGAAATGCTCTTGCTTTACATTAGCAAAAGTAGATGAATGCTACTTCAGTCAATCTCCGATTTAGTTTATGAACTGAACATCTAGTTTCCTCAGTAAAATGTAATCAAGTTCAGATCTGATTGTTGATGGTGGACAACGATCAGACACCGCAAGGCTGAAATCATTCACCTGGCGACTCTAAATAAATTTCAAGATCAGATCCAAGGACTCCACTAGAGGATGAACCTGACCAGCATAAACATGAAAGGACAATATGGAAAGATCAGGTATTCAAGTTGGAATTTCATCCAAGACATTTTGTTCTTTGTCATAAATTATTTCTTCTCTTTTCCCGAGAATGTCAAGAAGGCTTTGCAAAGTATATTGTATTTGAGAAAAGATCCTCGGCCTGCATTTTATTCCTTCCCTTTGAATATTGTGGATACCAAAGATTTTCATGCTTTTGAGCTTGATCAAGACCTTTCTTCCGAATCTTGTGATGACCATCTTCAAACTGATGAACCTCAAGACACCAAGATTGATTCTGCAGCATTTGTACATACCCCTATACCTTGTAAAATTCCAGATCGATACAAGCCTCTGATTTTACCTCCTATATCCCATGCTTTCCCTAAAAATCATGACCTATATCTACCAAGATTTGATGGTGAACGCGACAACATCAATGTTGAGAGACATGTTCTGAATTTTGAGTCTTTTATTGACCTTTTTAAAGTTGATGAAGAGGATGTCAGTATTAGGCTTTTTTCTCTTTCTTTGCAAGGCAAAGTCAAGAGTTGGTTCAAAACCCTGCCTGATGCGAGAATCTCAGATTTCCAGCAGTTCGTCAAAGTTTTCCTCGATAGGTGGGTGGTCAGACAGAACCCTTTCTTGATTATTGAAGAATTTAACTAGCTGAAAAGACTGCCAGGGGAGATAGTACAACAGTTTTCTGCCATATTTAACCAAGTTTATTATTCGATGCCAGTTAATATAAGACCTCCTCTTGGATCCGCTCTCTTGCACTACCCGGGTGCCTTTGATCCGGAAATGGAGTTTCAGCTGAGAGAAAAGAATCTTGCAACACTTGAAGAGATGCAGAACAGTGCAGTAGATATAGAGGCTCATTTGTTGATCCGAAGGGCAAAGTTGAAGGAAGAAGAGATGAAAAACATAGATCCAGAGGAATCGACATCTCTAGAGGTAAAGCTTGACATTTTGGTAAGTGCAGTGGAAGAGATGATGCAAAGGATCATCACAAGGAATGAGTATAATGTTCAAGACCATGTCTCACTGATTAAAGAAGAACAAGTTGTTGATCCAAAACATTTTGTTTCTTATCCTAGTTGTCATAGATCTGACAATGATTGTTTTATAGATCATCTTGGAGAAGAGAGAGCTGTTGATGTGACATGTATGCTTGATGATGTGTTTTATACTGATGATTTTCCTCAGTTTGACCAGTATGATGACGATTATGTTCTCCAAACATAAGCTAATCTTGCAGAAAAATCAGCAGCTAGTTTGTGGAAGGAGGAATTCCACTTCCAACAGCTCGAATACATTGATCAACCGATGCATAGAAGCTACGGAAATGACAAGGAAAGTGAAGAAAATTTTGAAGTAAGTGAAAGATCTTTGTCTTTTTGTTTTGGTTCGTTTTAGTTCATTAGAGACAACTTCCATGCAATCCGAAATCAACTGTCGACAAGTCTTGATCTGGACCATCTTGAGGGAAATGAAGACCTTGTTCAAGACATTTCATATCCAGAGTTGCAGCCCCCGAATGCCATTGATTGTCAAGTTACAGATGAAGACATGGAAGCTGCCACATATGATCAAATGATACAAGATGATTCTGTACTATTTTATTTTGAATCATTTCAGTTTTTGAAGGGTAAATTGCATAGTATATCTTCAAATGAGCAGCCTGTAGGAAATCATGTAATATCATCAGAACCAATATAAAATGGGTTGCAACAGTATTTTCAAGCTTTTCACGGTCCAATAGCTGATGTGTTGGATGATGTCTGTAGTCAAAGTCCTTCTCCATTGACTATATGTGAGCTTGAAACGTGTGCTGATATAAACTTGATCCGGCAGCTGGTTTCTTTGTCATTTTTAGCAGGAGTCTCATCACAAAGCTCAGATCAAAGTTTGCATTCATGGTATGAGGAAAAGAGAAGTAATCCATTGGATGATATAAGTCCCAGTGTGCATGAACTTCAAGATCCTTATGCAGTGTTTTTGGAGGCGGATAGAGAATCCATATCATTCAACGGATCTGTTTCCAAGTTTTCATGGGAGTTGCCTCTCAGTATTTCTCTCTTTTTGTTCATAAGCGAGCACTTGCGGAGAATTCAAACAGCAGCCGGAATACTTACTTGGTTGCATTGGTTGTTTCATTTCACTTGATCGGGTGATGAATGAAACTGTTAGAGTAGGTTTTGATGAATAAGCTCTACTTTGAGCATCATTTCCAGTTTGTAGGTTGTGTTTAAGTTTTGAGTCAGTTTTTAGTTGAATGAGAGTCAATTTGTGTCATCAAGTCATCAGTTTTCAGTCATGCATTTTAGCTTGAGTTTTTGACTCCATTTCCCAATGGATGAAGGCACTTGTCTGCTCTCCCAAAGATCTGCCGTTCTTGGCACCTCCAAGGAGCTACCATCCCCATTGGAGCCAATTTTAGTTTCAGTCTTTGCAGCCTTCCTCCAGTGATCAAACATGCTCTTACAAAGTGATTTTAAGGTGTCAAGGTCAAATTTTGTCATTTCAGTGAGTCTTCAAGTAAAATTTGGTCACTAGGTATTAGGTCTAGGGTTTGCTAACACTCCTTTCAAAGTTGTCCAAATGTATGTCCATGTCACCATTCAGCTGAGTGTACCATCATTCAAAGGGTTTTCATCATCATGTCAAGTTCCACTGGGTCATTTTACACCTTGTTCATGCTTCAGTTGTGCCTAGGTAAGGTTCATTTCCCTCTCCTAGGGTTTTGAAGGTAATTTCTCTTGGATGGTCAAATCATCAGCAAAACTTTTATCCTAATGTTCATACACCTTTCCCTATCCTTAATGTACCTTATTAAATACTTCCCATCACTGAGATCCCCCAAATTCCTCATTTTCGCATAAACCCTAGTTTCTTGATATAACTTGGCAATTTTATAGGCTAGGCCTGTGTTTTTCCCTTTTGGACCCCTTCCCCTCACTCAATATTTTAAATTACACTTTCCCCTACTTCCTAACATCCCTCCCTACTTCCAAAAATTTTCTCAAGAATTTATAAGCCCCTTATCCCCTTCATTTCGCTTAATTTCGACAAATCCCTTGTTCCACACATTGGGATAGGTTTTACTCCAATGATGTTTATGAGCAATAAAAGATGAATTTGGGAAAACTGAGAGAGGTTTTTTTCCAAAATATGCCACGGAATAAAAACCTCCCTCACTTTTTACACAAGTGTCATGGTTTTATAGAAATGTCAAAAATACAGTTGCCTTAGGAGAATTGATGCACCTATGAAGTGACCTTGGGGAAATCAAGCTTTCTCCTATATTGGTTGGCCAAATGACTTTATTGATGAATCACATGATAACTAGACACAAATATATTTCCAATGAGCTATCATGAGCTCAATTTGGAGTTGAGGAAGACCTTCAAAAGTTGATTGCAACAGCACTCCGCCTTGAGGCAGCCTCATTTTGCACATTTTGACCAGTCTTGGGAGATTTGATTTTTTACAGGGAAAATGAACTCCAAATTGAAAAATTATAGTTTGGTTGGAAATTAGACTCAATAATATTTCCAACGAGCTATCCTGCACCCAATTTGGACACCGGGAAGGTCTCCAAAAGTCTCCTGTAAAAAGCCGCGGCGCATAGAGCTGCAAGCTATTTTCACCACAAATTCATCCAGATTCTCAATTTGCTTGGTTTCCTCCGGTCCAAAGTAAGTCAAAAACTCTTAAAATTCCAATGAAGGTGTGTCTTAAGATTTTTATGATGATTTAGTAAAAAAATTCAAACCCTACTTCCGTGCAATTTTGCTCAAGATATGATTGCTTAGGGTTTGTAAATTTGATTTTGTGGCCATCATTCCCTCACCTTTTTTCTCCCTCACTTATTTTCTAGTTTCATTAACCCATTTTACTATCCCATTAATCCCACTCCCCTCATACATTTTCCCCTTAATCCCCTTCTCAACATATAATTTCCCAAACCCCACACTCCCTAAACCCTACTCACATCCCTAAACTTTGTTCACACATACATTTTATACTCTCTTCCATACACTCTACCCATTTCATTCCTCTACCATATTTTCACTGTTATCCACAAAACCATCCATGTACAACCACATTTTTCAAAACCAAAGGAAAACAATGGAAAGAGACAGTGATCATGGGTATGAGCAAGAGATTGAACATGACCGGGAATCTTGGCTTGAGAGAGCAAACTTGCACTTGGGAAAGGATGCTAGAGAAGGCCAACAACGAGAAAAACATGTTAAGGAACATGGCATACCACTACTTGTCAATAAATATGGTGTGCAAAGCAAGAATCAAGATTTTGAAAGCAAAGTTGAAGAAGGCATCGAGGATGCGAAAAGAGCAAGATAGACTTTAGACCTTGGCTGAGGCTTCCTTGGCCCAACACAGCACTTGATGAAGAACACTCAGCCCAAATTTCAAAAAAATTGGGACATTTTTTGCATTTTTTGCATTTTTGGCCTAAAAAACAGACTTTTTTGCTCTATGCGCCGCGCCACTTGGCGCTCGCTTTTGATGGAGACATCCTTTTGGTGAAAAGTCAGCATTTTTGGATTTGTGATGGAAAAATATGCATTCCTACCAATGGCCAAGAAATTTTGACAGGTTTTGGGCTTCCAAAGAGGTCAAAAACACCCCAAAAATGACCTTTCTGCCCTTTTTTTCACAAACAGGAAGCAGTCTTGGGAGAACTCAGTTTTGGAGGGGCAAATGGAAGTCAAATTCAAAAATTACACTTTTTTTGGAAAGTAGACAGGTAGACCTTTCCAAAAATCCCACTTGGAGCAAATTTGGACACCGATAAGGCCTCCAAAATCAGCTGCAAACAGGCGCGACGCATAGGGAAATCAAGCGCAACGCATTGGAGGATTTTGCTCATTTTTGGTCAAAAAATTTGTTTTTCGCCTAGTTTTTTCACAGTTTGACTTTTTTTCCTTCTAGTTGTCAAACTCATGATGTAATTTAATGTAAAATGATGGATTTTAATGTAATTTTGCTAAATTTTCACTCATAGAGGTAGATTCATCCATCAAAAGGTAATTTGCAATTGAATGAATCAATTTCCTAGTTTTTAGAGGCAAGTTGTTCCACTGCCTACTTTCTAGTTCTCAGTTTAGATTTTGTTGGAACAGCTCTTCAACTTATGAGCTCGACCCCTAGAGGCTGGGATGAGTTATTGTTTGTCTATATCTTGTGGTTTTTCAGTCATTAGCATGGTTGGACTTTTGGGAATGCTTTGAGCATTATTGTACATCATCTCTGCAGTTTGGCAAAGGAATAGACCAGGGTTTGTAGCACTCTATGGGATTCATGTGGTAGAATTCATTAAAATTTGCAGTGCTCTACCTAGGGTTCCTAGGGTTTGTTTAATTTTCTATGTTTTCAGCTGTTTGACGAGGATCCCTGAAGGTTTCTTGCCCTCTTCAACTCCTCACATGTCTCAGCTCTCCATTTCATTCAAAATTGAAGTGTCAAAACAATTTCCAACCTTGCCCCATTCAGATCTCTACAAAACTGAGCCTCATTCCCCATACCCAAATTTGCCTTTCCTCTTGAGCCAACAAAATATCATTAAAAATCAATCAAGCTCTTTTGCACACATACCTAGCCTAAAATCAGTCTTCACATTCAAGTCATCTCAAAGCCTCATTGATAATTTTCGCTGAGATTGACAGGAGAGAGCCCTCTCCCGACCTGGTAGGGCTAGCTACCAGGTTAAGCGTGGTTTGATGTTACCCTAGATTCTGCCTTTCTCAGCCTGAGGTAGATTTAGGCCCTAACATAGTGGCGACCATACTAGGTAAGAAAATTTTGTTTTTTTCTTTATAAACTACAGACGAAGCCTGAAGTTAGCCAGGTAGCTTTCGAAATTCTCTTGCTTTGCATTAGCAAAAGTAGATGAATGCTGCTTCAGTCAATCTCCGGTTTAGTTTATGAATTGAATATCTAGTTTCCTCAGTAAAATGTAATCAAGTTCATATCTGATTGTTGATGGTGGACAACGATCAGACACCGCAAGGCTGAAATCATTCACCTGGCGACTCTAAATCAGTTTCGAGATCAGATCCAAGGACTCCACTAGAGGATGAACCTGACCAGCAGAAACATGAAAGGACAATATGGAAATATCAGGTATTCAAGTTGGAATTTCATCCAAGACATTTTGTTCTTTGTCATAAATTATTTCTTCTCTTTTCCCGAGAATGTCAAGAAGCCTTTGCAAAGTATATTGTATTTGAGAAAAGATCCTCGACCTGCATTTTATTCCTTCACTTTGAAGATTGTGGATACCAAAGATTTGCATGCTTTTGAGCTTGATCAAGACCTTTCTTTCGAATCTTGTAATGACCATCTTCAAACTGATGAACCTCAAGAGACCAAGATTGATTCTGCAGCATTTTTACATACCCCTACACCTTGTAAAATTCCAGATCGATACAAGCCTCTGATTTTACCTCCTATATCCCATGCTTTCCCTAAAAATCATGACCTATATCTACCAAGATTTGATGGTGAACGCGACAACATCACTGCTGAGAGATATGTTCTGAATTTTGAGTCTTTTCTTGACATTTTTGAAGTTGATGAAGATGATGTCAGTATTAGGATTTTTGCTCTTTCTTTGCAAGGCAAAGTCAAGAGTTGGTTCAAAACCCTGCCTGATGCGAGCATCTCAGATTTCCAGCAGTTCATCAAAGTTTTCCTCGACATGTGGGTGGTCAGACAGAACACTTTCTTGATTATAGAAGAATATAACCAGTTGAAAAGACTGCCAGGGGAGATAGTACAATAGTTTTCTGCCAGATTTAACCAAGTTTATTATTCGATGCCAGTTAATATAAGACCTCCTCTTGGATCCGCTCTCTTGCACTACCCGGGTGCCTTTGATCCGGAAATGGAGTTTCAGCTGAGAGAAAATAATCTTGCAACACTTGAAGAGATGCAGAATAGTGCAGTAGATGTAGAGGCTCATTTGTTGATCCGAAAGGAAAAGTTGAAGGAAGAAGAGATGAAAAACATAGATCCAGAGGAATAGACATCTCTAGAGGTAAAGCTTGACATTTTGGTAAGTGCAGTGGAAGAGATGATGCAAAGGATCATCACAAGGAATGAGTATAATGTTCAAGCCCATGGCTCGATGATTGAAGAAGAACAAGTTGTTGATCTAAAACATTTTGTTTCTTATCCCAGTTGTCATAGATTTGATAATGATTGTTTTATAGATCATCTTGGAGAAGAGAGAGTTGTTAATATGACATGTATGCTTGATGATGTGTTTTATACTGATGATTTGCCTCAGTTTGACCAGTATGATGACGATTATGTTCTCCAAACAGAAGCTAATCTTGCAGACAAATTAGCAGCTAGTTTATGGAAGGAGGAAGTCCACTTCCAACAGCTCGAATACATTGATCAACCGATGCATAGCAGCTACGGAAATGACAAGGAAAGTGAAGCAAATTTTGAAGTAAGTGAAGGATCTTTGTCTTTTTTTTTTGGTTCGTTTCAGTTCATTAGAGACAACTTCCATGCAATCCGAAATCAACTGTCGACAAGTCTTGATCTGGACCATATTGAGGGCAATGAAGACCTTGTTCAAGACATTTCATATCCAGAGTTGCAGCCCCCGAAAGCCATTGATTGTCAAGTTGCAGATGAAGACATGGAAGCTGGCACATATGATCAAATGATACAAGATGATTCCGTACCATTTTATTTTGAATCATTTCAGTTTTTGAAGGGTAAATTGCATAGTATATCTTCAAATGAGCAGCCTGTAGGAAATCATGTAATATCATCGGAACCAATAGAAAATGGGTTGCAACAGTCTTTCCAAGTTTTTCACGATCCAATAGCTGATGTGTTGGATGATGTCTGTAGTCAAAGTCCTTCTCCATTGACTATATGTGAGCTTGAAACGTGTGCTGATATAAACTTGATTCGGCAGCCGGTTTCTTTGTCATTTTCAGTAGGAGTCTCATCACAAAGCTCAGATCAAAGTTTGCATTCATGGTATGAGGAAAAGAGAAGTAATCCATTGGATGATCTAAGTCCCAGTGTGCATGAACTTCAAGATCCTTATGCAGTGTTTTTGGAGGCGGATAGAGAATCCATATCATTCAACGGATATGTTTCCAAGTTTTCATGGGAGTTGCCACTCAGTAGTTCTCTCTTTTTTTTCATAAGCGAGCACTTGCGGAGAATTCAAACAGCAGCCGGAATACTTACTTGGTTGCATTGGTTGTTTCATTTCACTTGATTAGGTGATGAATGAAACTGTTAGAGTAGGTTTTGATGAATAAGCTCTACTTTGAGCATCATTTCAAGTTTGTAGGTTGTGTTTAAGTATCGAGTCAGTTTTTAGTTGAATGAGAGTCAATTTGTGTCATCAAGTCATCAGTTTTCAGTCATGCATTTCAGCTTGAGTTTTTGACTCCATTGCCCAATGGATGAAGGCACTTGTCTACTCTCCCAAAGATCTGTTGTTCTTGGCACCTCCAAGGAGCTACCATCCCCATTGGAGCCAATGTTAGTTTCAGTCTTTGCAGCCTTCCTCCAGTGATCAAACATGCTCTTACAAAGTGATTTTAAGGTGTCAAGGTCAAATTTTGTCATTTCAGTGAGTCTTCAAGCAAAATTTGGTCACTAGGTATTAGGTCTAGGGTTTGTTTTCACTCCTTTCAAAGTTGTCCAAATGTCGGTCCATGTCACCATTCAGCTGAGTGTGCCATCTATCATAGGTTTTTCATCATCATTTCAAGTTCCAATGGGTCATTTTACACCTTGTTCATGCTTCAGTTGTGCCTAGGTAAGGTTCATTTCCCTCTCCTAGGGTTTTGAAGGTAATTTCTCTTGGATGGTCAAATCATCAGCAAAAATTGTATCCTGATGTTCATACACCTTTCCTTATCCATAATGTGCCTTATTAAACACTTCCCATCACCGAGATCCCCCAAATTCCTCATTCTCACAAAAACCCTAGTTTCTTGCTACAACTTGGCAATTTTCTAGGCTAGGCATGTGTTTTTCCCTTTTAGACCCCTTCCCATCACTCAATATTTGAAATTCCACTTTCCCCTACTCCCTAACATCCTTCCCTACTTCCAAAAATTTTCTCAAGAATTTATAAGCCCCTTATCCCCTTCATTTCACTTCATTTCGACAAATCCCTTGTTCCACACATTGGGATAGGTTTTACTCCAATGATGTTTATGAGAAATAAAAGATGAATTTGGGAAAACTGAGAGAGGGTTTTGTCCAAAATATGCCACGGAAGAAAAAACTCCTTCACTTTTTACACAAGTGTCATGGTTTTATAGAAATGTCAAAAATACAGTTGCCTTAGGAGAATTGATGCACCTATGAAGTGACCTTGGGGAAATCAAGCTTTCTCCTATCTTGGTTGGCCAAATGACTTTCTTGATGAATCACATGATAACTAGACACAAATATATTTCCAATGAGCTATCATGAGCTCAATTTGGAGTTGAGGAAGACCTTCAAAAGTTGATTGCAACAGCACTCCGCCTTGAGGCAGCCTCATTTTGCACATTTTAACCAGTCTTGGGAGATTTGATTTTTTACAGGGAAAATGAACTCCAAATTGAAAAATTATAGTTTGGTTGGAAATTAGACTCAATAATATTTCCAACGAGCTATCCTGCGCCCAATTTGGACACCGAGAAGGTCTCCAAAAGTCTCCTGCAAAAAGGCGCGGCGCATAGAGCTGCAAGCTATTTTCACCACAAATTCATCCAGATTCTCAATTTGCTTGGTTTCCTCCAGTCCAAAGTAAGTCAAAAACTCTTAAAATGCCAATGAAGGTGTGTCTTAAGATTTTTATGATGATTTAGTAAAAAATTTCAAACCATACTTCCGTGCAATTTTTGCTCAAGATATGATTGCTTAGGGTTTGTAAATTTGATTTTGTGGCCATCATTCCCTCACCTTTTTTCTCCCTCACTTATTTTCTAGTTTCATTAACCCATTTTACTATCCCATTAATCCCACTCCCCTCATACATTTTCCCCTTAATCCCCTTCTCAACATATAATTTCCCCAACCCTACACTCCCTAAACCCTACTCACATCCCTAAACTCTGTTCACACATACATTTTATACTCTCTTCCATACACTCTACCCATTTCATTCCTCTACCATATTTTCACTGTTATCCACAAAACCATCCATGTACAACCACATTTTTCAAAACGAAGGAAAACAATGGAAAGAGACGGTGATCATGGGTATGAATTGAAGATTGAACATGGCCAGAATCTTGGCTTGAGAGAGCAAGCTTTTGCCTTGGGAAAGGATGCTAGAGAAGGCCAACAACGAGAAAAACATGTTAAGGAACATGGCATACCACTACTTGTCAATAAATATGGTGTGCAAAGCAAGAATCAAGATTTTGAAAGCAAAGTTGAAGAAGGCATCGAGGATGCGAAAAGAGCAAGATAGACTTTAGACCTTGGCTGAGGCTTCCTTGGCCCAACACAGCACTTGATGAAGAACACTCAGCCCAAATTTCAAAAAAATTGGGACATTTTTTGCATTTTTTGCATTTTTGGCCTAAAAAACAGACTTTTCTGCTCTATGCGCCGCGCCACTTGGCGCTCGCTTTTGATGGAGACATCCTTTTGGTGAAAAGTCAGCATTTTTGGATTTGTGATGGAAAAATATGCATGCCTACCAATGCCCAAGAAATTTTGACAGGTTTTGGGCTTCCAAAGAGGTCAAAAACACCCCAAAAATGACCTTTATGCCCTTTTTTTCACAAACAGGAAGCAGTCTTGGGAGAACTCAGTTTTGGAGAGGCAAATGGAAGCCAAATTAAAAAAATTAAACTTGTGTTGGAAAGTAGACAGGTAGACCTTTCCAAAAATCCCACTTGGAGCAAATTTGGACACAGATAAGGCCTCCAAAATCAGCTGCAAACAGGCGCGACGCATAGCGAAATCAGGCGCGGCGCATTGGAGGATTTTGCTCATTTTTGGTCAAAAAATTTGTTTTTCGCCTAGTTTTTTCACAGTTTGACTTTTTTTCCTTCTAGTTGTCAAACTCATGATGTAATTTAATGTAAAATGATGGATTTTAATGTAATTTTGCTCAATTTTCACTCATAGATGTAGATTCATCCATCAAAAGGTAATTTGCAACTGAATGAATCAATTTCCTAGTTTTTAGAGGCAAGTTGTTCCACTGCCTACTTTCTAGTTCTCAGTTTAGATTTTGTTGGAACAGCTCTTCAACTTATGAGCTCGACCCCTAGAGGCTGGGATGAGTTATTGTTTGTCTATATCTTGTGGTTTTTCAGTCATTAGCATGGTTGGACTTTTGGGAATGCTTTGAGCATTATTGTACATCATCTCTGCAGTTTGGCAAAGGAATAGACCAGGGTTTGTAGCACTCTATGGGATTCATGTGGAATTTTGCTTTGATAGTGTGTTTCTCTCTGTAAATTTAAGTCTACTGGTGTTTTATGTATACCATTTTCTCTCTTATTTCTTCTTAACTTAAAAAAACAAGGATAAAGGTAGAATTCATTAAAATTTGCAGTGCTCTACCTAGGGTTCCTAGGGTTTGTTTAATTTTCTATGTTTTCAGCTGTTTGAAGAGGATCCCTGAAGGTTTCTTGCCCTCTTCAACTCCTCACATGTCTTAGCTCTCCATTTCATTCAAAATTGAAGTGTCAAAACAATTTCCAACCTTGCCCCATTCAGATCTCTACAAAACTGAGCCTCATTCCCCATACCCAAATTTGCTTTTCCTCTTGAGCCAACAAAATATCATTAAAAATCAATCAAGCTCTTTTGCACACATACCTAGCCTAAAATCAGTCTTCACATTCAAGTCATCTTCAAGTAAAATTTGCTCACTAGGTATTAGGTCTAGGGTTTGTTTTCACTCCTTTCAAAGTTGTCCAAATGTCGGTCCATGTCGCCATTCAGCTGAGTGTACCATCATTCAGAGGGTTTTCATCATCATGTCAGGTTCCAAAGGGTCATTTTACACCTTGTTCATGCTTCAGTTGTGCCTAGGTAAGGTTCATTTCCCTCTCCTAGGGTTTTGAAGGTAATTTCTCTTGAATGGTCAAATCATCAGAAAAACTTGTATCCTGATGTTCATACACCTTCCCCTATCCTTAATGTACCTTATTAAACACTTCCCATCACTGAGATCCCCCAAATTCCTCATTTTCGCACAAACCCTAGTTTCTTGCTATAACTTGGCAATTTTCTAGGCTAGGCCTGTGTTTTGCCCTTTTGGACCCCTTCCCCTCACTCAATATTTTAAATTACACTTTACCCTACTTCCTAACATCCCTCCCTACTTCCCAAAATTTTCTCAAGAATTTATAAGCCCCTTATCCCCTTCATTTCGCTTCATTTCGACGAATCCCTTGTTCCACACATCGGGACAGGTTTTACTCCAATGATGTTTCTGAGCAATAAAAGATGAATTTGGGAAAAATTATAGAGGTTTTTTTCAAAACTAGGCCATGGAAGAAAAACCTCCTTCAATTTTTACACAGGTGTCATGGTTTTATATAAATTTCAAAAATACAATTGCCTCAGGAGAATTGATGCACCTCTGAAGTGACCTTGGGAAAATCAAGCTTTCTCATATCTTGGTTGGCCAAATGACTTGCTTGATGAATCAAATGATAACTAGACACAAATATATTTCCAATGAGCTATCATAAGCTCAATTTGGAGTTGAGGAAGACCTTCAAAAGTTGATTGCAACAGCACTCTGCTTGAGGCAGCCTCATTTTGCACATTTTGACCAGTCTTGGGAGATTTGATTTTTTACAGGGAAAATGAACTCAAAATTGAAAAATTATAGCTTTTTTGGAAATTAGACTCAATAATATTTCCAACGAGCTATCCTGCGCCCAGTTTGGACACCGGGAATGTCTCCAAAAGTCTCCTGCAGAAAGGCGCGACGCATACAGCTGCAAGCCATTTTCACCACAAATTCATCCAGATTCTCAATTTGCTTGGTTTCCTCCAGTCCAAAGTAAGTCAAAAAATCTTAAAATGCCAATGAAAGTGTGTCTTAAGATTTTTATGATGATTTAGTAAAAAAATTCAAACCCTACTTCCGTGCAATTTTTGCTCAAGATATGATTGCTTAGGGTTTGTAAATTTGATTTTGTGGCCATCATTCCCTCACCTTTTTTCTCCCTCACTTCTTTTCTAGTTTCATTAACCCATTTTACTATCCCCTTAATCCCACTCCCCTCATACATTTTCCCCTTAATCCCCTTCTCCACATATAATTTCCCAAACCCTACACTCCCTAAACCCTACTCACATCCCTAAACTCTGTTCACACATACATTTTTATACTCTCTTCCATACACTCTACCCATTTCATTCCTCTACCATATTTTCACTGTTATCCACAAAACCATCCATGTACAACCACATTTTTCAAAACCAAAGGAAAACAATGGAAAGAGAAAGTGATCATGGGTATGAGCAAGAGATTGAACATGACCGGGAATCTTGGCTTGAGAGAGCAAACTTGCACTTGGGAAAGGATGCTAGAGAAGGCCAACAATGAGAAAAACATGTTAAGGAACATGGCATACCACTACTTGTCAATAAATATGGTGTGCAAAGCAAGAATCAAGATTTTGAAAGCCAAGTTGAAGAAGGCATGGAGGAGGAGAAAAGAGCAAGATAGACTTTAGACCTTGGCTGAGGCTTCCTTGGCCCAACACAGCACTTGATGAAGAACACTCATCCCAAATTTCAAAAAATTTGGGACATTTTTTGCATTTTTTGCATTTTTGGCCTAAAAAACAGACTTTTCTACTCTATGCGCCGCGCCACTTGGCGCTCGATTTTGATGGAGACCTCCTTTTGGTGAAAACTCGGCATTTTTGGATTTGTGATGGAAAAATATGCATGCCTACCAATGGCCAAGAAATTTTGACAGGTTTTGGGCTTCCAAAGAGGTCAAAAACACCCCAAAAATGACCTTTCTGCCCCTTTTTTGACAAACAGGAAGCAGTCTTGGGATAACTCAGTTTTGGAAGGGCAAATGGAAGCCAAATTCAAAAATTCCACTTGTGTTGGAAAGTAGATAGGCAGGCCTTTCCAACAAGCCCATTTGGAGAAAATTTGGACACCGGGAAGGCCTCCAAAATCAGCTACAAATAGGCGCGACGCATAGGGAAATCAGGCGCGGCGCATTGGAGGATTTTGCTCATTTTTTGTCAAAAACTCTGTTTTTCGCCTAGTTTTTTCACAGTTTGACTTTTTTTCCTTCTAGTTGTCAAAATAATGATGTAATTTAATGTAATTTTGCTAAATTTTCACTCATAGAGGTATATTCATCCATCAAAAGGTAATTTGCAACTGAATGAATCAGTTTCCTAGTTTTTAAAGGCAAGTTGTTCCACTACCTACTTTCTAGTTCTCAGTTTAGATTTTGTTGGAACAGCTCCTCAACTTATGAGCTCGACCCCTAGAGGCTGGGATGAGTTATTTTTTGTCTATATCTTTTGTTTTTTCAGTCATTAGCATGGTTGGACTTTTGGGAATGCTTTGAGCATTATTGTACATCATCTCTGCAGTTTGGCAAAGGAATAGACCAGGGTGTTCATCACTCTATGGGATTCATGTGCCATTTTGCTTTGATAGTGTGTTTCTCTCTGTAAATGTAATTCTACTGGTGTTTTATGTATACCATTTTCTCTCTTATTTCTTCTTAACTTAAGCAAACAAGGATAAAGGTAGAATTCATTAAAATTTGCAGTGCTCTACCTAGGGTTCCAGCGGTTTGTTTAATTTTCTATGTTTTCAGCTGTTTGAAGAGTATCCCTGAAGGTTTCTTGCTCTCTTCAACTCCTCACCTATCTCAGCTCTCCATTTCATTCAAAATTGAAGTGTCAAAACAATTTCCTACCTTGCCCCATTCAGATCTTTGCAAAACTGAGCCTCATTCCCCAGACCCAAATTTGCCTTTCCTCTTGAGCCAACAAAATATCATTAAAAATCAATCAAGCTCTTTTGCACACATACCTAGCCTAAAATCATTCTTCACATTCAAGTCATCTCAAAGCCTCATTGATCATTTTCGCTAAGATTGACAGGAGAGAACCCTCTCCCGACCTGGTAGGGCTAGCTACTAGGTTAAGCGTGGTTTGATGTTACCCTAGATTCTGCCTTTCTCAGACTGAGGTAGATTTAGGCCCTAACAAATACATTTGCACGTGGTAGTATAGGTACAGTTACAACTGGTAGTACAGGTACACATGTACAGGATTTGGAATATCGTCTCACAGCAGATGGGTTGGTTAGATTTAGAGACATGATATATGTACCTGAAAACAGTGAGCTAAAGAAGGTGATCTTGATGAAGTTTCATGCGAAACCATATTCGGGTCACCCAAGCTACCAAAAGACATTCACTACAGTGAAGAGATTCTATTATTGGCCGAATCTAAAGAAGGATGTGGCAGAGTTTTTAGCTAGATGTTTGGATTGTCAAATGGTTAAGGTAGAGTGTAAACATCTAGGTAGACTGTTGCAACCCATTACGATTCTAGAGTGAAAATGGGAGGTCATTTCCATGAACGTCATCACAGGTTTACCTAAGACAGCTAGACAACATGATTCCATCATGGTTGTTGTGGACAGGTTAACAAAGGTTGCACATTTCATACCAGTGAAGACTACATACTCAGTTAGCGATGTAGCGTAGTTGTTCGTCAAATACATAGTCAGATTGCATGGTGTTCCAAAGAAGATTGTGTTTGATAGGGATGCAAAATTCACTTCCAATTTTTGGAAGGAGTTGTTTGCAGGTTTGGGCACCGAGTTGGCCTTCAGCACAGCTTATCATCCACAGACAGATGGACAGACTGAGAGGGTCAATAGGATATTAGAGGATATGTTGAGGATGTATGTGATGCATCAACAACGCAATTGGGAAGAATATATTCCACTTGTAGAGTTCGCATAGCTTAAGAAGTATGTTAAATATGGTGATCATGTGATTGACTAGTTTGTATTACAGGAGGAACCAGATGGATAATTCCAGTCGGAGCCTCGGTGTATATTGTAGAAAAAGGTGCTCATACTTCAGAAGCAAGCAATAGAGAAAGTTAAAGTGCAATGTAATCACTTTGGGCTCGATGAAGCTACATGGGAGATGGCAGATCATATGCGGGCTATGTATCCTTCTTTGTTTGCTAGTTGAGGCAAAGCAGTTTTGGTGTGATGTTGGTAGTTTTTTGGCATATGTTTTGGGGATGTTTTAAGATATGTTTTGATGTGATATTTATATGTATGTACGTATGTGTATGGATGTAAATACTTCCATGAGCTATGTTATAAAGCTCCAATAAGTGGTATGGTGTCATGTCATTATAGTTGCCATGTTGTTATGATGTCATGTTGGTTTTCTTTTCAGCAGGATGATCATTGTAAATACTTCATCGAGCTACGTGATAAAGCTCCATGAGAAGTATGGTTGCTTTTCAGCAGTTTTTTTGAGGCATATGTGTGACTGAACACTGAGTACGGTGTCCCCCAACGGGGAGGGTTCTATAACATCCCTAGTGAAAATTCCATATAATAAAAGTTTAAAAAAATAATAATAACCATGATTGATGGGACACTTATTCCAAGTTGAATGTTGGGCAAGGCATCTTAGTGGGAGTTCATTTGGTTTATTATGGCTAAGGAAATTGGAAAAGGAAAAGGAAAAGGATTTGTAAAGGTAAAATGGCATATTTGGCACATTTATTTATGAAAATAATGGAAAATATGAGAAAAGGGAGATGGAAGGTCCACAGGTTGCATGTGAGGAGTAAAATGAAGGAAAATAATGGAAAATGAAGAAAATAGAGGCATCTTCTATAAATAGGCTTATGAGGATCAGTTGGTACCTTTTGTCAACTCATTTGTGGAGCTCTTTCATTATTCTCTCTCTCTCTCGCTCACTCTTGGACACTTAGAGCTTTCTTGGAGTACTTTGGCATTAGAGCAAGAAAGGCAAAGGAAGCAAGGAAGAGCAGGATCAAGCAGCTACATCAGGATTCCTTGCAGGTATTGATTTTCATATGTGATTTCCTTGCTATATCTGGCATGCATGGTATTGCATGTGGTTCTTTTCTATCCTGGAATGGTTTTTTCGAGGTGTGACAGTTCTTTCAACCTAGCCTTTCCATTTCCGTATAGATTTGATGAGATGGGTTTCTCATACTTCGATTGAGCTGGATTGCCGGATAGATTCAAAGCTAAGAGGGGTGGATCTCCGAAATGACAAACACATGGTCTAGTGGTCCTTGAACCAGACTATGGATCACAGTAGAGCCACTGGCCTAGTAACCCTTGAGCCAGACTGTCGGTTGCAATAAAGCCAGATTGTGTGCCTCGGTGGGCCTAGGAATCCTTATCGGTGAATGGTGGGATATACGATAAATCCAAGAGGTGGATTGATCTCTGTTGGGCCTATTAGTCTCAATATGGGATGTATGGTAAATACTGGAGAGTATGTCTTGGTTTAGGGCCTAGTGATACCTGATTCGAACTATGGATTATGGTAAAGCCTGAGAGATCAGGAGACACTAAAATTCCTCACGATGTAGGCGGAGAACCCCCGATAGCATTCATTATTGTTTGGTACTTTTAGGTTGGTTATGAGTCCCACATTCATGCTTGGAATATGGCATGGGGGTGATTGGTTGAAGAGATATTTGGCTCAGCCAATCTATGGTCAGGTGGAACGTAGTAGTCCCATCCTCGGTTGGTTTTTATATTCATTCCTTTGTTATTTGATGTATAATTGTATTATATATTATGTGGATCCTATTGTTGTTGTATCTATTGTATTTCTATTGTTATTATGCTGGTTATAAGCATGTATTTTATTAGTGATGATGTATGGCTCTCTCCATGTTTTTACTTGTAAATGAATGCACACTATATCTATGGTCAAATAGATTGTATTGCAGCTAATGATGTAAGGGAGCAATGATTCTTAGCTATGATTTGTACTTGTGCGTTATAGCCTCCCATTCATTGGCATGCAGTGTTATGCCTACCACTATGGCATAAAGAGGCCAAAAGGTTAGTGTGACCCAGGGGTAAGAGGGCTGGAAGGTTGGGTTAGCTCCTAGGCGTGTCATTGATAATGTAAAATGTTTTTTGTCATGTTTCTGTCGGTTCCACTTCCTTAAGGTCACCTAGGAGGTTGAATCTCATTATAGTAGCCTCTTGTCGCATATTTACCCTAGTTGGTCATTTTCTTGGGTAGAAGTGGGAAGGGGGTGTTACATAGGAGATGTCCATACACTCTAAAAATTTCACAGTAATCGGTTGGTGCTAGATTTTGTTGATTCAAGAACACATGGAATTGAGTTTGGCTTTGATATATACCTTATGTTCCTATCTGCGCAACTCCCACAGCCGGACGGGTTCTGGATGGCCCCACCTGGTTGGGTGTAATACTTGAGCCATGCAACCTCAAGCACTCTATGACTAGATGACCTTCTACCAGGCAATGAGTACACCACACATTTGGTTGCGCCGGCCACACCTCCTGCATGTCCTTCAATTTTTATTTTAGATTTGCCATTTGATGTTACAAACCCAATATAAACAAGTCCTGGGTCGTTGTTTCGCCTTAGTATTCATGTGGGTACCCCTCCCTAGCTTCAATCCATGTTTCTTGTTCTATGGCATCATCTAGAGTATCAATATTTTGTTGGGTCAATGGCGTATGTGTAAGAGCAAACAATGTTTTGATAAACCATTCCCATTGGTGATTTGGGTCTATTGGGTAGCTTAACTTTCCAATTGCGTCTTTGAATCTCTGCATCAAATCACAGGCGGTCTCCCCTTCCTGTTGTTTAATTTCCCATAATTCAGACAACCCCTACTTATTTTTCTGAGGAAGCTTGAACTCCTACACAAATTCTCTTTTAACATCAGCTACTTTTGGTTCTGGTGTAGCTCTGACCACTTGATGAACCATATCAAGGCTCTCTCCCTGAGTGTGGCTTGAAATTAAATTAATTTTGCAACATCTGGTGTTTGGCAGGCCCTCCATATGGCCTCACACAAGTACCAACTAAACTCTACATCATCATTCCATTTTCCAAAGAACTCGGGGTACTGAGTGAACGATCCTTCCATATTTGACTAAGCTTGAGGAATAAGTAAAAATCCTTGAGCTCCTGGCTATGATCTTACCAATATTACCAATTCTGATGCCACTAGTACTGACTTTATATGTGGTATGCACCTTGTGAACTCTAATAACTTTGATTAATTTAGATAATAACTTATCGGGGTTGTGATAAAGTACTAGGAAAGCTTGCGATAGATGTTACCTGAGCGCGGGGAGATCGTATCATTATTCAACTTGGATGCATCATTCTCCACAAATAGTCCTCGTAAAGCGACATGCATGTCATCATCCAGGTATTCCTTTGAACTTGCACCTCTTATTCTATATGACGTTTCCATTTCTACTGATAGGGATGGGCCCCTGTTACCTTCCTGGTTTTTTACCGCTGCAGCAATATCTACTTCTTCCACTGGACCCATTAATACTCATTCTTCTATTGGACTTATCAACACCGCTCTTGCTTGGTGTATCTCCTTTTGTCACCTATTAATTTCCCGTAGCACCATTTCGTGCCATTTCTCAGCTATTTATGCTCCTCGGTGTGCTCTCAGATCCTTAGACCTTTTGAAGTCATCTGCGTCCATTTCTTCGATCCATTCATAATTCCCATTTCAGTAGCATCGCTCCCTTTAGGTCCTTCCCCCAGTACTAGGTATTTAGGCTTCCATGTTGTGGTTTTGGAACATCGACAAATTGTATTCTATCATTAGAACCTTGATCCACAGAGGGATTTCCTTTACCAGCTTCCCCTGTAACCTTGTTCTGAATACATCCTCAGCTTTAGAGAAAGACCAATGATTCTTCATGTCAAACTTAATAATATATCCTTATATCATAGTCTACACCCGAAATTTCACAACTCGTGTTAGATAGGCGTCCAACCGATGCAGTTCTATCAAATCTTCTTGAGTCCAAGCATAACGATATTTGTTGTGTTCACAAGTCTTCCCCTTCCACAATCTCCACAACTAGTTGTAGAGATATTTTAGAAACTTACACCGAAAAATCTTGTAGTGATCACTATGTGACTACTCATACAAGACCTTCTCCCTCAACTTGCCTTCACCTTATTGTCGAAGTTGAGCCTATTACGAGACAAAGCTATCTATGTGTTCATACCACCAATATCGTATTTATTTCTTCAAGATCCTCGATACCATATTCAAACCCCCTTTTTAGATTTCAGGTCCTGACAATAGAACCATTTGTTGGCTAAAAATAATAACCGGGTTAAGGACCTAGGTTCAGGCACAACGGCCAACAAATCTCCATTGTAGTCTAGCACAACGTCGACATTTTCACCTTACCCAAGACTGGATAAGGAGTCTCACCCAAGGCATGTTGTCACCTTAGCTAGATGGGGGATCAGGATTCAATGTCAAATAGAATCCCATCAGTTATATAATAATTAAAGCATACCCAAAGATACCATGCTTAAGTTCATCCGCTACAGGTCATGCATAGTAATAAACATAAACTACTCAAATACACACATTCAATTTTTTTTTAAAGCAAATTAACCATTGAATCACAACACATTATTTTCATTAAACTTCACAAAACATCATTACATGAGGATTAACAACCTCTTTCCATAATATATAATATGTAAGAGTGAACATTACAGAATCATACAACATAACAGATACATAGTGGCTCTACCAGCTCCACAACCGCATCTCAAATCTCTTCCTCCCTTTCTCTTCCCACTCATCCTTCCTTATCTTTCCACGCCCACCTGAACTGTCAGTTCCTTTCACCTCCTTCCTTGCTCATTTTTCCCCCTGCTCAGTTGTTACTACTCTTTTCCCGCTCAGTTGTGACTACCTCTTCCTATTGTTCCTCCGCAACTGCCAGTTTGCCATAAGTTCACTCATATTTCTTCGTTTTCCTTCCCGCGACTTCCCAACGATTGTCTTTGCATCCTATCCTCCTTCCAACCTATCCCAAAATACTTTAATTCTTCAAAAAAGAAGGCCATAAAATTTTAAGGCCTGGAGGATAACGTAATGAAATTAAAAATATACATATAAATGGGACCCATCATCACCCCCATGTTGAAGGTGTTGCTCATCCTCTAAGAAACTTAGTCATCCATATGAACCTCATTCATGGCCTTGGTGGCCTCTCTGACATCCCAAGGCACCTTAGATGGTGTGCCTTCTTGTGGATAAAAGCCTGCATTTTCCTCTACCTTTGTCCATACCTTTTGTTACTCTACCTGGTTTCTTCCTTCTTGTAAGCCCAACAGAAGGGAAGGGATGAGTTTGAGTCCTATCCATTTTTTCTTCAATTTTTGTGTGATCCTTTTGTACAATGAGGATATTTCCAAGGCATTTCTTAACCTTTCTAGAGAGTGATACTCTCTCATTTATAAAATGTGATGTAATGCATGCCACCTTCTCCGAAAATATTATAGACTCTTTGTTCCTAACATCCTAAAAGTGTCCTCAAAATGTAGAATAGATTGCTCTTGGGTTTCTATGTACTTAGGTGCTAAATCAGAATTAGAAGAGATGAGGTTGTGATTGATGATGAGAGTTGGGCTTACCAATTCTGCTCTTATGTATAAGGGCTCATTTTCTTCCTTTGCCATCACCTTCTCTACTTCTTCAACTCTTGTATCCTCGTGTGCCAACCAAGATGCCAATTCCATGAGTTGCATGTATCCCAATCTTGAATTTGGGTCCCAAAAATTAAAATCTATTAGAATGAGATTGCGCATATAAAACTCAACTAGTTTTGCCCTATCCTCCATCTTTCCTTTTTTCAAAACTCAATAAATTTTGTGTAACCTTGGAAGGGAAAATACTTGTATTGTGCTAGTGTATTTATCTGGAATTGCATCCACTAATCCTTGAGGAACATAACATAGGATTTGGATGGTTGCATGCATTGTATGGCTTCCATAGATAGACTTTCCATAATGGCAAGTTGTGTTTCATTTTCTTGGAGTTGTCCTTTTAGCCTTGTATTCTCTGACTATAGTTTCTCCCTAATGGTTGACTCCCTTAGTTTCGTGTCACTTAATTCCTTTCCCATTTCATTGATCTTCTCATCCATTAAGCCCACATCTTCTATATTTTTTTATTTTTAAATTTGCATTCATCTGTGGGTTCTTCCTCAAATTTGTATTAGGATTCTAGATTGGGTTGTGGGTCATGATTCTGTAGCTCTTGGAGGCCTTTTTCATCCTTTCTTGAGGTATTTTCTCCCTCCTGTAGCTCCTCTTTCTGCTCCTGTAGCATCCCATGTTTCTCTTGTACTAGCCCATGTTTATCCTGTAGTGGCTATTTTTCATCTTGTAGGTCCTCTTTCTCTGCTTTCTTAATGGTATTTTGTGTCTTGAGTTTCTTAAAGGTGACTGATCTAGTGGTGGGCCTTCCCATAGGTATCACAGGTGGCTTGGTTATGGCCTTAGGAGAGGTAATCTCCTCAATCTTCCCTTCACTAGGTCCTACTTATTCCTTTTTTCTTGGTGACTCATCAATAGTGATAGAGATTTTTTAAAGGGGTTCAGATTTCCCTTGCCTAATCTTGGTGATCTTCCTTGTTTTGAAGTATAGGGGACCTTGCCTTAGCTACCTTCTTTTAGGCTTCATAGTTGTGCTCAATGTGATCAATGTGGCATCCACTTCTTTCTTTGTATTCCCTGGAGAGAGACTTGTTTGGTGTCCTTGCTTCTCTGTATCTTGGGGCTTAGAAGTCTCCTCAGGGTCCACATTTTCTTCAAATTGTTTCTCTCCTTCCTCTTCCTTTATTTCTACTTCTTCCTCCTCTTTGTCTGCTACCTCTTCTTCCTCTATTTTTCCTCCCCTACCTCCAGTGCTAGAGGCTGGTGTTTCTCCATGTATGATGACTTGGGTTTCAATTAATATTTCCCAGTCCATGTCTACAAAATCAGTCCATAACACAGGGTTATTTAAGTGACTTAAAACATACATCATAATTAAATTTATGAGGCCATGATAGGCAATGTGTTGATGCTTCGCTTCCCTCACATTTTGGATCACCTTCTGCATGAGGGTTTGAGGACAAATTTGGGTAATTCTGGATCCTTTCTCCCTTTAATTCTCTCCTATAGCTTCTTATCATTCCTCTTGTAGCAGTTCAGACCCTCGTGTACCTTCTCATGTAGCACTTGCAAACATAGTTTGAAGCAGCTCAGTGGCACTCTAGGCATTCTCATAGCACTAGCTCATATTCCTCTAACTATTTTTTCTAGAAATGAGCAATAGTGAAAACGGGGTCGAGCCTTGTACTTAATATTCCCTTTTGTGGTAAAGGCTTGCAGTGTTTTGGTGACATGGCTCTTACACGAGTTTCCTTTTTTCAACTGTTTTCCCCACTCCTTGTAATCATTACCCTACTTCTCGTGATCATCACCTCACTCCTCGTAATCACCACCTCACTTGAGTTGACATTTCCACGTTGCATGTGTGACTGAATGAACTAGAGTTTACTAGTCGAGGGTGGACAAGTTCACTGGACACCTCCAGCCCATTAAAATTCCTTTCTTGGCCATTAACAAATTTTAGCATTATATGCATAGGGAAGAGGTGAGGGTTTTCATATCCAAGCCTACTTGTGGATAGAATTGTTGGAGATTCTTGCATGCTAGAGTTGGACCTCATAACATCGTGATCTTGAGGGAGTTGATTTTCTTTGCTTGTTTCTGCTCAAGTCTTCATAACTTGATGATCTCTTTATTGATAACATTATTGTGTGTGCAGGTTCTTTCCCAGTGTCCAAGATGTTGTTGGTGGAGTGGATGGAATGTTTCATAAGGATTATGTGAATCTTCTCTATGTCATAAATGGATCCATGATGCTCTTCATGGGTGAAAAAAAAAGAAATTTTAAGGAGTTTTGTTGTGATTGTGTAGGCTACTATAGGAGGAGTCTCCTTCCTCTAACAGTCACTTAAGATCCTTTTTTAATACCTCGTTTTGCATATCAGATTGAGAGAAATTCATGAAATTTATGAGGACAATATTATTATCATGAGGAAGTTGCGTGGGTGATAGAAGAATGGAAAACATAGATTTTATGTGTTTCTTTTTATGCATGACATAGTGTAAATTTGAGTTAAATTTGGCTAGATGGAGTTGTTGGGTGATGGAATTGATAATGGAAAACCTCTCTCAACATTCCCTAAAGAAATCAAGACCCCCTCTTCTCTTTTTCCCATCACATAGTCTTCCTATAGCATTTCAGGCTCCTCCTGTAGCATTACAGCGAGGAGGCAAAATTTTATTCTTTTGTTGGGTGGATGATGGAGAGAGGTAGGTATGTGAGTGGAGAGTATGGAAATGAAATGTATAACTAGAAGAATGGAGGAATACACTTGTATATTTTTTCTTGTAACCATGATTTTGTCGGTTGTTTGGAGTCCTGCAAAAAAAAAAAAAAAATAGCAAAAGTAGTGTAAGGATTCCTTCCCTGTGTTTTTCTTTTTATTCTTTGGTTTTTTTTTTTTTGAGATAAGAAGGCTTCCTATGCAGAGTTTTTCAACTTGCATGTCTGCCCTAGGCGCCTCAGAGGAGGTTTTCACATGGGGATATTTTTTTTTCTCTTTTTTTTTTTACTCCTGGGTTTCCTCACAGAGGTTTTCAACCTGTGAGTTTGCCTCAGATGCCCCATGGAGGTTTTCATCCAAGACCTATTATTTTTTATTATTTTATTTTTTGAAAGGTTTGGTGGAGTGAGGGCTATGAGCATCCCAATCACATTTAGTTTTATGCTGATTAAAGTGACAAACTCTTCCTTGGACAAAGGTTTCTTGTATAAATTCAACCTATGACCATTGACAAGTAACGGAATCCTTTCATCATTAATTGTTCTGATATGGACAAACCCATTCTTATGACACTTCTCAACTATATAGGGACCCAACGATATTTTCATTAACTTTCCCTTGAAATTCTTGAATCTGGAATCATACAGTAGAGCCTAATTTCCTTCCTGAAAAGTATTTTCTCTTATGTGTGTATCATGCCAAATCTTCCTTTGAAGCTAGATTACCTCAGTGTGCAGGAGAGTTTGCATCCTACGTTCATTTAGACCATTGTGTTGGAGTATCCTCTCATGTTGTGTTGTAGTGAGATCCAATTCTAATTGAGCTGCCATCCTCAAGGTGTTATACTCAAATTCAATAGAAAATAGGTACTTCGCATAGACCAACTCAAATGGAGTGAATCTAGTGGTGGTCTTCCAAGTGGTGTTGCAGGCCCAAGTGGCTTCCACAAGACTACCTGCCCAATGTTTTATGTTTTTTCTAACAACCTTGGGAAGAATGCTCTCCAGTGATTTGTTTGTGACTTCCACATGCCCATTTTCTTGAGGGTGATAGGTAGTATATGTCTTATACTTAAAGTGGTGCTATTTCATAATATCTTTAATCAAACTTGATGTAAATTGTGCTCCTTTATCAATGACTAATTCCCTTGGAAAACCAAAATTGTAAAATATTTTCTCCCTCGGGAATTCAACCACCTTTTGCTTAATTGTTGCCTTTACTACTTTTGCTTCAGCCCATTTGGTAAAGTAATCAATGCATACAATGATATACATTTTATGTCCTAATGGGGGATCAATAGGTCCAATGAAATCCATGCCCCGCTTTTCAAATGGCTCTAGAGTCACTTGAGGTTGTAAGGGCATTTCATCCTTGGGTGTTGGCTTACCCATCATTTGGCACTCATCACACTTGGTGGTGTACCTCCTTGCACCTTTATGTAAAGTGGGCCAATGGTAACCCGATTATATAACTTTGAAGGGTTCCCTCTTAGCAGCACTTGTCCCCTACAGGGTCCATCATGGCATGATTAGAGGATGCCAAATACCTCTTCTTCCCTGACACGTCTTGTCAGGATCTGATATGGCTCCAATCTGAAAAGATTTCCCTCGATCCAAGTGAATGGGGCACTTTTCCTAGCAACCTTGATTTTCTCCTTGGATGATAGCTTAGGAGGGAACCTCCCAGCAACCAAATAGTTGGGTATATCAGCAAACCAAGGAGAAAGCATTGAGATGGAAAAAATATGTTCATCTAGAAGTTGATCATCTATCATTTCTTTATTTCTTGTAGGCAGAGTTAGACTTGACATGAAATCTGCAACCATGTTCTCTTTCCTTGGTTTAACAACAATAGTAAAATCAAATTGTTTTGATAAGGACAACCATCTAATTATCCTAGCATTGACATCAGGCTTATTCATTAAATACTTAATTGTTGCATGATCACTGTGAATCAAAGTTTGATAACCAGTGATATAATGCCTAAAATTATTGAAATAATGCACCACAACCAAGAGTTCCTTTTCAGTGACAATATAATTTAACTCGGCTTTATAAAGGTTCTTACTGATGAAATAGATAACATAAGCGAATTTGTATTCTACTTTCCCGAAGGAAGCCCTTACAGTTTTGTCTAAACCATCTGTGTATATATGGAAAGGTAATGCCTAATTGGGACCCCTAAGGATGGGTGTATTGGTCATATTTTCTTTAAGTATTTCGAAGGCCACTTGACAGTTGTTTGTCCAACAAAAAATCGAATCTTTAACCGATAGTCCAAACAAGGGTGAAACTTGTTTACTAAAATATTTAATGAACCTTCTGTAATACCCAACTAATCCAAGGAAACTCATGACATCTCTTTTCTTTTGAGGGATAGGGACGCTTTTTATGATGACAATCTTGTTTCGATCAACCTGTATCCCTTCCTTGGATATAGAATGGGAAATTACAGTCCATTCATTCATAAAAAAATCACATTTCTCAGGGCTCAATGAGAGATTCATTTCAATACATTTCTTCGGGACTTTGCACAAATTATAAAGACCCCCCTGGAAGTCACATCCATAAGGAGTGAAATCATCCATGTATATCTCAACAGATTCATGTACAAGTTCAACAAAGATACTTAGAACTACCCTCTTAAAAGTAGCTGGGGAATTGCACAGAACAAATGGAAGAACTCTACAGGAAAAGGTACCCCAAGGACATGTAAATGTGGTCTTGTCTTGGTCTTCAAAGCTGATCTGAATTTTGTTGTATCCACTAAATCCATCAAGGAAGGAGAATAATTTATTTCCTGCAAGGCCATCTAGGACTTGATCAATGAAGGGAAAAGGAAAATGGTCCTTCTTTATAGCCTTGTTAAGTTCCTGGTAATCAAAACATATTCCCCACTTCCCATTCTTCTTGGGGAGTAAAACAAGAGGTGAAAACCACTCGCTATCTGAAATGGGGTATATGAACCCTGCATCTAGTAGCTTTTATAACTCTTATTTCACAATATCCTTAAGAGTTGGGTTCATCCTTCTATGGGGTTGGCACATAGGCTTGAATTCCTATTTGATGTAAATATGACGAGTACATAATGAGGGATGCATACCTTTATTTTCCTTATAATCCCAAGCAAAAGCATCCAAGTGTTGCCTCAGTACATTGCACAATTGTTCTTCCTATTTGGTCGAGAGAGAGGGGTTGATCTTTAGAGTTCTAGATGGGCCAAACTCTACAAATTTTCCATGTTCTAGGCTAGAGTATAAAAAGCACAAGTCATTCCAAGGACTACTCCCAAATTCTTTCATCAGTTCATCAATTGGTATGGCATTGGGAGGTTAACTTTGTAAGATATGGTCAATAAGGTAAGCTTCATCTAGTTCTCCCCCTCCTATAATAATATTTAGAGTGTAGACTGGGTATGGGGTTGTGTGATACAATTCATCCTCTTCCTCATCCTCTAAACATAAGGGTAAATCAAGTTCAATAGAAGGTTGAGTAGGAGGATACAACACAAGTTGTTTTGATAAATGTACATTATTGATAGTCATGTTCCCAACCCTGCAACTAATGTAGGCATCAACAATGGCCAACTAAGGTCTTCCTAAGATGAAAGGATAACCATTAAAATTTGCTTTGGGTTGGAGCACCAGGAAATCAGTAGGGTACTCCTAGGATTTAATGGAGACCATGACATCCTCAATAATTCCCTTAGGGGCTACTGTGGATCTCTCTGCAAGCTGCAATATTGTGGTGGTCTTTTTCAAATCCCCTTGGAGATTGAGCTTTAGCATGGTTTCCCTGGTCATCACATTGATTGTAACCCCAAGAGAAATCAAGTTATTAGGAACCATAATTCCATCAATGTGCACATCAATTACTGGGCTACCAGGGTCTAGGTACTTTGGGGAGATCACCCTCCCAAGCATCATATCATATAGTTATCCAACAACATTGATGGTGGGGGAATCTCTTCTTCTTCTCCCAGGAATTTTGAAACATTTTCCCTTAATAAGCTTGTTATAGATGGGAACATCTTTAATGGCCTAGAGAAGGGGTATCTTGACACAAAAATTCTTCAATTCTCCCAGAAGTTCAACCTGTTTTGGGGTGTGTTGGTTAGGGTGGACCAACCTTTCAGGATAGGGGGAATTGACTTAAGGGGAACTATCTTCCTTCTATTATTTAACCTCTTCACGTGGATAAGGTGGTTGATTATCTCGGAGCACCCTCCCAGACCAAAGGTTGATCTCTTATATTTCCACAGTATAAGCAGGATACGATGTCTCTCCATTGTAGACCTGTTGTGCTTGCTTATTGTTCGGGTTTAGATTGGGTTGAGGAGGCATCTGAGGTTTCTTAGGCGGGGTATGATAAGTTATTTGTGGTTGATATTGGGGTGGAGGCAGTAAAGTAGGAGGTTGGTTGGTTTGAGGCCTCCATCCTTCCTAGGGGTTGCCCCATTGGGAAGATTGGGGCGGATATGGCTGAAAATGATGGTTGATAGGTTGAGGAGGATATGAAGGAGAATTAGGCCAATGAGGAGGTGTGTACCATGATGGATGAGTGGAAGGGTACTAAGGATGGAAAGTTTCATTCTAATTTGGATTCTAATGAGGATAATGTGCACCTTGCATGCCTTGCTTATATGGTCAAGATCTTAGGGGCATCCTTTGGTTAATAAAGCACAATTGTCCTGACCATTCTCTACTGCTCCCTGGTATACAACCTTCATGCCTTGCAGAGAGGGACATTTATGTGTTTCATGATTCTCTTCATAGACTAGGAAAAACTTTATGACATTCAGTGGGCATTCATTCCTAAGATGTCTCTTGGTAAATCTAGGGTAAAAGATAGCCAGCGCTCTTTCTACTTCCTCTTGCTTTCTTTTGATTTGCATAGTATCCATTTTCAACACAATAATATGCAACATTTCACTCTTGAAATCCTCCAACATATTCCCTATCTCATTCTTGATGGATGTTGTGGAGGGAGAGGGACTGATCAAACTTTGGCTAGACCTACCCATTTTCCTAGCAGACCTAGAGTGATTCTTGAATACAATTTTGATGTCATCATAAGGTAATTGGTAGATATCTCCTCCATATATCATGTTGAGGGTATCCATCATATCGTCCATAATCCCTTGAAGAATAACTAGCTTGAGTCACTCAGGATCAAGGGTACAGTTGGCCCTTCTATAATTGAGTTGAAATATTTCCTCGTAGTCCTCTAGGGATTCATCAGGTCCAAGTCTCATCCTAAATATTTCATCCTTTGTTTCTTTAAACCTACAATAGCCTCAGTATTTGTCATTGAAGGCTTGCTACATTTGACCGTAGGTAGTGATGCTTCCTCCTGGTATACCCATAAACCAACGCAAGGCTACATATTTAAGGGTAGAAGGAAACAAATTCAGTTTCTGCTCATCAAAAGCATAGTCATAGGTCCTACATACAACAAAAAACTCAAACATGAAGTTTTTAGGGTCCTCAGAGTTCAGTCAATGGAAATGTGGAAGGGAAACAAGGATTATATTATTCATTCTAGCCTCTACATTGGTTTCTCTGATAGGGAAAATCTCATAGTTCTTGTTTTCATCCATATTTTGGGTAGGTGGGATAGATTTTTCTTCTCATATAGTTTCTCTAAATATTTTAGGTTGCTCACCTAAAGTGTCTTCTAATTCCCATATAGTCAAATAGGGAAGTTCACATCCCCTGAAGAAGAACAAAGGTTGGCTTCTTGAGGGGGTAGGAGTTTTTGGTAAGAATTTTCGTTGGTTGCCCCTACTCCTACGAGGCATGAAAGAACGAGTTTATTTTTTGAATTTTTCACTTTTTCAATGCAATAAGATTGGTGCAATAACAAAAAAACAAGCAATTATTAAGCAGAAAAAACACCTAATTAGAAACCTCCCTGGTAAAGGCGGAAAAAAATGATGAACCCTGCTATTGCACCAATAATGTTGCAACTCCCAAGGGCCTCTCAACTCAAATTATCAACCTAGGGTTCGTACAAACTTAGAGGTGAATTTTCTATATGCACAGTAGGGTAGGTTCTACTCATGTCACCCTTAGTCATGAAATTAGATCAAGGTGTTAAGAGACCACTCCTCCAACTAACTATAGTGAAAACTTCTTATGAAAGCATAATTGAACCCGATTCTAGTTATAAAAGTGAAAATAGAATTCCTTCAAATGTAAATACCAATTGACATTGCATGAAAGAGAAAGGGCTAGTCTATTTATAGAAGTAAATCATGCTACTCTACTTTTCACAGTTAATCAAATCAGTAACCTGTCTGTATGCATCATTGATCTACTCTACATTTGCTTGAAAATATGGAATCAAATTTTTAACATGCCTATGAAAAAAAACACTAATTCTAACTTTGTTTTGCTATTTGATGGTTGTAGTGAGGAAAGGAAGAGGTTGGAGTGGTATTAGAACCTTTATTAATCATCAAATCAGAAGTGGGGGGGCATTATTCATCTTAACTAGGTTAGGATCAATGTGGGAAGCAAAATTGGTTGAAAATAACACTTCTACATGCCTACTACAGAAGTTGCTACAGGAGGCCATGTTTTTCTAAAGGAGGGGTTTCGAGAGCCTTTTGAGGGTATAAATGGTGACTTGAGGGTAGGAGAATATGGATAAAGGTGGGGGGTGAAAGAAGGGTGTGGGAGCCCCCTAACCAAGCCTAGGACCTCTCAGAGGTATATCTTGCACCAAGGTTGATGCCCAGAGTATCCTCCATTTTCCTTAACATAATGACTATGGAAATAGAGTTTGGGAGCAGTGTGAGGTGACTAGGAGGAAAATGGAAAGTTCTAGGTGGAGATGGAAAGATGTTCCCACCCTTGCAGATCAACACAACCCTACAACTAACCAAATACATGCATCAAATGACCAATAACATAGTGAGATAAACTATCATGGAAAAAGTGAGTTGAATTTGACTAAAATCTATTCTATTCCACAACACTACTCTAATCATTGAACTAAATCCTAAGTTTCAGAGAACAAGCATGCAAAATTATCACAACTAACATCTATCCATTTCCAAGAAATCATAAACAAATATTTTTGGACTGAGATTGTAAATCTTTCCAATCACTCTTCCCACAAGAGAGGTGATAGGAAATCCCACAATCACAAGTTTTTATAGCTTAAAAAATACTTAAACAAGGGAAATACATGAAATGTTTGGAAATAAGAATAATAAATAAATACATAAGAGGGACTAAGCCTCTGGGTTGCGCCGAAACCCAAGGGTTTTAGCCCTATAAAACTAACTCAGATGCAGATCAATGACACACTTCTCATTAACAAAAAATAATAGTCTCATGCATTGTTTTAAAGTTAAGAATAACAAAGTCAAGCACTAGGCTCAATGGATACTTTTAGCTGAAATACAAATTTGAATCCTAATGATCCTTTCAGCTGGTTTATTTATACAAAAAGGTAGTTGATGGCAGCTCCCTTTAAAATAAGAGTGATTCCCTCCGAGATCTCGAGAATTGTGGATTTGTTCCTCCTTGAGCTTCACATGTACTTGGATTCACTTGGTTCTCAGTGAATTCGAGTTTGTGAGTGAGGATTATGTGATCTCAAGCCGAGTTAGAGATTTAAGGAGGTGTACAAGCTGCCCTATATTCTCTCTTGGTTGTCTCCATTGAGACCTTTCATAGTAAATGCCTAAAAAATGTTTCTTTTTCCTACAATTTAATCACATTAGTCCACACAATATGACAAACACCTTTTAATCTTCTTACTAAGCATATTATGACTAAAAATGTGAATTAATGGGATAAAAGGATAGTTTTAAGGGCTGGAGAATGACATGATGAACTTCAAAATATACCTATAAATGGGACCCATTACCATGCATCCAGAAACCAACAAGGAAATCACACATGTAACATGTTACCTGCAAAACAACCCAACTGTAGTTGTTGATCCAATTGTTCCCTTGTGTTTTCATGTTTTCCTTTTCTTTCTTTCTCCAATCCAAGTGAATACTAGAGTGCTCCAAGCATGTTCCAAGAATGCTCTAAGTGTGAAAGAGTATGAGAAACTGAGAGAATGAAATTAGAGTTCCAAGGCTAAACTAACAAAAGATTAAATTGAAAAAAGTTGAAAACCGATCTTCATAAGCCTTTTTATCATTGAGGCCTCTATTTTCTTCATTTTCCTTCATTTTTCCTTTAATTTCCCTTGCATGTAAATATGTGTCCCTTCATCTTCATTTTCTCCTATTTTCATAAATTAGTGCCAATTGTTGCCTCTTTGCCTTTGACAATGCATTTGCAAATTTACTTAGCCATAAATAAATCGAAAGTGATCCTCACTAGGATGTATGCTCACCATTCAACTTGGGATGTGTGTCCCATGACCTTGGTATTATATTTTTTACATGGAAAATCAATCAGGGTTTGTTACAAACCCCTCCCCCTTGGGGGAACACCGTCCTAGGTGTTCTATAACACTAATGACCGTCAAACCATTGAAAACAAAATATACTGCCTATGGAGCTTCATAACCTAGCTCGTTGCAGATATTTACAGTACACTGCTAAAAACATGAAAATCATATCGTTTACTAGAACTTTATAACACAACTCATTACGGTATTTACAATCACAACCACATATACTTGTACACATTTGGTTCGACCAACAAATAATCATACCATCTATGGAGCTTTATAACCACAACTTGATATAGTATTTACAATAATATACACATATACATATACACGTTTTCTTTAACCAACAAATAAAAGGATATGATGCACACATCAACAACAAGGGAGTTTATAGGCTCGCACCTCCACCCTCAAAGTAATTCTAGGATTCACCTCCTTCCCGGGAAGCCCAAAATCCACTACCAAAGTCAAACCTGCATCCAATGTCCAACGCTACGATCCTTGAGTTACTTGTCCTCTCAGTAAATAATTACCAACTCATTGTTCCAAGGCACACTCCCATTGTGCTTCTGATTCCATCTGGAAATGCTAGTGACCAAAACAAATTCATTCCCTGACGTTCCCTTCTCTGCTACACAATCCGTCAAACAATTCGATCACCCCCTTCCATGCAGTCACACACCTTCCAAGTTCCATTGGCATCCCCTTCTTTGCCACATAGTCCCTCGGGTGATCCATCCCTTAGCAAGGTTTCCTTGCATAAGAAGGTCTAAAAACCAAGGCATGTCCCTACCTCAAAACTATCATACCAATCATAGCAATAAATGGACACTATTGGGTACCAATGTCCCATAATGGCCCTGCTCCTGAAGTGTTTTACCATCATACTGCTGCCTGGTCCATTTCCTTTTTGTTGTTGCTTCTAATTCTTGCAGTCAGTTTCAACCACCCAAACCAGCCATTTCCATGCTTTCCTGTACCAAGAACATAATTTCAATTAGATTAAAAATGAATTTAAATAAATTTAAATCATACCTCATTAGTAGCTTTCCAACAAGGTACAACTGCATTTATGTTTACTTCCCGTCACAACAAGTCAAACTAGTTGTTTGCTCGACATATCACATCCAGTTAGCTCAAAACTCAACCGTCATAAATCAAAATCATAGATTACATGTAACCATCATAAATCAGAGTCATAGATCACATGCATAATTGAAACTAAAATAAAATATTGGTACTTATCTTTCAATCGGTTCTTTTCTTCTGTCTTTGTTCTTGTCCTTTCTGTACACACACTGAATCGATTGCCAAACCTGACAAGCACCTAATGCCTTCTCTTCTCTTCAATCATGTACATCACAACACATACACCCACACACTATGTACAACACCACACAATACATACACCTACACTTGGTGTACAACACAACACATACACCTACACTCAATGTACAACACAATACATATACATACACAAAGTAAAACACAACAAATACACGTCACAATACGACGAATACACAATACAAATTACATAGTACCACATGTACACAACACAACATGTACAACATGTAAGCAATACCTGTAATAGATCAGACCTGCAAATATAATAAAATATCAAGAAACATCAAGATCGATCCAATAATATCAAATATATAAATGATTCTTTATTGATATCAAACCCTTGAGGTAGGGCAACACCATATAATCTCTCCTTAAGGAATGAGATCACTCCAAAAGTGATATGCTTGTCAATACAATAATCCTTGACCTCCTCAATGGAGAGTCTCTAGCCTCTATGTAGGCTTCATACATACAATACCATGGTTACTTACCATGGGTCATACATCCAATACCATGGGCTTATCACACTATTTCCTAACTACTTGTGGTCCCTTACATAATGTGGGTTAACTAATTTATTTATTAATTATGACCCATGTATTTATTATCCTTACATTACATTATTTCCTTGGGTACCTTCCTTTGTACCCCATATGATCCCCCCTAGGTATGCCCCATATTATCCCCCTAGATATACTACAATACCGCATGTACAACATGTACACAACACCATATGTACAACATGTACACAACACCACATGTACACAACACCGCGTGTACAACATGTGCACAACACTACATGTACAACATTTACACAACACCACCTGCACAACATGTACACAACAACAATACTGCACATCCGGAGACCAAATTGCCTTTACTAGGAAACCTTGCTTCTAGTGTCTTTCCTACGCCTTATTGCATGAATCCAAAACCCAAATTTCAGGTTTGCGGTTCTTTCCATTATTCATGCTTGTCCCAACATGACACAGATCACATTGTTTTCATTCCGTTGATGCATCCTTCAACATTGCCTGCCACAACATAAACATAGACATAGTGTAATCGTAGAATATCAATTCATATCCACATGATACTAACCTCATAGTTTTGTCAAGGCTACTGTTCCTACTTGATTCCTCATAAAACCATGAACCTCTTCATGTCATTCACCTGCATAAGCAATCATTCCTCCACAAACATGATCCTTGATGACCTTGTCAGATAACGACATACATACATACATGTATACATATATATATACATTAACATAATCATGATCACAACATAATAACCATATATCATAAGGTCAAAGTTAAGAGAACTCCTTTTATCTATTTACAACATGCACAACATTGAGAACAATAGTTTACAACATAGCCAAGGAATCTGATGCCTCAAATCCATTTAATTTACCTTTCATGTTACCTTTCTCATGATTTTCCTGCCACTGTCCATTTTCCCCAATGGACCCAATGAATCCAATCGATTGTCATAATCTTTGCCTTCAACTGCCCTTTACATGCACCGAGCTTCATCTGGGTCTTACATTACTAATTGAGTTTCATTCAGCTCCCCCTGAGCTCCATTAACTTTCCTCTTTCCCCAACCAATTCCCATGACCCTCAAAACATACAAGGCAAGAACAAGAAACACACAAGAAGAAAACCATGAAAACCCAATAGCAATATGACGCCACAAAAAAAGTTACATGGCCATGCACCAGACATAAATGAAGTTGCAAATTAAGCGCAAACAAATAACAAAGCATCGAAAGCACAAAAATTTCAACATACACCATGACTCAATCCCCATAGGTTCCCAATGCTTCCAAGGGAAAGCTCAACCCAAGCCTTCATAAAGATTTCATGGCAGTCTCTTTTTCCATGCGATCCCCTGCATCATACTACCATAAACACACCATTGTCAATGCATAAATAAACATGACAATATATCGATTACATGACGTTGTTGTACCAAGCAAGTTTCCTTGTACATGAAAATCATCCATTATTCTTGCATCACGCATCATTTCCTTATGCCTTTATTCATGCCTTTACAAGATTACAACTAACTCTCTTACCTCAAATATCGGCCTTAATATAACAATCTTTTAAATACGTGTTCATAAATATAGCACATATCCACATAATGTCAGACAAAATCAAGGTTAACAAGACTTATTGTATTCATGCAAAGCACTTATTCATTTGGAATTGTAGTGTCCAAACATAGCCAAAGGAATTCTCACACAATTCCTTTCTTTTACCTTTTCCTTGTTGCAATTGATTCTTATTATGTGTTGTCACATCACCTATTTGTTGATTATCTAAACAAATCAATTGCCTTGTCATGCAAATATCAAGCATGTTTCCCTACAACTGTTCACACATGTCAGTCACATGTTCCAAAGATCAAGGCATTGTGTCTATTAATTGAAATCAACCTTTACCAAGACTAATAGCCATGTCATAATCTGTAATCAACTCATAATCATTAGTCATAATGCTACAACTAGCACCCACTTGCACTCAAGTGCATATCAAATGTTTCAGCACATAGTGTGTTAGTACAATTGTCTTAAAACACGATCATTCCTTCATACAATATTATAGACACATACTCATATCATGTAATTAATCAAATATTCAAACAACCTGTAAACATAATCCCTTACTATCCATGTTCCACACTAAGGTAGAAGGAGGCATCTACTATAATGGCCTGATCTCCAATGTTCAACTATAGAAACAAGATCTCCAATGCTATACTAAATTTAACCACACCTTCCAAAACTTGATTTTCATTTCTCACACATTTTATACTTGAAAACATACCACATAATCATTCCACTTTTCCATTCCATAGATTCCACGTCAGGGCTGCAAGGGGAGTCATGTGAACCGTAGTCCACTACTCTACTCTTCATCCTCGATCTTCTATCTCCTATAAACATAACATGTTATATAAACCAAATAGAGGACATAATAAAACTCATACCTCAATGTATCTAAGGGGAGGCTATCACATCTGCATAAGTGAGTCCATATTAGTACGACACAATATCACAAATATATAAAATTGTACCTGAATATCATAGCCATAACCATCTACACAGGCTTATCCATATTATCACAATACATAATAATTTCAAGAATTTAACCACTGATAATAACCATCATGCATATGACCGCAATGCATACAACAACAAGTTACTATCATGCATGACTATCTAATGCATGTGCATATGACCACATTGATCAACTAACATCTATCATGCATGTAACCATAACAAAACCAGAATGAAAAACATGCATATAACCACAATGCATATAACAACCACTAACCATCTGTTGTGACCAGCAAGAACCCCCGAAATGATTAATAAATATCTTCCGCGCTATTAATAATTGTGCGTTTGCGCCATTGCTAATTTCCATTTTTGCGATATTTTTAATGCGACGGTTGATGACTTTATTTTAGAGATATATAGATATATATTGCGATATTGCGCAGCAAATCGCAGATCGCAATGTCACAGATTCATGTAGGCGCGCTATCCCAAGGCAATCTTCCCATATGTCAAATCCGTTATGCGCTTTAATGATTATATTAAATGATTGGATTGATTATTAATGTGAAAAGAGATTGTGTTTAGATTGAAAGTCATTTCACAATTTAAATATTATATTTCATCCGCTTTCACATTCAAAACAGTCTCATCACCTTTCTTATATCATTACTCTCATTTATTCGTAAAACGCAGGCACAAAGGAGCAGACCACTATACAAAGCTTCCGCTAAACACTATGGGTAAGAAGGACAAGAGCTCAAATTCTGAGAACAAAGAAATGGCTTCGCTATACGCAGACACCGCCTATAACAAGGACGCTGGTATATCCACTTGGGAGGGAATGTATAATCTGTTAGAAGATGAAAACCCTGTGGTGATAAAAGTTGCAGCTACATCAGGTTCAAATAATACATCCGAAGCAACCCTTAGAGACTTGGCTTGCTCATTTCTGCATAAAATAGCAGCAAGGCCAAGGATTCTCCCATATACAGACACGGTGAGATGGGTGCTGGATAGTACATATATTTCAGACAGACAATTCAGAACTCCATCTGAAGAGCTAATTGGGTCATTCACCATAGAAGATCTGAGATTAATGTATAAGTTGCCAGAACCTCAGGCAACTTTCAACAAGCAATTTATGGAAGAGTTTGCCGAAGAACACTCAAATTTGGCAGAATGCACAAAGGAGTGGACCAAAAGAAGTGAACCATTGAAGAAGAACAAACAAGGTACGTACAGCACAGGTTCACTTACCTCTCCTTATTGTTTTACTGTTGCCATGTTATGCAGGCTTTTTGGAAAGCCTGACATAAATATGATCTTACCCGAATGGCTTCCTTTGTTGAATGCGGTTGTTAATTCTACAATTGTAGATTGGGCCAAAATCCTATCTGATAATCTCACCACTGCTATTTTTCATTACCGATCTAAACGAAATGTTTCCCAGTGCGTTTATCCGCCTTTTTATTTATCTGCTTATGTCATGGACGCCATCTGCTATGTGTCTAAATTCCCTGTGATGGGCTGGAAATGGACTATCCACGATCCCTTGCCCATTCATGTATACCATAAATAACTATGGGAGTCTAAGTTTGTCCCCCATTTTTACCAAATTTGTCATGGAATAATGCTGCCATTGTACAGAACATTGTATAATAAGGATGCCCCGAGGTTATCCTCAGAAACAGAGGTTGATATTCTCCCCGTCGCAAGATGGTTTGGAGAAGAATTGTTCACCTATATTAGGGTTTTTGGAAGTTATACTTCTCCCCATGTTTTACCCTTATATGTTCCAGATAGACTTGTAGCTTGGGAAATTGCTTATCAGACCTGTGGCCAGGGAGGTATAACAAAAGATTTAAAAGACAAGAAAAAGGGCATTTGGCCACAATTTTCCATAAAATGTGGAACATTTTCACTGTTGGATATTGGTCATGCATTTCAAGAGATAGGCAACGTTACATGCCTACAGCTGTTCAAATTCTCAAGAAGGTTATTTGACCCAAATGATATTGTTAAGAATTTTACCAATGCAATCAAAGTAAGGGAATTTGCCGGGGAACAGGATCTTTTTGATGATATGTTCCAAGCAAGAAATTCATTCAAAGAAGTTTTGAATTCAGCTCAAGCTCAGCTATCTCCAGAGGAATTCCAGGAATTCAAGCTTTACAGAGAAAGGAGACTAATTCCTATTCCTTTGGATAATCTACGCTTAGAGCCTGCAAGGGAGAAAACTCCTAGTGTTAGTCTTAACGGCAGTTCAAGTACAGGTAAATCCAAATCAAAATCTGACAGAGATTCTGAACACTCTAATAAGTCTAAAGAAAAGGAAGATAAAATGGAAGAATCCATTAAAGATTCTGCACAATCTAAAGAGCTTACTCAACAACAAATTTTGACTTCTCAACAAACAAATCCTCCTCCACCCAATGTACAGCAACAACCAGTCACCATTGAGTTAGATAAAGAATGGGAAACCTTTAATCAATTGATTAATGTAGAAGGACAGAATGTAGAGACCCCTGTCCAGACAACCAAAGTTTTGAGCACAGGAACAAGTAGCACAGCCGCAGTAACAGAGCACATAACAATCACACCCTCCTCTGAAATTGTACTTAATGTAGAGGACATTCCTCCTCTGGATGTATTTTATAGCCCAAAATACAAAGTAGTAGTAAAGAGACAAAGGAAAAAGAGAAAAATAGAAAGTGCAATTGCTACTGAAGCAGAACAAGTAGATGTTTTGTGGAAAGATCCTGCCACAGAGCCTACTAATAATCTCACTAAGTTATCTCAAATAACAGGAGCTTATGCTTCTGCAACAATTGATAAAGCAGTTGAGATAAAAATTTTGTTGGATCAAAAAGAAGAATAGATAAAGGCTCTGCAATAGCAATTACAACAGGTACAGGCCAATAAGGAAGCACAATTAAAACTTGAAGAGTTACAACAACAACTTCAAGAAATTCAAACAGGACATCAAAAAAGTCTGGCTGATAAAGACAAACAAATACAGATTATCCAAGAACGGCATAAGGATGATCCTAAGCTTCCAGAATTCATTTTAGAAACCATCTCTTTGAACAATCAACTACTGCAACATGAGAAAGTTTTCTGGCAAAAAATATTGCAATGGAATTCTTTGTGCCAAGAAAGCGATAAAATCACAAATCATGTCATAGATTTACGAAATTATTATGAATTGATTAATGAAAAGATCAATGATTATCTAGCATGGCAAAAGACAGAAGAAGGCAGAAAAGCTAGTGCACCCATCATTAACGAGAACCATAAAGAAATACCATTTAATAATTGGGATGCACAAATCAGAAGGGCAGAAAAGGCAGCAGAGGAGGCATCTACAGCGGCAAACACTCTCACTGATTGTGTAAATGACAATTTACACAAAGCTAACTTGATTTCTGAAACTATTCCAGGATATATCCCACAGACAAATCAACTGCAAACAGAATGGAGGCAAAAGGCAGAAGAAAGAGCAAAATCCATCCAAGGGCTGACAAGATTGAATTGGGACTCATACTGGATGTACTTGGTAAAGCCACAAGGTCAGCACAGTGTGCTCAATTGTATCATCAATGCTACAGAGAATATTTCTCCTACGCTTGCCGACTCTGTCTTTTCAGGACAGTTGAATTCTGAAGTCGGTCAACCGCATCTTCTCAAAACTATGCTGGATGCCTACAAGCTTAAAGACAAAGTTAATAGATAGATAGATTTAGTTTTAATTTCACTGTATTTTAGCCTAGGAAAAGGATGGTCATTGAAACAAATCCTTCATTTTTGTAATTAACTATTTTTAGAGTTAGTTAAGTAGTATTTAAACCCCTCTCATGCATTTAGAGAGGGGTCTTGGATCTTAATATTTTTGGACTTGGAGATTGCATTTCTGTACTCCATTGTCTTATATATTTTTTGAAAAGGATCACATCTAGTGATTTTCATGCGTAATTATCTTTGAAGTGTTGCATTTCTATACCTTGGAATTTGGTTTTGCATTAGAGTTATTGGATAGAGTATCAGATTGCATTTGAAAGTCTTCAAGATGAACAAGGTATTTCTATTTGTTCACTGTTGATCTCTTTTGTTTTATGATATTCATTTTAAAATTACTATCATTTATATGTATATTTGTTTTAACAACGCTTCCTTTTATATATCATTTCTGAGTATAATTGAAACATTATTTTTCATAGTTACATGTAAATGGTATACAATGATGAATGCAATATGTTTATATAAATCTGTTTAATTTCTTAAACAGAGTTATCTTTATTTGTTTCTGCACATTTCAATTTAATTAATAATACATTTTCATGGTTATTGTTGAATTGGAACAATCTTAAGTTGTATTCACATATAGCTCCCCGGGTTAATGTTAGAATTTCTTTATCAGTATTTAGCTTAAATTAGATAGTTTTATTTCAGTTAGTTTAGTCCCATTTCCACCCATCCAATCCAATCCATTTAGTTACAAGGAAATTGTTCCTTTAAATCCAGTCGGAGCCACCATACCAAACGGAAAAGGAGCTGCCTTAAGGTCCCGACCGGGTGGTTTTCCCCGATGTTTGAAGCAGAGATTTTCTAGGCTTCAACATTTTTGGCGCTAGAAGGAGGGCATGAGATATGAATGGAAAGTAAATATTTATCCACAATCCATTCTGAGAGCAAAACACCCTCATTATCTTCTTCTATTTTTTCTGAAATTCAGAATCCAAGAGAAGAAATTGCAGAAAATATTCAGACACCCACTACCAAAATCTCAAAACATTCAGACAAACAACATCCCGAGTCTCCTGAAGTTCAAGATCTAATTCATAAATTGAAATATTCTCATTATCTCTGGAAGAGTCTGAAATATGTGAAGGTAGTGTAAGCTCAAAATTTATTCCTTCAAAACCTCTTACTAAGTTGCAAAGTGAAAAACTTAGTATTCCTCCGAAAGAATTTCCTTTACCTAGTAAGGGAAAAAGAAGAAGAATTCAATCAGAAACAGAAAGTGATACAAGTTCATCATCTCATATTCAATCACCTGTTTCCAAAAGCACAACTCAACAAAGTGCAGTTGTTTCATCATCATCTCTTCAATCATCATCTCCACAAACATCTTCTACTCAATCCTCATCAATCTCAAAATCATCTATTCCAACCACTTTTATTCAAATTCCACTAGTTTCTACTATTCCTCCAATAGTCCTCCCAATAATGGCACAAAGACCATGGTCTACTCTAGGAGCAGTCAACATGGCTGCACCTTTACATGATTTACCAGACAATCCTGGAAAATGGCTTCCAAAGTTTAGCCCAGATCTTAACATTCAAGCTGAAGAACATATCAATAATTTTATGCTAGCTATTAATTTGAATGGAGTCATACATGAAGATGTTGTAGTTAGATTATTCCCATATAATCTTCAGGGAGTAGCAGGATCATGGTATTTTTCATTACCATCAGGATCTATAACAAGTTGGGACATTTTTGCAGATCATTTTTTGACCAAATTTGGAGATGATCGATCAATTGCAACTTTACTCAATGATCTCTCAAATTTGAAAATAGAACCCAAGGAACCTATAAAAGAATTCAATGCTAGATTCAACAAAATCTTGAACAAAATTCATACAGATTCACAACCTAGTGAGCAAGTCAGAATCGAATGGTATATAACTACCTTACCCTCAAACATAGCAATTTTTGTAGACAAAGCTGCAAAGCCTACATTAGCTGAGAATATGAAAGAAGCTATTGCAGTGGAAAAACGTATTACTTCTCTGGAAAAGAAAAATTATATTGAAGAAAGGAAATCAAAGAAAGTTAGCTTTAGAGATGATTCAAAGAAAAAGGCCAAAGATCCATATGACATGGAAGGTTTATAGAAAGTTCTTAAAACCATGTCAAATGAAATGGTTGAAATTAAAAAACAAGTGGCTGAAACTTCTACCAAGAAACCATTCTGAAATTTCATAAGAAACCAAGTTGAATCTAAACCTCCTAATGTAATCTCTAATGCAGAGTCAGAAGAAGAAGAAGAAGATACATCTATAGTATCAGATCAAGATGACGAAAATGAAGAAATAGCTGAATTAAATGGAATGTGGGATTTTATTCTCCCTAATTCTGATAGGGAAGAAGCTATGCCTGTAAGTAATAGGAGTAAATCTACAGCAAAACCAGTGCAAACAGTTCCGAAAAAGAAAATTACAACTCCAAGTACCAAAGACAAACCCACTGTAAAGAAAACTTCTCCATTACCTACTCAAAATCAGCAATCTTCTTCTAATCCTCTCACATCAACAGCGAAAACTTTAGTAGTGTCAGATCCTATGGAATACAATATTGTTGAAGACATGAAAAATATTAAAGCCAACATTTCCTTACATGAACTCAGCAAACTGAAACACCAGCAAAAGTTGCTATTGAAAGAATTAAACGCTACACCAATTGCTCCTTTACCAAGTGGTGTAGTTGAAAAAGCAGCAAGAGGAACTGGTAAGCCACCAGATAAGGTAGATGCTACTGATACTGTGCTCATTGGGGAAAAGTAAAATTCTCAAACTCCTCCTTTTCTTTTGACATATGAGATGTACAAAAAAAATATGCACAATTGTTTTATTTATTCCGGAGCTTCCTCCAATATAATGCCTACTTCTGTCTGTGCTAAATTGAATATTAAACCATAGAAATCAGCAGTTCATATCGTTCAGTTGGATCGCTGTAAAGTCCAAGTGGTAGGGGAAATCAATTCAATTACTATCAGATTAGCCTCAGATCCTAGGATTGTCCAAAGAATTGATATTCTAATTGCTGATATTCCTGAATTCTATGGATTAATCTTGAACAGGGACTGGTCTGCGAAACTTAATGGTTATATCTCAACCGATTATTCACACATGTGGCTTCCAAACAAAGGGAAACCAAATCAAATCAAAATTGAACGAGAAAAACATATGATGCACACTGTCACTAAATTTGAACAACCTAATGAACCTGTAGCATTCAACAACAATATTCTTGGAGGCTATTCTGCTGAATCATTCCTTGGAAATTTCAAAGCTCCTCAATCACCTTTTTCTGTAAATACTTTTGTTTCTCAAATAGAAATTTTTTCACAATCTGATACTTCCAGAATTGTAAATATTTCTAATGTAATTGTAGATAAGCCAATAGATAAGTCTTTATTTTGGTCATTATATTTTGATGGATCGAAATCTAGTGATGGAGCTGGAGCTGGATGCATCCTAATTGATCCAAATGGGGAGAAAACCATGCTGTCATGTAGATTAGAATTTGAGTGTACTAACAATACCGCAGAATATGAAGCCTTGGTTCAAGGACTTTATAAAGTTATAGGGTTAGATGTTAAATACTTGAAAGCTTTTGGTGATTCTGAAATTGTCATTAAACAAGTTAGGAATACTATTCATTGCCTTTCAGGACATCTTAAGCACTATCAAACCCTAGTACAAGACCTCACCATTCATTTTTTAGCATTCAATATTTCTCCTATTCCTAGAAATCAGAAAACATCAGCTGACTTGTTAGCTAATGTTGCATCTAAACTCTTACCTGCTGAAGATTGCAGTCTTGATAGGTTTTCTGTAGAATTGATTTTTCGTCCATCTGTCCCAGATAATGTTACAAATTGGAGAGTATTCTATCATGATCAAGATATTCTAAATTTCATGACTTTAGAGAAATCATATGATGAGAAAATTATTGACGAAGATGATCATGATTTACAAATTGCTTCAAAAGGTAATGAAAACCCCATTCCAAAATCTGTTGTTAAATTAGAGGATTTATATGACATTAGAGACAGATTCAAGAAAGTTACTAATACGAAACTTCAAAGCTCAACTTTGAAGTTTGAATTAGTAAATCTTGGTTCTGATTCTAAACCTCAAAACGTTAACTTAGGACTCAATTTAACACCGGAGGAAAGGAATGCATTCATTAAATTGTTGAACAAGTATAAAAACATTTTTTCTTGGAATTACGATGATCTAAAAACATATGATACTTCGATTATTCAACATACAATTCCAATGCTTCCTGATATTAAACTTGTTCAACAGAAGTTGAGAAAGATCCATCCAAATCTCGAAAGTCAAATCAAATCTGAACTTAATAAACTTTTGAAAGCCAAAATCATTTTTCCAGTAGGCACTCTAATTGGGTTTCCAATATGGTACTTGTAAGGAAGAAGAATGGTGATATAAGAATCTGTATTGATTTCAGAAATTTAAACAAGGCATGTTTAAAAGACAATTTCCCATTGCCAACCATGGAACAGATACTTCAAAAGGTAGCTGGTTCTGAACTTATGTATTTTCTCGATGGATTTTTGGGCTATAATCAAGTTTTAGTTCATCCTGATGACAGATTGAAAACAACTTTCAGAACAAAATGGGGAACTTATGCTTATCATAAAATGCCTTTTGGTCTAATAATTGCAGGAGAAACTTTTCAAAGAGCCATGGATATAGCATTCAAAGGTCTGATCAATAAATCAGTTGTTGTTTATCTTAATGACATAACAATATTTTCAAAAAAGAGAGCCAATCATCTACATGATTTAAAACAATATTTGAAAGATGTAGAAAGTTTGGTATCTCCTTAAATCCCAAGAAATATTTCTTTGCTTTAGATGAAGGAAAACTCTTAGGATTTGTTGTGTCAAAAGATGGTATATATATTGATCCAGATAGAGTGAAAGAAATTTATGATATTTCTTTACCACATAACAAAAAATCCATGCAATCATTTCTTGGACAGATCAATTTTGTTAAAAGATTTATTCCTGATTTTTCTTTAATTGTTTTACCTATGCAAAATATGATAAAGAAGAATTCAATATTCAAATGGACGCATAAAGAAAAAGAAGCTTTTGATTCAATCAAACGAGCAATCATTAATGCACCGACATTGAATACCCTGTATTTTTCTAAAGATTTTATTTTGAATACTCTGGCCACTGAAACATCCTATGCAACCGTTTTAACACAACTCAATGATCAATAAATCGAAGCACCTATTTCTTTCTTTAGCTCGAATCTGCAAGGAGATGAGCTTAATTATTCCGATGTTGAAAAAAAAGCCTTTGCTGTGTTTAAATCAATCAAACATTTCAGACCTTTTCTCTTGAAGACACATACAAAAATCATTGTCCCATTCTCTGCAGTGAGGCAATTATTAATACAAAAAGAAGTAGGAGAAAAGAGAGCTAACTGGGTAACAGCCTTACAAGAATATGATATTGATATTAAACAAGCTAAGATTGTTAGAGGACAAGGTTTTTGCAGATTATTGGCAGGAGCTCATAACATACCAGAAAATCAAGATTCAAATCAAGATATTCAAGTAAGTCAGATAAGTGTTACAAATTTCGGATCTCAGTATGTTGATCTTATCTATTACTTGAAAAATGGATATGCTCCTTCTAATCTCAGCTATAAGAGTAAACGCGCTTTAAGGTTAAAGGCTATTAAATACCAGATCATTGATAATGTGTTATTTAGAAAAAATTATGATTCAATTTTATTAAAATGTTTAGAAAAGACTGAAGCTGAAAAGGTTTTGCAGGAATTGCATGATGGACCAGCAGGAGGTCATTTTGGAGGTGATACCACAGCTCAGAAAATAATTCGTGATGGTTATTACTGGCCTACCATTTTTAAAGATACGCATGATTACGTTAGGAAGTGCCAAATTTGTCAAACTGCAAGTGGAAGACAAAGGAAACCAGCTTTTCCTTTGCAACCAGTAACTATTGAGCAACCATTCGAACAATGGGGGCTTGACATTATTGGTGAGATAGTACCTCATTCTTCCAAACAACACAAGTACATCCTTACTGCAACTGATTACTTTACAAAGTGGGTAGAGGCAATTCCTTTGAAGGTAGCCAATTCTGATGCAATTATTGATTTCATAGATCAATTCATCATAACCAGGTTTGGTGTACCTCAAGCTCTTGTCTTTGATAATGAATCTTACTTCTCCGGAAATAGTTTAGTTGAATTTGCAGTCAAAAGAGGTTTTAAATTAAAATATTTAGCAAGTTATTATCCACAAGGTAATGGCTTGGCTCAATCCACTAATAAAAACCTTATCAAAATCATTAAAAGGACTGTTGATCAAAATCAAAAGAATTGGCATAAATCTTTAATCTTTGCGTTATGGGCTGATCGTATCACTGAAAAAGCTTCAATAGGGACTTCACCTTTCAATCTGGTTTATGGAAAAGAAGCTGTGATACCATCAAACTTAACTCTTCCATCATTAGCCTTAGTGCAGTTTATTGAAGAAAATCCCTCTTCATCCATTCAATTGAGATATAATCAAATCCTTAAATTAGAAGAAAATAGGGATAAGGAAAAAATTACTCATGAAAAACATCAAGAGCTTGTAAAATCTTCTTTTGATGCAAGTTCTACCGCCTCAAAAAATTTGTCAATTGGTGATCTCGTTTTGAAATGGGATAAAGCACACGAAGAAAAAGGTAAACATACCAAATTTCAGAAAATGTGGCTTGGGCCATTTCGGATCGTTGAGAAAATAAGCTCAAATACATTCATTCTCCAAGATCTAATAGGTAAGAGAGAGTCTCTTCCTGTAAATGGGCTTATCTTAAAGAAATTCTTTTCATAAGGAGGTAACCCCTTCTTAAATTGTATATATTTCTTTCTACAAAGTTTTTGATTGTTTTTGTTTTTACAAATAAAGGTTGTTTATAAGTCCCTGATTGACTGTTTACTATTTGAGAAAATTTCTTCGGAAAAATGTTATAAATATTTATTTTGTGTAAATAAGAATTTTTAAAGTAATGATCACAGTTTTTGAATAGTTTAAAATAAGATGTTAAACTTTGAAAAGATTATTTCAATCATTTACATGATCTTTTGAAAAATTGAGGAAAATGTAAATCATTATAAAGTTTATTAAGCAGAGAAAGGTCATTTATCAAAGTATAGATTTTTTAAAAGTTTTGGAATTCAAAAAAATCTAAAAATTGTCATCCATTGATTCTTAAGGATAAAACTATTTCACCCCATCCATTTAAATTGTGATTTTTTTTTTAGAATGTAATTCTAAGAAATTATACAAAATTTTAAGAGATAAGAGGTCTCATTACGAGCCGACTTACCATGTTCATGAGGAGTAATAAAACTGACATTACCAATACTGCATACCAAAACAGGGTAATGGCTTATAAATATAAGACAAGGGGTCTCATCACGAGCCAGCTTGTTCAGTTTAATTATAACTAGTGAATGGCATTGTTATTAACTGGCTGCCAAACCAGAACAATGGCTCTTAGAATAAAAATAAATAAAAGACAAAAACATGAGATAATAGGTCTTATGAATTTATCTTTTAAAAAAATTCATAATTTTAGTTGGATGGGACAATGAATAGTTAATGGTTTAAAGGTAACCCTGTCGAGACTATGAACGTTTGCTAGCAGCAGAGGCAATACCTATGGCAATAGAGTATATTATAAAACCAAAACTTGGAGAGATCCATTTACTTCATTATTAACACCAATCAAAGCTTGATATAACCCAAAATGTTTTTATTTCTTAAGGAATTAGACAGAAATTATGAAATGATTTTTATTTTTCTTTTTCATAGCGACATTTTATTTGAATTATCCTAAGATAGTTTTCATTATCTTTAAAAACCTTTACTTACTAAAGATAGAATTTTCATCTTATTTTTTCATATATAACTGTTTCTTTCAGTGAATCGCCAATTGTTGTGACCAGCAACAACCCCCCTTTTATTTATTATTAGTAATAATACTAAATAAATGGGGACCCTTAGTTAAAAAATCCAAAAAAATCAGTTAGGATTTGTTTGCCTTTCAAATAAAAATTTATATCATAAACTTATAGAAATCCCTTAGAAAGAATATTTAGAAACACTTAAGTTTATGATAGATTATAATAAAATTGCTCTTGAAACAAGACAGTGCATCCATAACAAAATAGTATATATAAAACGCATTGATCGCAGATCACAGAGCACAGAAAACAGAAATGATTAATAAATATCTTTTGCGCTCTTATCAATTGTGCGTTTTTGCGATTGTGCGCTTTTGCGCTATTGCGCTTTTGCGCTATTGCGCTTTTGCGCTATTGCGCAATTTCCACTTTTGTGCTATTTTTATGACTGCGATGACTTCATTTTGCGATATTTCGACATTGCGATATTGCGATATTACGCAGCAAATCGCAAATCGCAATGTCGCAGATTCATGTAGGCGCGGTATCCCAAGGAAATCTTCCCATATGTCAAATCCGTTATGCGCTTTAATGATTATATTAAATGATTGGATTGATCATTAATGTGAAAAGAGATTGTGTTTAAATTGAAAGTCGTTTCACAATTTAAATATTATATTTCATCCGCTTTCACATTCAAAATAGTCTCATCACCTTTCTTATATCATTACTCTCATTTATTCGTAAAACGCAGGCACGAAGGAGCATACCACTATACAAAGCTTCCGCTAAACACTATGGGTAAGAAGGAGAAGAGCTCAAATTCTAAGAACAAAGAAATGGCTTTGCTATACGCAGACACTGCCTATAACAAGGACGCTGGTATATCCACTTGGGAGGGAATGTATAATCTGTTAGAAGATGAAAACCCTGTGGTGATAAAAGTTGCAGCTACAGCAGGTTCAAAGAATACATCCGAAGCAACCCTTAGAGACTTGGCTTGCTCATTTCTGCATAGAATAGCAGCAAGGCCAAGGATTCTCCCATATACAGACATGGTGAGATGGGTGATGGATAGTACAGATATTTCAGACAGACAATTCAGAACTCCATCTGAAGAGCTAATTGGGTCATTCACCATAGAAGATCTGAGATTAATGTATAAGCTGCCAGAACCTCAGGCAACTTTCAACAAGCAATTTATGGAAGAGTTTGCCAAAGAACACTCAAATTTGGTAGAATGCACAAAGGAGTGGACCAAAAGAAGTGAACCATTGAAGAAAAACAAACAAGGTATGTACAGCACGGGTTCACTTACCTCTCCTTATTGTTTTATTGCTGCCATGTTATGCAGGCTTTTTGGAAAGCCTGACATAAATATGATATTACCCGAATGGCTTCCTTTGTTGAATGCGGCTGTTAATTCTACAATTGTAGATTGGGCCAAAATCCTATCTGATAATCTCACCACTGCTATTTTTCATTACCGATCTAAACGAAATGTTTCCCAGTGGGTTTATCCGCCTTTTTATTTATCTGCTTATGTCATGGACGCCATCTACTATGTGTCTAAATTCCCTGTGCTGGGCTGGAAATGGACTATCCATGATCCCTTGCCCATTCATGTATACCATAAAGAACTATGGGAGTCTAAGTTTGTCCCCCATTTTTACCAAATTTTACATGGAATAATGCTGCCATTGTACAGAACATTGTATAATAAGGATGCCCCGAGGTTATCCTCAGAAACAGAGGTTGATATTCTCCCCGTCGCAAGATGGTTTGGAGAAGAATCGTTCACCTATATAAGGGTTTTTGGAAGTTATGCTTCTCCCCATGTTTTACCCTTATATGTTCCAGATAGACTTGTAGCTCGGGAAATTGCCTATCAGACCTGTGGCCAGGGAGGTATAACAAAAGATTTAAAAGAAAAGAAAAAGGGCATTTGGCCACAATTTCCCATAAAATGTGGAACATTTTCACTATTTGATATTGGTCATGCATTTCAAGAGATAGGCAACGTTACATGCCTACAGCTGTTCAAATTCTCAAGAAGGTTATCTGACCAAAATGATATTGTTAAGAATTTTACCAATGCAACCAAAGTAAGGGAATTTGCCGGGGAGCAGGATATTTTTGATGATATGTTCCAAGCAAGAAATTCATTCAAAGAAGTTTTGAATTCAGCCCAAGCTCAACTATCTCCAGAGGAATTCCAGGAATTCAAGATGTACAGAGAAAGGAGACTAATTCCTATTCCTTTGGATAATCTATGCTTAGAGCCTGCAAGGGAGAAAACTCCTAGTGTTAGTCTTAACGGTAGTTCAAGTACAGGTAAATCCAAATCAAAATCTGACAGAGATTCTAAACATTCCAATAAGTCTAAAGAAAAGGAAGATAAAATGGAAGAATCCATTAAAGATTCTGAACAATCTAAAGAGCTTACTCAACAGCAAATTTTGACTTCTCAACAAACAAATCCTCCTCCACCCAATGTACAGCAACAACCAGTCACCATTGAGTTAGATAAAGAATGGGAAACCTTTAATCAATTGATTAATGTAGAAGGACAGAATGTACAGACCCCTGTCCAGACAACCAAAGTTTTGAACACAGGAACAAGCAGCACAGCCGCAGTAATAGAGCACATACCAATCACACCCTCCTCTGAAATTGTACTTAATGTAGAGGACATTCCTCCTCTGGATGTATTTTATAGCCCAAAATACAAAGCAGTAGTAAAGAGACAAAGGAAAAAGAGAAAAATAGAAAGTGCAATTGCTACCGAACCAGAACAAGTAGATGTTTTGTGGAAAGATCCTGCCACAGAGCCTACTCATAATCTCACTAAATTATCTCAAATAACAGGAGCCTATGCTTCTGCAACAATTGATAAAGTAGTTGAGATACAACTTTTGTTGGATGAAAAAGAAGAACAGATAAAGGCTCTGCAACAGCAATTGCAACAGGTATAGGCCAATAAGGAAGCACAATTAAAACTTGAAGAGTTACAACAACAACTTCAAGAAATGCAAACAGGACATCAAAAAATTCTGGCTGATAAAGACTAACAAATACAGATTATCCAAGAACAGCATAAGGATGATCCTAAGCTTCCAGAATTCATTTCAGAAACCATCTCTTTGAACAATCAACTACTGCAACAAGAGGAAGTTTTTTGCCAAAAAATATTGCAATGGAATTCTTTGTGCCAAGAAAGCGATAAAATCACAAATCATGTCGTAGATTTACAAAATGATTATGATTTGATTAATGAAAAGATCAATGATTATCTAGCATGGCAAAAGACAGAAGAAGGCAGAAAAGCTGGTGCACCCATCATTAACGAGAACCATAAAGAAATACTGTTTAATAATTGGGATGCACAAATCAGAAGGGCAGAAAAGGTAGCAGAGGAGGCATCTACAGCGGCAAACACCCTCACTGATTGTGTAAATGAAAATTTACACAAAGCTAACTTGATTTCTGAAACTGTTCCAGGATATCTCCCACAGGCAAATCAACTGCAAACAAAATGGAGGCAAAAGGCAGAAGAAAGAGAAAAATCCATCCAAGGGCTGACAAGATTGAATTGGGACTCATACTGGATGTACTTGGTGAAGCCACACAGTCAGCACAGTGCACTCAATTGTATTATCAATGCTACAGAGAAGATTGCTCCTACGCTTGCCGACTCTGTCTTTTCAGGACAGCTGAATTCTGAAGTCGGTCAACCGCATCTTCTCAAAAATATGCTAGATGCCTGCAAGAGCAAAGATCAATTTCATAGATAGATAGATTTAGTTTTAATTTCACTGTATTTTAGCCTAGGAAAATGACGGTCATTGAACCGAATCCTTATTTTTTGTAATAAACTATTTTTAGAGTTAGTTAAGTAGTATTTAAACCCATTTCATGCATTTAGAGAGGGGTCCTGGATCTTAATATTTTTGGACTTGGAGATTGCATTTCTGTACTCCATTTTCTTATATATTTTTTGAAAAGGATCACATCTGGTGATTTTCATGCGGAATTATCTTTGAAGTGTTGCATTTTTGTACCTTGGAATTTGGTTTTGCATTAGAGTTATTGGATAGAGTATCAGATTGCATTTGAAAGTCTTCAAGATGAACAAGGTATTTCTATCTGTTCACTGTTGATCTCTTTTGTTTTATGATATTCGTTTTAAAATTGCTATCATTTATATGTATATTTGTTTTCACAACGCTTTCCTTTTATATATCATTTCTGAGTATAATTGAAACGTTATTTTTCATAGTTACATGTAAATGGTATACAATGATGAATGCAATATGTTTATATAACTCTGTTTAATTTCTTAAACAGAGTTATCTTTATTTGTTTTTGCATATTTCAATTTAATTAATAATACATTTTCATGGTTATTGTTGAATTGGAACAATCTTAAGTTGTATTCACATATAGCTACCCGGGTTAGTGTTAGAATTTCTTTATCAGTATTTAGCTTAAATTAAATAGTTTTATTTCAGTTAGTTTAGTCCCATTTCCACCCATCCAATCCAATCCATTTAGTTACAAGGAAACTGGTCCTTTAAATCTAGTCGGAGCCACCATACCAAATGGAAAAGGAGCTGCCTTAAGGTCCCGATCGGGTGGTTTTCCCCGATGTTTGAAGCAGAGATTTTCTAGGCTTCAACAGGATCATGGAATGTTTTTTCTTCTTATAATATAATCAAAATAGTGTTTTTTCTCTTGTGAAAAAAAAAGAAAATCAATGAATATAATACTAAGCAATGTGAAAAGTGAAAACAAGTTATGATAAGAAATATTTGTTACAAGTTATTTCGATCGAATTAATAGCAAGTTAGCACATAAATAAAAATACAAGCTAGCTATTTTTTCTTTCAATTCTTAAGACGTAAACCATATTTCAAAGTTTTCCGAAATATAAGATCTTCTCGGGAAATACAGATAGAATTTTCATTCCCGGAAATACAACAGATAGAGTCTATTCAATGAATGTCGTGACAAATCCATTCTTTCTTGGATATGTGTGAGCAGAGGATGGGGTTGCTGAATTATGTATGACTACCAACCATTTTAAAGTAGTGGAAAGGATGCAAGCATACCTATTGAAACCGTGGACAAATAGTTTTGATCAAGTCTAGACAAACCCGAGGACATTGTATGTTTTGTTAGCACTGAGAAAGTTTCTTTTGGCTGTAAAAAAAAAACTCTCTAAAGTAACTTTTAGAAACTAATATTACTGAGCTTTCAATCCAAAGATGGTTTTCCTTGACAACCTAATGACTAAATTTGTCAATTGACTGTACATCTAAATCACAACTAGATTTTTAGTTAAGTTGTGTTGAAATAGGGTTTGTTTGGGTATCAAGGATTGGGAAATGAATTCAAAAAGTTAGAATTTAAGGAAACTTACTAAGATAATGGTTGTATGATCAAGGATCAACAAAGACAAGGTAAATGCATATCTTACATATCTCAGTCATGGTTATAGATGAAAAATGGAAATAGAAAAAAAAATCCACTCAGGTAAAAGGATAGGAGATGGATCCAAAAGTACTTTTAAAATATAAGATTACAAATATTTGGATTTACGAGACAAAGCCTAAAAAACAAAGATACATTATGTAACATTTATTGTCATTCAAATATCAAAAGACAATACATTCAAATAATATTACAATGAGAGAAATAATGAGGCATGTAGATAACACATTAAAAGATAACTTTAGAGGAATATTTGTGTCTCTTATCAAAATCTTCTGATCTTGGTAAATTGTAAATTAATAAAGCTTTAAAAAAAACACAAAAAATAACTAAATTTTCATCAAAATACAACATTCTTTTTGTAAAGTCCACAAAGTCTGATAACAATAGCTATAAAATATTTTCAATATTTGAGTATTTGAATATTTAATTAACAAAACATAATCAAAATCCTATCATTTTAGTTTTTCTAATGTCTTATTTGGAAAGTGACATCTCATGCTATTCTTATACAAAAAGGACGAGTCATAATTGTATTTTACGATCTCGAACGATTCACTCCCTCGAACGATTCATCCCATGTAGGATTGATATTTGGAACTGCAACTCGTATTCCCTGTTGGTAATAAAACTCGTACATGAACCTATATAGTCTGCAACCTTGTGTAACTGTTTAGTTATTTTAAGGCTCGTTTTCTTTATGTTGACTGGTATTCTCTGCACCGCCTTAAAAAAAATTCTAAAATAAACTAATATTTAAAAAATTAAAATGAAGAGGTCAAAATGCTAAAGTATAATTAGGGTTTGTTCAACAAAATTAGGTTTATGTATATTTTTCTACCAATGAAAAAAAATATCATTTATCCATAGCTTCTCCAACCTAACCAAAGGGTAGTTAGAATTTAATATTATTATAAATCAAAACCTAAGCAATGATAGTTAGGATTTAGTATTATTATATTATAATTATATTAATAATTTAATAATTAATATCATAATAGTATATGAATATTAAAATATTATTATTATAAGATATATATATTAATTATAATATAATTATGATTTTTTAAGTATTCTCTATTATCATTTGGTTTCAATATTGAAATTTGTTATTATTATTATTGAGTTTTAGTATAAGGTATTAAAAGCTAGTATCAAATAAATTCTAATTAACATTGAAACCTTATATTAAATCTAATCTTATAATTTAGTATTAAAATTAATGTTATAAAGTCAATATTATAAAACTCCAACATTGAGACTAAAATCCTTAAGTTGTAAAATCCTTAAGTTTAATATCATAATATTATAAAACTCCAACATTATGAAACCCAATATTATAAACTCTAAGATTAATATATTAAATGTCATGAACCTAGATTATCCAATTTTTATGTTTTTTCTCCTTACTTTATTATAACCTTTACCAAGTTCGTTAATGATTTTCTGTACCCTATGGTTCTTTTTCTATTTTTCTTGAGTTCCAATATCTGTAGGAATTTATAGGGTAAGTTTCGTAGATCAAGAACCAAAGGTCACCACTCACAAACAGATCACAAATAAGTACACTAGTATAATCACATGGTGAAAACCCTCAAAGAGGGAAACAGTCCATGGCCTGAGCCAACGTTGCCACTTCAGGAAATTTATTAATATAAGAAGAAAAACCACATATGTTTCTTTCATAAATTGTTATCGAAAAAATGACCCTTCATGCTCTTTAAATAGATATCATGGACCAATCCGGTGTTAAGCCACAGATCAAGTGTCATTAATACTGAGGTGAAAGATAACCGTCGGATCACTACAAATCGTGACTGTCAGATTATAAGTTACAAATGTACATGGTAAAGAAACACACTTTACCTAAATCTACACTAGACTAATTTATTCTTAACTATTTCCTATGTGCCAAAATATCCTAACATCCCTCCTTAAGAACAACTTGGGATAGGATTGAAGTATTTACAAACGTGACAGAGAAGGATCCTATTTCCTATGTGTCAAAATATCCTAACATCTCCCCTTAAGAACAAATTTGGATAGGATTGAAGGACTTACAAATGTGACACAATAGGAGAAGGAAGTAGGCATTAGAGCCTATCCCCCCTTAATGAAAACTTTCCTAAACTCCGAGCATAGATCGATGTTTGGTAAACTTCATTTCTGTGAGAGACTTTGTAAAGATATTGGCTACTTGATCATCGGTTGGACAATACTGCACTTCAAGAACATGATCATGAATGAGCTTTCTAATGAAGTGTATGTGGAGTTCAATGTGTTTCATACGTTGATGTTGAACTGGATCTTTACATAGCTGAATGGCACTCTGATTATCACACCAAAGTGTAGTTGGATGCTGTTGATGAAGACCAAATTTAGACAAGATCTAACGAAGCCACATGGCTTCCTTGTTGGCTTCAACTGCACCAAAATACTCTTCTTCTGCTGAAGAAAGAGAGATGGCACTTTGTTTCTTACAAGACCAAGTAATACGTCTTGAACCAAGAGTGAATACATATCTTGCAGTAGACTTTCGATCATCAAGGTCACCAACCCAATCAGAATCAGTGAAACCAATCAACAACGGATATGCTCCTACACTGTAGTGAATCCCGAACTGAACTGTACCTTGAATATATCGAAGTATTCTTTTAGCTTCTTTCCAGTGACTTTCATGAGGTTGGTGCATAAACTGAGCAACAAGACCAACATCAAAGGAAAGGTTAGGATGGGTATAGGTTAGATACAAAATTTTACTAACAAGTTGACGATATAAGGTAGCATCAACTTCAGGGTTAGTACAAGTGACTGAAAGCTTGACTCCAGACTAAAAGGGAGAAGGGGATAGCTTACAGTATTCCATGTGAAAGTGGTGCAGAAGATCACAGGCATACTTTGACTGAGAGAGGGTAATGCCTTCCTTGGATTGCAAGACTTGAAGACCAAGGAAATAATGCAAGTGTCCTAAGTCTATCATTTCAAACTTCTTTTTGAGGCTAGACTTCACATTGTTTATATGGTTTGGATCACTACCAGTAAGGATAAGATCATGAACATAAAGAAAAAGGATGGTGAAGGACTTACCCACTTTCTTGGTGTAGACAATGTTGTCAGAATGACACCTAGAAAATCCATTATCTAGTACAAATCTATCCATTTTTTCATACCAAGCCTGAGGACCTTGTTTGAGACCATAGAGAGACTTCCTAAGGCCACAAACAAGGCTGGAGTCTTTTTTGATAAATCCAGGGAGTTGTTCCATGTAGATTTCTCCATGTAAATATCCATGTAAGAAGATGGATTTAACATCCATCTCATGGAATTCCCATTTGTATCCTCTAAGAATTGTTCATTTATGTATTGTAAAGGAGGTTTCCCCCTAGAAGTGGCTGAATTATAAGGCATTGATCTCTCTTTTCTTCTATTTTTGGAGTTGGTTTGATAACATAACATCCATCTTATGGACTTCCCATTTAAAAGAGGTAGTGAGGGAAAGAACAAGATGGATAGAATTCATTTTGGCAACAGGGGAGAAGGTTTCAATATAGTCAATGCCTTCAACTTGTGAAAATAATTTAGCAACAAGACAAGCTTTATGTCTATCCACTTTTCCATCTGGTCCAATCATTGTTTTGTAAACCCATTTTCATTTGACAAGTTTTCTTCCCTTTGGAAGAGAAACAAGATCCCAAGTATCGTTTGCCAATAAGGAACGATACTCTTCATTCATAGCTTCATCCCAATCTAGATGACCAGAGGCTTCTTCAAAGGTTTCTCGATCAAATTTTTCTGGAACCTGATCCAATAAGGAAGAGGCTCTTATGAACTGAGAATGTGTATGTCGTCAATCGGTAGGGTCACTTGCAAGAGAACCTATTGCATCCTGAGTAGAGAGGACCCATATTGGAAGCGGTGGAGTATAAGGAACAATTTCAGGAGGTAGAGGATGATTTTCATTGTCGCTGTCATCATCTAAACTAGAAGGAGTTCTATTAAAAATAGAAGATAGAGAGAGATACGTGGCACATATGCCGAATCAGGCTTGTAGTCCAAAGGTGGCATACTCGCCAAACTAGGCTCTCAGGCCGATATATTTTCATCAAATTTTACATCTCTTCTAATGATTAAATTTTTGGATTTTGGTTGAAGAAGTCTATATCCTTTGACATCTTCATAATATCCAACAAAAATTCATTTTTCACTCTTAGGTTATAAGGCTTTATGTTTCGCATCTGGAATATGGGCTCAAGCATCACTTCCAAAAACAGGAAAGTGACTTACATATGGTTTAATTGAGCTCCAAGCTTCTTCTAGAGTTAGATTCTTTAAAGCCTTAGTAGGAGTGTGATTTACTATGTAATTTTCATAGTTAATGGCTTCTACCCAAAAATTGAGACCAAGTCCTTTAGATTGAAGCATAGAATTAGCCATTTCTTTTAAGGTGTGATTCTTCTATTCAACTACACCATTTTGTTATGGAGTATATGGAAAAATATGTTTCAATTGAATACCATGATCAATGTATAAGTTGATAAATTTGTTGTTAACATATTCTCCTCCATTCTCTAATCTTAACTTACGAATTTGTTGTCTAGATTGTTTCTCAACAAAGGCCTTAAAGGCCAAGAACATGTTAAAAACTTCACCCTTGAGTTTTAATAAGTATACGCAAGTGCATCTAGAGAAATCATCAATGAAAGTTAAGAAGTACTTACAACCAGAGAAAGAAACAACAGGAAGTGGACCACATAGATCACTGTGCACAAGCTGCTCTCGGCACACTTGTCAAAACTATCCCAATGATTTTTTCCAAGTACACATCCGGAAAAAACACCATGTCAGCAAGATACCATAGGAAGACCCATCACCATATTTTCCTTACATAGAGTTTGAAGAGAGTGATAATTTAAGTGACCAAATAGGTCATGCCAAAGTTTTCTCACATCATCATTATGAGCAAAAAAAATGGAGGGAAGAGAGGAAGACCCAAAGTTGTCAAACTTATACAACCTTGTTGAATCATCATCAATGCCAGTAGCTAAAATATGTTTAGGATCTTTGAGGTCCTTGATTACAGCATAATGCGGTGATAATTCTACTATTTTCCCTTCACCTGAATGAGTTATCTGATAAACAAAGAGAAGGTTGCATGACAAGGTAGGAACACATATTACATCATTAAACTAACCATTATCAAGATGAATGGTTCCAAATCCTAAAACACTAAGAGATCCATCATCACCAACATAAATATGTTTGGTGTTACAATCATTTAAAGAAGAAAACATGGTTTTATTTTTGGCCATGTGATAAGAAGCTCCAGAATCAATGAGCCACTCATGAGAATGAGAAGAGGAAGATACATTTAATGCATAACCAGATCTTGATTCTTGACAACCACAAGAAGAAAGTGCCATTCGCGAAGATGAAGGTGAAGAGTGCTCCAAATTGATGTTGTGCTTCTTCATTGCTGCTTCTAAGGCTTCCATCTTCTTAAAACATTCGGACTCTATATGGCCATCATGATTGCAAAAGTTGCAATGTCTATCTGTCTTCTTTCCTTTGTTCTTATATGCCTTATCATTTTGGTGAGTTTCTTTTTCAGTTTGCGGCTGAAATTTCTTAGGACCCTTGTTTGGTTTCGAACCATACTTTTTAGGATACTGCTTCTTGGGATTCTTTTGATATGATTATTGTTGGGTTGCTAATTTTTTCTTAGAAGCATTTCCAGAAGTGATAAGACCAAGGTGTAAGAGTTTTTCTTGTTCTATTATCAAAGAATAACAAAAGGCATCAAAAGAGGGGTTCTTGTAGGTGGTTCTTGAAGAAATGATGACTTCTTTAGTGAAATGGAAGGTAGAAACAAATACAGAGTATGAAGGGCCAAGATTAGAAAGAATGCAATAAATAAGGGTACCATATTCCTTTTTTATATTACAACCTTCTAAAAGAATTCGAATGGTTTTTAATTTGGAAAAAAAATATTCAATGGACGAGAAATTATTGGGGTCCAAGTTAAACAACACATTTTCAAGCTGGTGGGCCTTGATTTGATTTTGAATGCCAAAACAGTTTTTATCTTTTCCAGGGCTTCATCAGGGGTGTCAATGTCAAGGATATGAAATCAAAGATCTTGAGCAATGGATATTCCTATCAACCCTCATGCTTGATCTTGTTTATTTTCCCATTTAGCAACTTTATCATCATCAGAAGGTTTAGTTTCTTGTCCTGTGGCTATTCTCTAAAGCCCTTTACTTCTAAGTATATCTACCATGTGACGTAGCCATTGGAAATAATTGGTGTTATTAATAATAATCGAGCATGCACTTTCCATTTCTTTTTCTAAAGAATTGAAGAAGAGAAAAGATTAAACTAACTACTCAAATGAAAATATCTTGAAAAATTAGGCCATTTAAAAGAAACATCCCGAAAAACAGCTTCCGAATGAAGAAGTTATTCCTTTTGAAAAATCTAGGTTGTAGATGTCGAATAGTTACGGGAACGGGATGAAGTGCGGCATTTTTACAAACAAATCTGCTCCTTTGAACCAAATTTTATTACAAAAGAAGATTGAGAAGGAGACTTGAACCCAAGACCTCTATTCTCATAAACTAACCCCTCACCAAGTGAGATAGTAAAAGGATTTCGTTATTGTTTGAAAGGAGATAGGGTTTTTTTTTTTTTACTCTTCGGTGTGCGTGCCTTTTCCTACTAAAAACAAAATAGAAAATCGGAGAAAAAAAAAAAATATGAAAGACCTATGGAAAAATGTTAGATTTTTCTTATCCTTATTGCCAATTATCAAATTTTTCAATATTTCTGATTTCCTGAGATCGCACAAAGACGCGGGGAAAGAGCATATGTAACAAACAAAAAATCCCTTTTCCTATTTCTGATTTTCTGAGATCGCACACAACACAGAGCAAAGAGCATACAAAAAGAAGAGGGTATAGATCCAACAAATAAATAAAACCCAATAAACCTAAAATAAGCAGAGGAAACCAAAATAAGGAGAACTATTAACAAATATAACTGCAAAACAGATGCTTCATACCTCCAAATCTAAACTATCATAACTTACGCAGCCGGAAACCTTTTCACATGGAATGAAAGGTGTTCCTCACTGTAATAGGTGCTCCAGATATAACCGAGTAGTTCTCCAAACCCAAAAATGTTCAGAAATAGTAGATCTACAAAATGAAATTCGCATGCAGTTAAACCAGCTTCGGATTTTGATCAACAATGGATGTGGCCCTCAAAATAGCTCTGATACAATGTATGAATTTATAGGGTAAGTTACGTATATCAAGAACCAAAGGTCACCTCTCAAAAATAGATCAAAAATTAGTACACCAGTATAATCACGTGGTTAAAACCCTCAAAGATCGAAACAGTCCACGACCTGAGCCAACGCGGCCACTTCAGAAAATTTATTAATATAAAAAGAAACTTACATATGTTTCTCTCATAAATGGTTACCGAATAAATGATCCTTCATGCTCTTTAAATAGAGATCATGGACCAATCGGGTGTTAAGACATGGATCAAGTGTCATTAATACCGAGGTGAGAGATAACCGTCAGATCACTACAAATCTTGACCGTCAGATCATAAGTTACAAATGTACATGGTAATGAAACACACTTTACCTAACTCTACACTATACTAAGTTATTCTTAGCTATTTCCTATGTTTCATAATATCCTAACAATATCTCATAATAATTTATAGCTATATCTTGTGTTAAACACAATTTAAAACCACTTAGCCCATAATTTTCTTATTCATCCTCAAACCCATAAATGGTTTCACACAACCTTGTCATTCGTTCCACCACGAATAAATACAAAAGGTGTATTGTAAACACCTTATGTTTTGTGGTTTATAAATTTACGCCTATAAATTTGTGATCTTACCCCAAGGTTTTACTATTAGCTATCTCATTCATATTGCTAACCATGCTTCTGTTTTTTTTCCATAGCTCAACTATAGTACGATGCCTATATTATTAATATTGTTTGGATTATTATGTCATCAATGAGGTGAGGTGGCGCTACTCCATGGTTTGTCATAGATTGAAATGTTCCAAATTTGAAATTTATATGGAAATCACAAAGATATTAATTGGTATTGTCTTATTCTGATTTTATTGGAAACTCTACGAGAAATAGTCTACTACCATGCTTCTCTTAATCACATGGGCACGTGTGGTTTTTCCATACCGACTATAGAAATCAAACAAATTCCTCCCCTATCCAAGATTATCATTTCAATGTAAACCCTAATTAGGTTACTCAACTTTTTTTTCCATTCTTCTATCGCCTACATGCGTGCTGATGTCACCTCCATGCTTGCTGATCTCTCCCTAACATTTTCCAGCCCTGCTTCGATTCTTCTTTGCACAGTGTTGACAGTTGCCTCCAACTTAGATTTTCGTCTGCCAAACTACCCACAACGAGAGATGTGCCCACAATATTCTAAAATAACATACAGAAAGAAGGTGTGATGACACTTGATGGCTCAATCTACTTCTCACTCGTAAAACATTTTTCCTTCACAGTCAAAGTGTTTATAGTATAATTTTATCAAAATAATAGTTAGTAAGTCTTTTCTCTCGTAAAGGTGCTCTCAATGGCCTAAAGTTTTTGGAAGGTTCATTCCTTCAGTATATTTAACATGAAACGTTGGTGTTTTGTATTATTGAGTTACAATGGTACATGTGGGGATAAACCCCACCCCCCCTTAAAAAAAAAAAAAGGTTTCTTGGGTAATCTGAATATCTTAACCACTGTCTCTTCATTTCTTTTTTCTTCTTCTTGAGCATTGGTAGGTTGGGATACACATTGATTACTAGATGATTTTTATTTTCACTATATATTACTGGGTTATATCTGTAGGTACACAACTCTCTTGTCTATTTCATGAATTGGAAAAGGCTCCCTCAATCCTTGTTAAGTCACATCGCAATATTGACTTTTAGCATTCATTTCCCAGGTCTTTGAAAAAGTTTCATTGGAATCCAATCCATCAATGTTTTTGGAAATCATTTAGACCATGCCATTTCTTGTGATGATAATAAAAAACTAAATCGGGGCAAAAAATTGTTAAAAAATAAAATTTATCAGAATTTCTCCAAACGAGCATGAAGAGATAGGTCTCATCGTTAAGAATCTGATGCAATTAGTTTTTCTCAAAACAGAATCCATATGTGAATGTTAGAGCATGTTGTCCGCTTTTCCAAACATGCGAATTTTCAAAAAAAACACTCAAACAAGATCAAAGGGGTCAAATTTATGGTTTTCCACTTTTCAATAGAGTGCTGACAAGTGTCAATTTGTGGGTGGCCCGAATTTGTAGGCACATGGAAGTTCCTGGTTTGTTTTTGAAGAAGCAATGGGATGAGGACATGTGGCTAGCCCAAAGGCCACCACGTGTCCCTCCCAAATGCCGAATTTTCTCTAAGTGTGGTCAAATTTCAATTTTAGATAGTGGAGAAAAAATGTTATATGGAGGTTGGGGGGAGGTCAGGGTCAATCCCATGACCTCCCCCACACAAACCCAACATGCATACCAACTACACTATCATTTAGTGCTTACATATGTATGGAACTAAAGGATTGGGAAGAGGGGTATGGGGGCCATCCCTGTGGGGCTAGAACCAATGCATAGAACCATGGCCCATGATCAGGCAGAGCGCTCCAAATTCCAATGGCATAATTAAGCTATAATGTGGGTTATTAACCTTTAATCACATTTTAAATGTGCTTAAAGTTTGGATTAACGCTAATCGCATGGTTGGCGCAAAGTGCACATTAACTAGCACCTAATCTTCGTATTAACGTTAAGTGCAGATTAGCAATAATTGGCAGAATCCTCTATTTTCAGTGGAGCCGCATTTTGTTGGGCTTAACTGGAGTTTCTCGAGATTTGGAGGGGTTTCCTAGGAGAAAATTGAGGAAACCATAACTGGAGAATTATTCAACCAAATTAGGCTCACAAAGAGTCAATCCTATATGATTTGGATGCTTTGGGCATGACGATATAAGTTTCAAAGGCAGAGGAGCACTTTGTATGTGTTTTTTCCCACTTTGAGGATTAAAGAAGCCTAGGGCCACTAGGAGAGGAGGCCATGTCTAGATCACCTCAAGACCTTTTGTAGAGACAGAAGAGGCTACCTAGGGGTTTTGGGGTCTTCTGAATCCCACGAAGTAGGTTTTAGAGCCATTGGAGGACTATAGGGGCATGTAACCATATAATTTACCATTAATACAAATATGGCCAAGCCATTGCAGTAATTCCATGTAGATGTAGCCCAGGAGGGATGAACTTCATTATCATCTACTCTGTAATGTGTTTTTTGTTTATTATTTCTCTACAATTTACTTGTTGTAAATGTGTTTTTAGCAACCAATTTATTTAATGAATTACTCATAAAGGACACTTAAACTTAACACATAAACCCTCTCTTAACTTGCTAATTTGAGACGACCCTTAAGCACAATTTTATTATACTTATGAGGAAGCTAGCACAACAAAACTAGATTTTCCATATTCATATCAAGTTGGTATCATAGCACAATTTAGCTCATTTTAGCCGTGATATGGTTTTCCAAGGTTAGCTAGATAATTAGCTACTAGTTTTGAATTTGTTCAAGGAGAATTTAACTGTGTGTAATTTTATTTTTTTAAGCTCAAGAGAAAAGAAGTTCAATATTGAGGAATCAGCTCTCACATCACAAAAAAGAAGTTTTTTATGTATTACAAGTGTGATGGCAACTTCATCAAGTACCGTTTCTAATCAATATTCCTTAGCAAGACTCCTTTATTAAGAGATGTTGCAGAAACTCTACATCATGAGAGATATGGTGCAAGATTTTGTTGAATATAGGAAGGAGAACACTATACTTCAAGATTATTTGATTGCCATAAAGGAGGAAAATAAAGAGCTTCTTGAAAATATTCTTTGGATGGAGATTCAACTTCACAAAGCCAAGGAAAGCTTAGAAAAGTATGTGCATGAAAATGAGGCATGAAAATCAAGTTTATCTTCAATTTCCTCTCAAGGTGATTTTCTAGGTGCTTTTTAAAGACACACAAGAGGAATAGGGTCCAAATTATTGATGAAGATGGGCTATGAAGGTAAAGAATTCACAAACATGCACAAGGCATAGTGGAGCCAATTGTTGTTGAGGAAAGGCCTAGGTATTTGGGTCTTGGTTATGAACAACGTGATGGAGAATGCTCGAAATCCAAGGAGTCACATGAAGGTGTTCTAAGAAGGGATTTTATTACATGTTGATTACCTCAAGCTTGTGAATTTTGTGTTCATGAGGAATGCAAAATTTTTATACCCACTTTGCAAGAAGATGCTCATAAGCATGCAATTAATGAGAATGGCAAACAAGAGGATGATGAAAGCTTGAAATTCATTGATTTATTTTCGGTATTCCAAAGAGTGTCACTACCTCGTCAAATTTACCCCCTCAAGAAGGCAACAAAGGTGAATGTGAAAGGTATAAATCTGCCTTTAATCAAGTTGTTTTTTATCATGCTAAACATGGTAAATCCTCACATAAGAATTGGTCAAAGTTTACATGCTCCTTTTGTGGTTTGAATAACCATACTATTTTGAGATGTTGGAAGAATATAGCGATGCACATGAAACGTTCAAAATAGAGGAGACAAAAATCCAAAGGTCCATTGTATAATGCAAACCATGTTGAAAATAAGATGAAATTAATTTTCACTCATTTCCATCAGCAGGGACATCTTGTAGACAAGTGTTGGACTTTGTATCCAAAAACTCATCCACGAAATTTGAAGAAGGTGGAAAGATATCTTGAAAAGAATTGAAAAGAGGATTCCATAATTGATGTGGGTCAGAATGATTCACATGATGAAGTGTGGCCGAAACAAGTGACATTTAAGTGGTTTGGAAAGAGATGGTTAGATTTCTTGACCAATTAAGGCCTTGCACTTTTTTTCATGATTGATGCAAATGTTGCCTTATTGATACATTTCTTGTTACCCGAATGAATTTATTTTCTCTTGAAAATATGTTGCATTTTTCATGAAGAAAGAAGTTGGAAAATCAGAGCTATGTTTACTCAATTCGATGGAGAAAATATGGCAATTTGTAGTTGCAATTTGCATGTGAATGAATTTCTTTTTCTCTAGAAGACATGTTGCATGCTTACGCCAGGAAGGTGTTCAAAAGTGGAGTATGTTGATAATTTTCACATGCATGAAGGTCAATTTGTGTTGGTCGAATGTGTGTTACATGCATGTCATATAGACTTGGAAGAGTTGATTTTGTCTCCAAAAATGAAAGGGAGATGTTGACTAATCATTTCATAATTGTGAAATTCTTGTTCTTATCTTCAAGGTGTTGTACATGCTTTTGTTTGAATTGAGAGTTAGTTGTTTAAAGAGGAATTTTTTTTTGACTTATATTTGGTCAATTAGTTTGTACACCAAGATGTAAGAGTACATGGTGATGTTCACAAGATGTGACATTTTTTGCTTTGAATGAGAAAAAGAAAGAGGTTCTCAAGTTATGTTTCTTACATGATGTTTTTTTCAAGATTAATGGTTGTGGTTCTGACAAGATGTCGCGGGATTTTGGAAGGTCCACTCTTGAGCGTGAAGATCATGATTAGCCTTCATTATCAACTCATGGAATGAGAAGCATATCAAAACTAGAGAATTATGGAATAAAGAAGCCGAAAGAGGGACAAGATGCCAAAAATTTGCAGCCAAAACAACAACCATTATAGACCATTTCATGTCTTGATGCGAAGAAGTGGAAGAGATGGAGAATGAATTCTTCCAAATGTGGAATTTGGAACCTTACAAGTAAAAATAATGGTAATTTATTTTATTGTGATTATTGATATTAGAACTCATTGTTGCAGTTCACTTAGAGGAGCTTAACTTGGAAGAATTGTATCCAAGGAGGAGCTTGCATCAAATGCATGTGTGTGCAAAGGAGGAACATGATTCATAGTGGGAAGTCCATCAATCAATTTTCCTAGCACTGAGGGATCGATTTGGTACAACAAGGTGTTTAATCGGTGAGAAAGTGTTCGACATTGGTTGAAGTGCCAAGCCATTTGCAAGGCAAGGCATGCTAGTGAACCCAAGTTATTGTCATGGAGAATTTTACAATTAGAATCAAGTTGATAGAACATGGGAAAGGCAAGACTATTAAGCTCTGATCAGATAACTGGCTTTTGTGGGTCCAAAAGACTGTTAGTGGGAAGGAGTGATCATAAACTAAATTGGGAGAAGAAATTTGCTAAAAATTTAAAGATCTCATAATTTCTCCAAACCATAACGACCATATAGGTCTCGTCGTGTGGAATATGACACACTTTTTTTCACTCAAAAGAAATTATGTATGTGAAATTTAGAGATTGTTGTTCACTTTGCCAAACAAGCAAATTTTCAAAGAAAAGGTCAAACAATGTCAAAGTGATCAAATTTATGGTTTTCCAATGGCCAATAATGTACTGAGTGTCAATTTGTGGGTGGCCCGAATTCCTAGGCACATGGCAGTTTCTGGTTGGTTTTTGAAGAACCAATTGGATGAGGGCACGTGGCTAGCACGGAGGCTACAACGTGCCGCTACCAAAGGCTGAACTTTGGCGAAGTGTGGTCGAATTCCAATTTTATATGGGGGAGAAATTTTTTTATATAGAGGCTGGGTGGAGGTCGGGCTTTACCCCAGGACATCCCCCACGCAAACTCAACATGCATACTAACTACATTATCATTTGGTACTTACACATGTATGCAACCACTTATTATTTGAGTTTAACTACAAGATTGGGTGGAGGGGTATGCGGGCTAGCCCCAACGCATAAAATCGTGGCCCATAACCAGGCAGAGCACTCTAATGTATAATGTCGGAATTAAACCATAATGCAGATTATTAACCCTTAATCACATTTTAAACACATTTGAAGTCTGCATTAGTCATAAGGGCATGGTTAGCGCTAAGTGCACATTAACTAGCACCTAATATGCATATTAACGTTAAGTGAAAATTAGCACTAATTGTGGAGTCCACTATTTTCGTTGGAGCCCCAGTTTTGTTGGGCTTAACTCGATTTTCTCCAGATTTTGAGGGGTTTCCTAGGCCAAAATTGAGGAAACCATAACTGTAGCATTATTTTTCCAAATTAGGCTCAGAAAGAGTCACACATATATGATTTGGATGCTCTGAGCATGATGGTGCAAGTTTTAGAGGCAGAGGAGCAGTTTTGTAAGTTTTTTTTCACTTTGAAGATTAAAGAAGCCTAGGGCCACGAGGAGAGGAGGCCATGTCTAGATCACCTAAATACCATTTAGAGAGCCAGAAGAGGCTACGCAAGGGTTTTGGGGTCTTCTAAATCAAATGGAGGAGATTCTAGAACCACTGGAGCACTAGGGGTGTAATCACATAATTTACCATTAATCCAAAGAGGGGCAAGCCATTGAAGCAGGTCCATGGAGATGTAGCATAGGAGGGGTGAAATCCATTATGAACTACTCTGTAATGTGTTTGTTGTGTATTGTTTCTTTGAAATTTAAATTATGTGCATTTTTTTTTATAACTAATTTACTTAATGAATTTCTCATAAAGGACACTTAAACTTGACACATAAACCTTCGCTTAAGCTGATAATTTGAGACGATCCTTAAGCACACTTTTATTATACTGATGAGGAAGCTAGAACAACAAAACCAATTTTTCCATATTCATATCAAATGATGGTAGCATTAACTATTTGAACTAAGGAAATATTTGTCTTATCTTTATCTCTCTTCTCCTTGAAGGATGGTTCCATACTTATTACAAAATCTATGTTTTTTTTATTTGGATGATGAAGAACATGCTAATTACAAAATCTAAGTTCTTAATTTGGTTTAGATTTTTTTTTTTTTTTTCATTTTTGGGTCTCACATCTAATGTATGTTCATGCACATTCAATGGACTTTGTGGATCCATCCCAAGATTACCTCTTCTATATGGTGTACAATTTCAATTTATAGCCACACTACGTTTTTTATTATCTTTATGTTAAAGTCACGCGCTGATTCTATTGTACCATGTTTCCATGCAACAATGATGTTTTGTGTTGGTTATTCAAATGAAATACCAGTATGTTTTTCTTCTTTAGCTGGCACCATTTAATGGTTTAGCTGTAAACATTTCCACTGTCTTAACTAATTTTGATAATCATTATTTCTAATTTTAGGTATGGTTAAACTATGAATCCTTCAAATTTATTAACCGAATTCTTAGTATAACAAAGAATTATTCCTCTCCCTCTTCCCATTATCATGGTATAGAATACTTACTCATTTATTTTCCTGATAAGAATATAGATAAATTTTCTACTTGGCTAGCCATTCCCGGTTACCTAATGGTTTTTCTTGGGTGTGCTGATTCAAGAATTATAGTTTATTAAATTACATGAAACAATTTATTTTTTTTTATTTTTAGTTTGACTATGAGCGACCCATAATACCATAGGTAAATTAGAGTGTAAATATGTAACAAATTCTAGGATATAATGAACAAATCAATAAACCTTATGACTAGCTACTAAAAAACTCTTTTAGTGCTATTATTCTTAAAATTACACCTCTCTATTGCTTTACATTTATGTGATACCAAATTAGATGAAAATACATTTTCCTATCTATATTTTTGTCAATAATGAACCTTCTACTCGGGAAATTATTACTTATGTGGTATATATGTGGTAATTTGAAAAATTGTTAATCCACTAAATCTAAAATAGTAGCATTGAGGCTCTTTGTTAAAAGAATATCATCAGTCTCCATGCTTGATTGCAATTTTTAGCTACAACTGATGTGACTATTCTCTAGGAATGCACAACTTTACTATAAATTTGGTTTTCTCGAAAAATAAGTATTTTTAGCCTAACAATAATTCGGAAAATATAGCCGTTGTATATACTTTTTTTTCTCTTGAACGGAACATTAAGGAAATTAACAAGTAATTTCGACCAGTGTCATTAGTAATGGCACTCAGGAGGTTCTTTAAATCCCTAACCCCATATGTGGCCATCGCTACTCCATGCATTATCCGCATAAATTTTCACCGATGTTCACATTCCTCGTTCCTTTTCATGGTGAAGATTTATGCTATAGATGATACCACCTTAAAGTTAGAGCTTGAAGGTTTTGACTATTCACAGTGTGAAGTTGATACTTTGACCGTGTTAGTAACATGTGTTTTCCTTAGTTGTAGAGACATGTTTAGGAAATACCTTGACCTAGTTAATGGTTCTACTTGAATTATATTCTACAATATTAGCTAGAAATTTTTCACCCTACTCTCTCTCCAACATTTCGCCACAATCATTATCGCAACAAAGTGGAATGGGCTCTTCCTTCTATTTACAGGCTCTAGAACATAAAACCAATATACATATTCATTGCATACTCTAATCATGTCATACATTCCATATCTGATAATTTATCTTTATCACAAAATAACTATAATTTTGATCTCTTTCAATTGAGTCAACTTTCCAAGAATAGGTTTACACTAAAGGAATTCAAATAATTTTAACGAAATTAATATATCCACAAAAAAGGTAAGATGTATTACTTCACAAGCCAAGAAGACTCTAGTAAATAAGTGAATATTACAGAAAGGCTTAACATTTCTATTCTAAACTGATAGACAATTCCCGTCACATGGTTCTTGTTCCTTAAATAAAGACATCACTAATAAAAAATTCCATGTTCTTCAGAATTTTACTTTATACCACAATAATTTAGAAAAATGAAACACATACCACAGACATTTCAAATGAGAGAATTAATTACATATCATGAAATCAGTAGCAGGGTACTTTGAATTTTATGCCTGCTCTCCACCCATCCTAGCAAAATTATACATTCTCTCCACTCATATTATAATTGTTCTTCTAGTTCACCCCCGAGAAAAGAATTATCTTGCCTTAGAATCACCCCCTAGTTTATCCCTTCAATAGGAATTTAATACCTTTTTTTGTCATAAAGTTTCCTTTAGTGGTGTCTTGATTTTGTGTACTTAACATAAAATCTCGGCTTTCTCTCCCACAGTGCTTTTTTTTTTTACAATATTAGCATTTTTCTCCAACTAAAAAACTTAATGGGTCTTTCTCTCCCATCCATTAAGCTTATCTAAAATTTTATCTAGAATTCTTATCATGAAAGAATTATCCAATCTCATTTACCTATGAGATTATATTATATTTTTTTTGGAAGAATATCATTTCTAGGTGTCTCATTTAAAATTTCATACACACTATTAATTTACTTATTAGTAATTGTTCATTTACATCATCATTCCAATATTTGTCATGATTTTGAACCAATCTAACAAAAACAAGATTAAAATAATGGAGGGATATTACATTATCCTCCCATTTTTTTCCTTTCCCTCTTTCCATATTCTTTCTATCATGCATAATTTCACTTTTATTGTGATCAAAAACTCGATTTTAGGGACATATCTCTTTTCGGTTTAAGATACTATAGTTTTTTCCAAAGTATCTCTTAATGTTAATTGTAGCGGTTTCTATTCAATTAGTTGGAATTTATCATCTTTCTCTCACGTATAATTGCACTTTTATCATGATCAAAAACTCGATTCCAGAGACAGATCTCTTTTTGGTTTAAGATACTAGGAGTTTTTCCATAAATATCTCCCTTAACATTAATTGTAACAGTTTCCAATCAATTATTGGAATTTATCATTTACTTGTTTTGTATGTAACGACATATATGAAAAAATTACCATTTTAAATATGACTAGAAAATACTAATTGGTATGCTACAATGCCAATTTTGTTGGTTCTGTACAATTTTAGCATTTTGTGAAACCCTTCGTATTGTTAGAGAAAGTTCATATTATCGTAACAAAAAGGAAGTGGTGTCCTGTATTTCAATATTTGTTTCACTTAAAATCATATTTTTCATTTTGGGTGATGATTCGACTTGACTGCACCCATACTTTCACATTCATTCCCTGCCCTTTTTCCATCATACATGTTGAATATATATTTTTTATAACTTCCACCTACATTTAATATACTATTCACATGCAACTAATAAGGTTAACACCATTAACATATATTACTTTAATAAACTCAAGACCGTGCACATTATTATAAATATGGCTTATTTATAAACTTGAAGATACATAATTGTATTTTTCTTTGCACATTGCTTATAGTAAAATAACAATTAGCAACGAACTGTTTGTAGCATGTGATAATTTAAATGTGATTTTATCACTTGTGCAACTACTATTTTAGATATATTTTTATAATTGTTTGGGTATGATTAAAATAATGTGTAAGTGGAATCAACTATGCCCATTCTTAATTTTTTATGGTTACCAATGTTGTTAGTCAACCAATATTTCATTGTTCAACAGTTATTAGCATAATGTATTTTGCACTATATGACACCTTGTTCTCTTTCCTCATTCAACACTCCAAGTTTATAATTTTTAGATCGTTCCATTCTTATCTACTACTTTATAGTTTATTAGATTTTATTAGGATTTAATAAAAATTTGTAATAATTTTTTTGATATTCTACTATCACTTCGAAAAGATCTTGTATATTTATGAGTAGAACATTCTACACATGGATATATTGCTGATTTCATTGCAAGGGACTCGTTCATGTCTCTTTTTATAATACTTCTACTTATTTTCTTATGTAGATTTTTTTTCATTTATTCTATTATATATTTCTATTATGGTGAGTAGTTTTTTCCAACTCCCTAAATCGAGTAGATGACTCATTTGAACTATCTCCTTTCCTAATAGCAAATCTCATTTTCTCATATTTTTATCAATTGTTCGAATAATTTCATTCAAACATCCTTGATTTTTTAATTCTCAAATATAAAGGTGCACCATTGAGAATACATATACTATCAACATTTGTTATCCTAATAGTTGTATTTTAGTGGTATCACTATGAATACTAACTATGCTCAAGAAATTTTCTTTTTCCATACATGTTGTATGTTATTAATGAAAATAAAAATTATTAATATTTTTTTATCAATTTCATATCTATGTTTATATTTTTTTATCAATTTCACTATGAATAATAACTATGCTCAAGAAATTTTCTTTTTCCGTACATGTTGTATGTTATTAATGAAATTAAAAATTATTAATATTTTTTTATCAATTTCATATCTATGTTTATATAGATGAAAATGTCTTGTAATTGATCATTGTATTGTATTCTCCCCTCTTACTCAGTCAATTTGTTAAGCAAAATACTGGGTATTCTCAAATTCTAATTTACATTATTACTTTATCTTACTATAGTGAATGCTATGTGTTGCCCAAAATCATTGCCACTTATTATCCCACCATAATGATCCATATCTTGAGGGGAGGCCCCCAAGATCTAAAAATTTGAAATGGATGTGGCTAGATCTGCAAAATTAGAATGCCAGAAAAAAGAGAGAATACAAAGAAAATAAAACCACAAAGAAACTTGTTTTATTAAAACAGAGAATAATTGTAGAAGCTACATTGTGGCAGAAAATCTGTCCTTTTACAAAGTGAGGCTTGTTATTTATAGTCTTTTTTGAGATACAATACCATAGGTGGATACCATGGGCCAATACCATGGGTAGATACCACTTACAATACCATGGGTAAATCCTATGTGTGGATGAATACCATGGGTGGATACATACCATGGGTCACTTATAATACCATGGGTGAATAAATATCATGGGTGGATGAATACCATTGGTCGATTCCATTTACAATACCATGGGTCAATTCCATGGGTGGATGGATAACATGGGTAGATGAATACCATGAGTTGATGCCATTTTCCATTCGGATCATTCTTCCCTTCTTAAGAAGAAATGGTCCCCATTGCGTGAAGTTCCCTCCTGAGAAGCCTTTGTTGAATATGAAGAGCCACTGAAGAGAAGGGTTTTGTGTAGTTAACCCATAACCGTGATGAACGAAGATCCAAGGATAGAGATACTCTTTAATTCTTGTGACCAACTATGATATTGACAGTTTGCGGCCTAGCAAATGGACTTCGATGAAGTGTGGGTTTGTGGATGAACCAGAACCATGAAAAACGAAGATCCGAGGATAGAGATACCCTGTAATGCTTGTGACCAACTGTGTGACTAACAATGTGCAGCCTAGCAAATGGACTTCAATGAAAATGATTTTGTACAATTGACCGATAACTGTGATGCTGATTGTTGATGAAGTAGCAGGTGCCTACATAGCTTGGGGTGGGAGGGCACGTCTCCAAATAACCCAAGCCGAACGCTGTTATGATGAAACTGATGAATATGAAACAGTTGCCTACTAAAGCGGGGTGGGAGGACATGTCTCCAAAGGAAACCCACTCTGAATGCTGCTCCAGATTTAAAATGAGCATAACTCAGTCAATATAACTCAGAATATTTATTATAACCTATTTTTGGAAATGGAATGATCATTCTGCATCTTCATATCTGTTTGAAACCACTATATGGAAAGTCTAGACTCTCAAATTCGCGCTGGAACTGTCTCGCCATCACAAAATTTCTGAAAAAATAGTTGATTTTAAATCAACGATAACTCCCACATCCGGACTCTGATTCAACTGATTTTTTTTTTTGAAATTAGGCAATTTTTCAAGAGAAGCTCAGATATATATCCATTCTTCTAAAAAATTTCACTGAAAATGGCGAAAAATGACAGGAGAGCCGCCATCTATGAATTTTCGTTAGGAAAATTGCTTCAACATTGCTAATTTTGAATCAGCGATATCTCCATCATCTCAACTCCAATTTGGCCGATTTTTTTTGAATTTGAGTATTTTTTCGCAAGGAATCCATATGTGGTATTTGTTTTTGTAAAATGTTCACCAAAAGTTACAGATCTGATCTGAAAACTCGCCGCCCAAACAAATTCACGGATTTTGCTAAAGATTGCTGCAAAACATTGAAGCTAAAATATGTTTCAAACCCTCATTCGCATGGAGGAGTAACCTGAATCTGATACCACTGATCCAGATCTTGAGGGGAGGCCCCCAGGATCTATAAATTTGAAATGAATGTGAGCAGATCTGCAAAATTAGAATGCCAGAAAAAAGAGAGAACACAAAAAAATAAAACCACAAAGAAACCTTTTTTATTAAAACAAAGAATAATTGTAGAAGCTACATTGTGGTGGACATTCTGTTATTTTACAAAGTGAGGCTTCTTATTTATAGCCTTTTTTTAGATACAATACCATAGGTGGATACCATGGGCCAATACCATGGGTAGATACCACTTACAATACCATGGGTAAATCCCATGTGTGGATGAATACCATGGGTCGACGCCATTTACAATACCATGGGTAAATTCCATGGGTGGATGGATAACATGGGTAGATGAATACCATAAGTTGATGCCATTTTCCATCCGGATCACATAAGTTCTTAGTATTGTATAGTATCATTATTATCTTCCTGTTCTCCTTACTTATTAATGGTTCATATGTCTCATGGATTTATTACGCATTCCCAACATATTCCAACATTCATTTCTGCTGCATAAATGTGTCCAACACACTTATCCGTTTAAGGTACACATTTTTTGCAGGACATTTCACTGTTTTGAGTGACTCTCTTCACTCTTTAGCATTATGTGCCATATATCTATTGACTTTTCAACCTTAGTCGAGAGTGTAGATATTAATAAATTTATCACGGCACATCCACTTTTGGTCAGTTTACATCAAAATATCGCAACTATATATATATATATATATATATATATAATTTCACACACTTCCTTAGCATTAGTATCCAAAAATAATGTCACACGATTACTCAAATCAGCTTATTCCCATAGAAAGTAGATCATATCATTAGAGAAGACACATCCTCAATCCGGTTGGAAAGACTAATGGTTATCACATTTAGGTTTTACATAAGAAAAAAAGTTGTACTTATATAATTTGGTATATTTTTGAATCAAATTCCTCTAAAGTCTATCATGTGTATCTCTTTGATTGAAATCAAGTTAATGTATTTTCTAATTTATCTTTGTGATCCCCTCAAAAGGTTCAGTCTACAAGTTTTTATCAAACATTTGAGCTAAACCCAATTTATTTCCTATAACATCTCTTAAATATTAATAGCCTTGTTATTCTAATAATAAGAGTCAATTGGTAATGGAGAGGTTGATACCTTGTGAAAATATGGACTAGTACACTGTACATGATTATACTAGAGGTAACTGTGTTAGATAAGGTCGACACAAATGATTATGCTCAGATGAAAAGAACAGTTTGTATATCAGCTTGATATTTTAACCATAGAATATACATAATTACTAAAAATTTTCATTTTCAACTTCACTCTTCCTATAAACTTTAAAGCACTATAAGTAGAGAACAATAATCTTGGAACTTTTATATCCACATCTATAACTTGCTCAACAGTGTGATAGAAATTTATATTTTTTTTCTTTTTAGTGCACATGTTTTGTTTACATCAATATACACATTATATGATTAACATAGGGGTTCCTCCACCTACCAATTAAAGGAGAGATAACAAATAAAATATGTCTATATATTTTTGAACAATAGTCATTGACTCCAATCTGAATAATAAAATCCAACCTTTTAGAATCACTTATGTGCTTATTTACAAGTTATTTCATAAAGAATATGTTTCCCTATATTTATAATTGTTTGCTAAAATTTGACACTCTTTTACGCTAGTTTTCATATCATAATTAAGTGACATGTTTAATTTTCATTTCACAATCTAGAGATGAGTGGGCACTCCTGTTCAATTCTGTTGTTAATTTAACAATACTTTTCTTGCAAGGACCAATCCAATGCAAATCTATATTCTCTTTGTTTTCTTAAACAAGGCTATGATGCTAGGTAGCGTAGCTAATATTTAGTATCACAACTCCAACATTGTGTAACCCACGCTCTGTATGAGATGTTAATGCAAATTTTCTAAATCAGAACACGAGAAACCTTAATTTTTATTAATCTTAGCATGTTGATTGCTATTATGAAAATATTCAAAATTAATACTATTCCTGTGCGCACTTTTATCCAATCAATTTTCAAACCTACCTTTATCCATTTAGCCTTTTATTGGTGTGGATATACTCTTACTCCACTGCATTAAAAAACTGTTTGTTTTCAGTGATGAGTTTTAACCATTCAAATTATGTATTATTTATATAATTTGAATGGATAGTTAATTATATATGTGAATTTCAATGGATAATAAATTTACTTTTAATTAAAAAATTTACCATATTGAATTTACAAATTAAGTAAATTTGTAAACATCTATACACTGTACTAAAATAAGTACCATTTCCTAAATCAAAGGAAAAGAGTTAATTCAACACAAACAATCAAAATCCAAAATATTTTAATATTTCTTTTAATTAAATATTTGTAAAATGAATCTTTACAAAGAAAACTCATATTCTATGGATAAATTAAAATATTTAAAGACATAAATATTTAAATAAATAAAAATATAAATAAAAATTATTTATGCTAAATAAATAAAACCTATTTCTATACTTATTCCATAGCTATGGTAAATAAACAAAAATATATATAAACTAAATGTATGGTAAATAAATAAAAATTATTTTTATATTTACTCCATAAAACTTTTTATATTTAAAAAAAACTTAAAAAAAGGTTTTATTTAGATGAAGCCTATGGGATGAATACCATCGGACAAATTAGTATTGATACCATGGGCCAAATAACATATTTATAAAATAAGTATGGTAAATAAATAAATATAAAAGAGGTATAAAGAGGTAACGTAAATAAATAACAATATATCAAATAGGATTATAAATAAAAATCTAATTATATAACAAGCCTATGGGCCAAACACCTTAGTTTTCTAAAAGATGTATGGTAAATAAACAAAAATATAAATGAACCACAAGTATGGTAAGTAAATAAAACCTCTTTTCATATTTACTCCATAATCTGCTTTATATTTACGAATATTATGTTCATTAGTTTACATAACTCAGAAGAAATAGAGAGAGAGAGAGAGTGATAAGGGAGAAATGGAGAGAGAGTATGTATGTTTAGGGGTGAGATAAAGAGACAAAGTAAGATGTATGGAAAGAAGGGTGGAGAGAAGAAGAGAGAAGGAGAGAGGGAGGGATATAGTAATGTAGTTGGAGAGAGAGAGGGATGGAAAGAGAGAGAGAAAGAAAGGGAGATGGGGGAGAGAGAGAGAAAGAGATGGAGGAAAAGAGAGGATTGGAGGGAAAAGAGAGAGGGAGGTAGGAGAGGAAGCGAGCGAGAGGAAAGATGAGAGAGATGAGGAGAGTGATGGGGGAAGAGAGAGTATTGGAGGGAAGAGAGAGAGAGAGAGAGAGAGAGAGAGAGAGAGAGGGAGTTAGGGAAGAGAGAGAGAGAGATATGAAGGACGAGAGAGGGGACTTGAGAGAGAGGAGGAGAGAGGGATCGATAGAGAGATGGATTTGGAGGGGCAGAGATGTAGGAAATAAGAAATATAGAGAGTGAGAAGTGGAGAGAGAGGAGTGACAAGGGAGAGACAGAGAGAAAGCGTGTATGTTTGGGTCTGAGATGAAAAGAGAAATAAGGAGAGATGGAGATAAAGGGGGGATGGGAGAAGGAGATATAAGGAGACAGGGAGGGATATAGTAACATAATTGGTGGGTGAAGAGAGAGAAATAGAAGGAGAGGGGGATGGGAGAGAAAGGGAAAGAGAGGAAGGAAGGGAGATGATGTGAGATAATAGAGAGAGGGAGGCAAAGAGAGATGGACTTGGAGGGGGAGGGAGAGGGAGGTAAGAAGAAAGACATAGAGAGAGAAATGTGGAGAGCGAGAGGGAGAGAGAGAGAGAGAGAGAGAGAGAGAGAGAGTGATAAGGAAGATTAAGAGAGAGGGAGAGAGGACAAAAGGAGGAAAGAGAGATATTAGAGGGGGAGAGGGAGAGAAGGAGAAGATAGAGATATAGATGGAAGGTGAAGAGAGGGAATAAGAGAGAAATGGGGAGAGGAGGAGATTGACAAAGAGATTGATATATATCGAGTGTGAGAGTGTGTGTGTTTAGGGGGGTGATATAGAGAGACAAAAAAAAAGAGATGGAGGGGGATATAGATATGGATGGAGGGTGGAGAGATGGAAGAATATTTCTCGCACTAGATGAATTGGTATAAGTGGAGATGGTGATTTATAATCCTATTTGATTATTTGCACTATATGCATCGATTTTACTGTAGATATTTATTTCTAATGATATTCGATTACTTGCACTAGATGCATTGATTTCAGTGTAGGTGGTAATTTCTAATACAATTTGATGGCTTGCATTGAATTTTTTTATTTCAATTTAGATGTTAATTTATAATTATATTTGATTACTTTCATTAGATGAATTGATTTCAATGTAGATGATTTCTAATCATATTTGATTATTTTCACTAAATGCATTGATTTCAGTGTAGATGGCGATTTCTAATCCTATTTGATTTCTTTGAGTAAATTCATTGATTTCAATGTAGATGTTGGTTTCTAGAGAGAGAGAGAGAGTGATTGATAAGGAAGATGGAGAGAGATGGAGAGAGGACAAAAGGAGGAAAGAGAGATATTAGCGGGGGAGAGGGAGAGAAGGGGAAGATAGAGATATAGATGGAAGGTGAAGAGAGGGAAGAAGAGAGAGATGGGATGAGGGGGTGATTGACAAAGAGATTGATATATATGGAGTGCGAGAGGATGTGTGTTCAGGGGGGTGAGATAGAGAGACAAAAAAAAATATATGGAGGGGGATATAAATATGGATGGAGGGTGGAGGGAGGGAAGAATATTTCTCATACTAGATGGATTGATATAAGTGGAGATGGTGATTTCTAATCCTATTTGATTATTTTCACTAGATTCATCGATTTTAGTGTAGATATTTATTGCTAATGATATTTGATTACATGCCTTAGATGCATTGATTTCAGTGTAGGTGGTGATTTCTAATATAATTTAATTTCTTGCACTGAATGTGTTGATTTCAATTCAAATGTCGATTTATAATTATATTTGATTACTTGCACTAGATGAATTGATTTCAATGTAGATGATTTCTAATCATATTTGATTGTTTACACTAAATGCATTGATTTCGGTGTAGATGGAGATTTCTAATCCTCTTTGATTTCTTTGAGTAAATGCATTGATTTTACTGTAGATTTTCGTTTCTAGAGAAAGAGAGTGAGTGATAAGGAAGATGGAAAGAGAGGGAGAGAGGACAAAAGGAGGAAAGCGAGATATTAGTAGGGTAGAGGGAGAGAAAGGGACGTTAGAGATACAGATGGAAGGTGAAGAGAGGGAATAAGAGAGAGATGGGGAGAGGGGGTGATTGCAAAAGAGAATGATATATATGGAGTGCGAGAGCATGTGTGTTTAGGGGGGTGAGATAGAGAGACAAAAAACAAGATATGGAGGGGGATATAGATATGGATCCAGGGTGGAGAGAGGGAATAATATTTCTTGCACTAGATGGATTTATTTAAGTGGAGATGGTGATTTATAATCCTATTCGGTTATTTGCACTAGATGCATCAATTTTAGGGTAGAAATTTATTTCTAATGATATTTCATTACTTGCACTAGATGCATTGATTTCAGTGTAGATGGTTATATCTAATACTATTTGATTTCTTGCACTGGATGTGTTGATTTCAATTTAGATGCAATTTAGAATTATATTTGATTGCTTGCACTAGATGAATTGATTTCAATGTAGATTATTTGTAATCCTATTTGATTGTTTGCACTAAATGCATTGATTTCAGTGCAGGTCGCGATTTCAAATCCTATTTGATTTCTTTGAGTAAATGCATTGATTTCAGTGTAGATGTTGGTTTCTAATATTATTTGATTGCTTGCATTAGGCGCATTGATTTCAATGGAGAAGTTATTTTCTAATATTATGTGTTTGCCTGCATTAAATGCATTGATTTCAACGTATATGTTGATTTATGATTTGATGTAATTGGATATATGACAGTACATTAATTTTAAACTGATTGGATTAACAATATGCATTGATTTTAGTATAAGCACAAGATGTCATTGACAATGTACATTGATTTTTGTGTTATAGTAATTTAACCTATTAATATTGGAGAGCAAGAGAGACAAGGTATCATGTTTACTACAACAGCTCGAGCTAAAGATTTAAATGGTTTACGATTTAAATTTTCTTTTTCATATAATCGAGATGAAAACATAAAAAAACTAACAAGCATGGCAATACGAATAGTAGAAGAAAATAGTTTGAGATTGATCACTATGAAGACTATTTGTAATATGAGTACATTATTATTATTCACATTTTCTATCTTTCAACACTATTATTGCCTCTTTCATTAAAAAAAAAACATTTCATCATTTTTCATCATTATAGTTATTAACAATATTTATCATCTCAACAATGAACTGAGGTAACTAAGAAAATTTAAAATTAAAATTAATGTGAGAAATATATTTAAAATGATTATATGAATATTTTATATATTTATATATTATTGATAAAACTAATCATATCTTCGATATATTTTCCTTGGGAGCACATGACTGAAACCAGCCTAGATCCATTTTAACTCCGGATCTATCAAGCGCCAAGAGGGATCAAATCTCTCGAGGTGTAAACATTTCCTCAAGTTTTGCACTCCAAAAAGAGATTTGCACCTCGACATATTTGATCCCTCTTGGTGCTTGATAGATCCGGAATTAAGATGGATCTAAACTGGTCTATCCTTAAACCCATAAATAATTTCACACTACCCTATCATTCGTACGAACATGAATAAATGGCAAAAGTGTATTGTAGCGCACCACCTTATGTTTGTTTTCTCGTTTACAAATTTATTAGCTCATGCATATCTAATTGTGGGATTACCCAAAGGTTTTACTATTAGGTATCCCGTTCATATTACTAACCATGCTTCTTCCTTTCACTTCCCATAGATGAACTATGTTACGATGCCTCTATTATTAATATTTTTTGGATTATTATGTCATCAATGAGGTGGCCCTTCTCTATGGTTATTTACCGATTGCAAAGATCCACAGCTTAAAATTATATGTCATTCCCAAGGATATTAATTCATATTGTTTGGTTCGGATTTTATTGGAAACTCTGCTAGCAATAATATGTTTCCATGCTGCCCTTACCAAATGGCCACATGTGGCTCTTCCATACTAATTGTACATTTGGAAAACACGCCTCCGCTATCCAAGATTTTCATTTCGATGTAAACCCTAATTTGGTTAACTTGTTTTTCCATTCTTCTACCGCCTCCATGCCTGGTAGTCTCTATTTGGTGATTTTCGGCCCTGCTTCGCTTGCAGTTTGTAGGGTGGCCATAGTTTCCTACACTTTTGGGTTTTAGTTTTCCAAACTACCCGTAACCAGACATGTGGTTGCAAGCTTCGAAAGGAACATACGTAAACGAGGTGCAGAGACACCTGGTGGTTCGGTCCACTTCTCACTGGCAAACAAATTTCCTTCACAGTCAAAGGGTATATATAGAGAGAGAGAGATTCTTCTCTGAATAATCCTTGATAAGCTTTTTCTCTCGTACAGTTGACCTAGGCGTCCTCGAGTCCCTGGAAGGTTCGTTCCTCCAGTCTATTTAACATGCATCGTGGGTGTTCTCTTTTACCGAGCTACAATGGTACATACTGGGAGAAACCCCCGGACCCCGCCCCCCCAAAATTTATTTGTGAGTTGGGTTTCCCATTTTGCTGCGCTTAACATTTTTTTCCTTCTTTTTTATGATGTGGGTTGAACTTCTAATCACTTTTTTTTTTTTTAAATAATGTGGGTTGAACTTCTAATCACTTTTTTTTTCTAGATATGCACTGGAACAATATCCCATCAAGTAATGTGAATATCTTAACTAGTGGCTCTCCATTGCTTTTTTCTTTTTCTTGAGCATAGGGACGTTTGGCTACAGGTTGATTACTAGCTATATATTAATGGGTTTTATATGTAGGTACATGGATCTCTTGTCTATTTATTGAATTGAAAAAGGCTCCCTCGGCCCCTATTAAGTCCCAAAACAACCATGAATTTCTGCATTCGTTTCCCAGCTTTGTCAAAGAATTTCACTGGAATCCAAGCCATCGGAGCTTTCGGAATGCATTTGGACCATTCCATTTCATGTTATGATAGTAGCGTTAACGATTTTAACTGAGGACATCTTAGTATGATATTTATTGCTCTTCTCTTTGAAAGATGGTTTCATGCTTATTATAGAGTCTAATTTTTTTTAATTTGCCTGAGAAAATGTTGAGA
>CM076576.1:933835816-933992680 GCA_034641835.2 Pinus albicaulis
GGCTCATTTCTAAGGCGTTGATATCTCTTTTCTTCTTTTTTTGGAGCTGGTTACACAACATTTGGTATCAGAGCTTTGGATTCTAGGGTTTCGCTGCTCCAAACAGGTCATCGTGGCATTTTCGCTATAACTTTTTTCTACGAAGCTTCAGAAGCTGAAATTTCTTACCCAGAATTAGAAGCTTAAATCTGAGAAGATTGTCTTAAAATTGGAGCTTAGGCTAAATATTTAGGGCCATGATCTGTGGAAGTTAGGTCTTTTTGAGGCTCCTAAATAGGTCATCGTGGAATTTTCGCTATAAATTTTTTTCTCGAGTTCAAGAATCTAAAATTAATTTCTCTGGTTGTGAAGTTTTAATCTGAAGAAACAAGTCAAAAAATTTCAGAGCTTGGTTCGCAATATTTTTGGAGATATGATCTGTGGAAGGTAGTGCTTTTTCAGGCTCCTGAATTTCATCTCATAGAGGTGATCGTGGGAAAACTTCAATAACTCTCTCTCTGGGCATTGGATTGAAGTGCCGTAAAAAGTGGTCGCAAGTACACAGACTGAAGTTTCTGGGCTATCAATTTCGGAGACAAAGGACAAAACAGTGACACGTGGCAAGTCGTACAAAATTAAATATAATGGACATTCATAATTAGGTCATTGTGGGAGATTGGACATAACTTTGCCTTGGAGAATCCAAATCAAGTCAGACCTGTGGCATTCAAAAGATAATTCAGAAGGATAACTTAGTGCCCAATTTTATATATTTAAGAGCTGCAATCACAAATATAATCCAATTTCAATATTGAGCTCCTCAAAAGCAAGAAAAAAGTGTGTATTTTTTTACGAATTTCATAAGTATTGTTTGAAGAATCAATTTGAATTGATTCCAAGGGCATGTTGTAGAATATATATCAGTATTGGGTTCAAAACAAAATTCCCCATAAAAATAATTCAACACCCATTAAGCCTTCAGAAGGCTCTACTTGACTTGTGAAGATGAAGAATTGCAACATGATCTATCAAAATTACAAGAGCAAGTGCACCAAATTTCGCTCTCGCAAAGAGCAACAAAAAATGAAATGGAAGTTTTGAAAAAAGGCGTGGAAGTGAAGATGGATGGCGTGCAAGCTGAATGGATGCAATGGAAGCTAAGATGGATGGCAACAGAAATCTAAGATGGATGATGGAAGCCTAGAATGGATGGCATGGAAGAGTGGCATGGAAAGCTAAAGATGGAAAACATGAAGAATGATCTAAAAACGAACATCAGAAGGTTTGTGAAAGTTGATATAAGAAATGTTTCCTAATGGAAAAAAGATAGTAGAAAGAACATCTACGTGGGGGCAAGTATTATTAATGTGAGTTGATAAACTCCTAGTACGCAGGAAGAACCACCATATTCCAAAAATGGATATGAGGAAGTTTGATGGAAAGGATCCTGTGACATGGATACTACAGATGGAGCAATATTTTGATCTCCATAACGTGAAAAACACACAAAAGGTACGCATTGCAACTTTACATTTAGAACAAAATACATTTGTATGATATCGATGGCTTTGCTCTCGTAAAAAAATTGTCACTTGGTCAATTTTTACGGAAGAAATGATAGCACATTATGAGGATACAAAGAACAACACCACCTTTAGCCAATTGATAAATCTCAAACAAAAGGGTTTAGTGGGGTATCACATTGAGGAATTCCAAAAATTGAATATAAGGGTAACTGATATTCCAGAGGAACACATGATCGATCTCTTCATAGGCACTTTAAAGGATAATATCCAACATGAAGTTCGCGTTTTGGAACCAGATTCATTGGAGAAGGCATTCAGGTTGGCAATAAAAGTTGAATGTAAAATAATGGCGACAAGGAAGCCTACCACTCAATTCTATAAAAAAGGAAGTGTTACTACGCCTAGATTTCCACAACCTACAAGGTTGACACCACAACAATTGGAAGAAAAAAGAGCAAAAGGGCTTTGCTACAGTTGTGATAGAAAATACACTAAAGGTCATAAGTGTGCTGAGAAGAAATTATTTTACATAGATTGTGAAAAGGAAGAAGAAAATGAACAAGAAGAGGATATACACCAGGAACCAGCCCCAGAAGAGGAAGAAATGAATCCAACCATATCGTGTAATGCACTGGCAGGAATTACCACTCCCCAAACTCTCAAGATAAAAGGAAAAATCAAGAAGAGAAAGGTAATAGTGTTGATTGATTCAGGTAGCATATAATTTTTATTAACATATAGGTATGAGAATTAAATTATTCTCTGTTGCAAATGTCAAGTGATGGACATAAATGGAGAACTAATTTATGCGGAAAATGCTAATATTAATGTATGGGGAGATATGCTTGTTGAATAACTCAATGCTTTCCAGTCTATGGTCTTAGTTTTTGTACTAGAATCCTAATCAGTTTAATCTTCCATTCTTAAACTTTTAATTTTCCAGAACTTTTCTTGAAATTTGTTTTGGAAGGAAAGGAAATCACATTACGGGGTATCATAGGGAGTCCAGGAAAGATAATAAGCTCTAATGTCATGACAAAGCTTCTGAAGAAATAACAACGAGGCGTAATTGCACAATTATGCTCGCTGGAAGTTTCAACATCAAAATCATCTATTTCTGTGATCTCAACAAGTCTTGGATAATCATTCCAAGGTGTTTGAAACTCCCAAAGTTTCCCACCCATTCGTGATCATGATCATGCTATTCATTTGATTCCGGAAGTGTTCTCCAGCACGAACCTTATAGATATCATTACTTCCAACGAGTGAAATTGAACGTATGATTGCGAAAATGTTCAGGCGTTGTATTCAACCTAGTCAAAGTTCTTTCTCTGCTATAGTAGTATTGGTGCACAAGAAGGATGGATTATGGCGCATGTGTCGAGACTATAGGGATCTCAATAAGCTCAATATTAAAGATAAATTTCCCATTCCTGTGATTAATGAATTATTGGATGGATTACATGGAGCAATTTATTTTACCATGATGGATCTTCGTTCATGATATCATCAAATTAGAATGAGGACTAAATATATTCCAAAAACAGAATTTTGAACTCATGAGGGTCAATATGAATTTTTGGTCATGCCTTTTGGCCTAACCAATGCGGCCTTCTACATTTCAAGGGTTGATGAATTCCATTTTCAAATCCTTCCTTAGAAAATTTGTGCTGGTATTTTTTGATGATATACTAATCTACAACAGGTCTTGGAAGGATCATGTTCAACATGTTGACAGGGTGCTCAAACTATTGGAGGATAAACAATTATATACAAAAACATCCAAATGTTTCTTTGGAGTACTAGAGGTGGAATATATAGGTCATATTGTATCTCACGAGGGTGTTAAGATAGACCCTAATAAAATTAAAGCCATTAAGGAATGGAAAGTCCCCACAACCATAAAGAAATTGCGTGGATTTCTTGGGTTAACAGGGTATTATCTCAAGTTTGTTAAGAAATATGGGATAATATGACTGCTAACAACATTATTGAAGAAATATGCATTTCATAGATACTGCAGAAGCAACTAAGGCCTTTGAACATCTTAAAGAGGCAATGTGCCTATCCTGGAGTCTTAGCTACGCCGAGACTTCACAAAAACCTTTATTGTGGAAGGTGATGCATAGAATGGAATGCATTCTGTGAGATTTTAATAGGAAAGGCCATTGCTTTTGAAAGTCGTCCAAACAAAGGAAAGTATTTACCGAAACCTATTTATGAGAATGAAATGTTAGCAATACTGCATGCACTAAATAAATGGAGAACTTACCCAATGGGAAGACACTTCAAGGTAAAAACTGATCGTGATAGTCTTAAACACTTTTTGGAACAAAGACTATCTTCAGAAGAGCAACAAAAATGGTCCTGGATATGTAGTTCTGACTTTGATAATCCCAAAAAAAGAAGAATCCAATGTTGATGGATGCCTCTCAAAGAAAGAATGAAGAGACAGGCATTTGTACATGCCATTCTAACCAATGTTGATTGGATGACTTGAAGCAAGATAGATGGAAGAAGAACTGAAAGATGTATGGACACTCATTCCAAAAGTTGCAGCAAAGATCCTAATTTGGTTGCTGATACATTTAGATGGAAAAAATGGATTCCTTATGGTACAAATGCTAACTTATATCTGTGTACAACAATTTAACTAAACAAAGTTCTGCAGATTACACACTTCTCCTTTAGGAGGACACTGGATTTTAAACACACGGGTGAGAAGAATTTTTGGGATGGCATGTCCAGTATTCAAAAGTTTGTGGCGGAATGTTTGGTTTGCCAGCAGAATAAAGTGGAAACAATTAAGACCCCGAGACTTCTACAACTTTTATCCATTCCAAGTCAACGTTGGGAGGAGATTTCAATGGATTTTATCACAGGTTTACCTAAGTCCGAAGGAAAGAGTGTCATCATGGTGGTAGTTGATAGACTTACCAAGTATGCACACTTTTGTGCATTATCTTATCCATTTAAAGCAAGTACGGTTGCTACTACATTTATGGATAGAATTCAAAAGCTACATGGAAGCCCAAGGGTTATTGTGAGCGACAGAGATCCCATTTTTACTGGAAATTTTGGACGGAGTTATTTTCTTGTTTGGGTACTCAATTAGCTCATAGCTCATCTTATCATCCTCAATCTGATGGTCAAACTGAGATAGTAAATAAATGTTTGGAAGGATATCTTCGTTGTTTTGTATATGATAAACAAACACAATGGGTCAGGTGGTTACCTCTCGCTGAATGGTGGTATAACACTTCCTTCCATATTGCAGAAAAAATGACCCCATTTATGGCACTTTATGGATACCATCCACCATCCATCACATCATCTTTAAGGGAAAATTTGAAGGTTCAAGCAGTGGAAGATCACATCGAGCATCAGCAAGAAGTTCTCCAACTCTTAAAGGATAACCTGAATTTGGCACAAAATCGAATGAAACAACAGGCAGATCAACATCGTAGCGAGAGAAGTTTTGATGTAGGAGATTGGGTATTTTACGGCTACAACCATACAAACAAATGTCCCTCAAGCAAGCAAAGAAGGATAATAAATTATCGCCAAAGTACTATGGTCCTTACAAGGTGTTGCAAAAGATTGGTACTATGGCATACAAATTGGAGCTTCCTGCTTCTTCGCGAGTACATCCAGTTTTCCATGTTTCATGCTTAAAGAAGGTTATAGGTGAAAATCTTCCGGTTCAAACAATATTTCCAGAACTTGATGAGGAAGGAAAAATCATATTGGAACCTGAAGCAGTCATGGAAACAAGAACTCGACAACTACGAAATCGATCAATTTCAGAGTATCTCATCAAGTGGAAGATTCTACATGGGAGGATGAGAATTTTATACAGAAGCACCCAGAGCTACTCAAGTGTTGAGGACAACACTTTTTTGAAGGAGAGGGGCATGTTAGGTCCCTATATTACTAGTATAGTCCCTTATTGTTGTTAGTGTAACCCCCTTATTGTTATTATTGTACCCTTGTAACCCCCATTATGTTATTATTGTGCCCTTAAATTATTATTGTTAGGTCGGCTAGGATTACATTGTGGCCCACTAGGATTACATTATGGCCCCATGGACTCCTATATATAGAAAGGAGGTTTTGTAAATTGTATCATCCAAGAATTGTTCATTTATGTAATGTATTGGAGGTTTCCCCCTCGAAGTGGCTCATTTCTAAGGGGTTGATATCTCTTTTCTTCTCTTTTTGGAGTTGGTTACACAACATTGGAGCTGTAAATGGCAGTGGCGACAATCATAACAATTTCTAGTGAGGAAATCCCTGGGGTCGGTAGGATGTCTAGGGTGGGTGCATGGTTGCTATGAGTGCAATGGTTGGGTGCGGAAAAGAATGCGTAGCTTTGACCAATGGTAATTAGGGACTATTTCCAGGGGAGAAATGTAAATGGATGGGTGGGAGTGCTCTCCTAAAAAAATCTTTGTACACTTGCCAAAAGAATATAAAATGGGTTTGGATGTACCAGCACGGAGATGGGTGCCCCTATAAACATGAAATAATCCTTCACCATGGTGTGAGGAGTGTGTTTTTCTTAGGGTGGGGGTCCCATTGGTTGGTCTCAGTGTAGGGGTGATGAAGAAAATGAAAAATGTCACAAATGGGCTATGCTCAAGGGGGTGTGATAGGCCAAATGTGAGACGCGGTGGTGTGTTTTTCTGATCTTCTTATGAGAATGGTAGCTTGGGAAGGGGGTTTTAACATGATATGGGTAAAAATTTACTTGATGTGTGATGGATGAATGAACATGAAGTGCTTCCCGAGCATGGGGTTTTATGGACATGGCTCCAAACCTTTAGTGTATGGTCTACATGAGTGATGGATGCCATGGAGGGTAAGGCTCTATTGACATGCAAGGGTGTTTATCATGTGCAAGGTGGGGTGATGATAAACATGGTTGTGTGAATAAAACCTATGGTCTATTTCTTTGAAGAAATGATGTCAGGACATGCAAAGCTTCTTTTGGGGAGCATATCATGCTGGGAGTATAATGATACCTTCTCTTGTACCTTTGTTGGCTGGGACATATGGTGATTTGGCATGTTTGTAATACCTGCAACGAATACCTCAAGTAAAAAGAGTTTTTTTCATACAAACATATTTGAAATAATTTGAATGTAAAGAAATAAGAGAGGGCATACCTTTTGTGCCTGAAAATGACTTTTTCTGAGGCATGGGCTTATGGGGCCTGGTTTGAACATGATGAAGCGTTGATCACTGTGTTTCTCGCGGTTTTGCGATTAGGTACTCTGAGCTCTAATTATGGTCTGTCGAATAATGAGAAAATGGCTATATATGGGTCTATATGGTTCATTTCAACTCATTTGTTTCTTTTGAGGGTCCGAGGTCAGAGTCGAGCTCTTTTTCTTGAGCTTTCTTGTCGTTGCGGTTAGCCTGAGTACCCAGGATTCGTGTTGTTAGTGTTAGGTAGGACCTTAAATGTCCTGCTTTTCAATTTTGTCATTTTCTTGAATGGGGGTCTTCTATACCCATTTTTTTATGAGGTCGTGCGGGAGATCAAGGATGACCCGCGTGGTCCTCACGCAAAAGGAAAATTTTGCACGAGCCCCTCGCAGTCGGGAAAAATTATGCACGATGGACTGCACTTCTGTATCTGATATAGGTGCATGGTCATTGCACCTAAGTTTTTCACACACGCGGGGAAGTCAGTTTTTTGAGAAAAAAATTAATCTTTTTCCGTAAAAACTGATTTTTGGTGTTTTCTCTTATGGTAGGATGTTATGGTGGGAGAGAGACTGGCTTGATCTACGTGCGGCTGTGGCCCAAGACCCTGATGCTGGGGGGGTTCTGGCTCAGTATGGTTTACTAAAGTTCTTAGAGAACAACCTACTGAGATCCTAGGATGGGTTACTGTAATACCTCATCCGATGCTGGAACAGAAGATGACGTGTTATGGTCCTGCATCGCAGAGACATCATGATCCAGTCAGAGACCAACGTTTATTTTGTGACTAGTCTGCAGTCTTAGGGGGAGGCCCTTCCCTATCCACTCCCTCTTGGGGGAGTGAACATCCATCGTTGGGCCGAGGATGAGGAGCATTGTAGTCCTGATGCGATCACCCAGGGATGTATCCGTTTGAGCTCTGTGATGGACCTAGATGAGAGAGCTTCCTTGGCGATGATAGTTCGCCTATTTGGGTCGACGATGCCCCATCGAGTGTCAAGTCTGCATATTGCAGTTTTGCGCTGGCTTCAGGCTGGTCACTTTTTCGACTAGGATCTCTATGTTTACGAGGGCATGGTTACCCAACTGGGCAAGGCCCAAAGGGGGGCTATTAAAGCCTTTTCATATGCGAGAGTCCTCTGTAGCATCATGTATGAGAGGGTTGTGATGCTTCGGCCTTTTGTGGTAGTGTCCTTGGGTCCTCTGAGGGATACTAGGATGCGTCGGTGGGTACCTGTGATGCCCCGTGGTGGTGGAGGAGAGACTTGTCGCTACTGGGATGCGATATTTGAGGCGTGGTTCAAGTCAAACCCATAGATGTTTCTTGACTTCTCGTATTCAGGGATGGACTTCCGGGGAGATCCATATATGGGTATTCCTGCAGGTTATGTATGTGGTTCGACAGGTATGAATTTTGATGTTTTATGCATTTTGAGGATTTTTATTGTATATAGATCTATATGTCTTTGATAGTGACACTGATACTGCTTTTTGGTTTGTCTTGTAGACGTGGGTTCGCGAGGGCGTCCTACCGCATGTTTGGTGGGTCACTAGCCTAGGAGGAGGGTCCCGCTTGGGGCTATTCAGGCCCCAATTGGGGGACATGGTGGTGCAGGAAATCCCTTAGGAGAGGGTAGTAGTGTTGTGGCTACCGGTGGGGATGCTGCTCTTCTTGCTCGTGCTGAGTCTGCTGAGGCATGGGTAGTGACGATCGAGGAGTTGTTGGTTGTTGCCGACATTAGAGTGATGGTAGTAGAGGCTCGGGCTTGTAGGTTTTAACCCTGTACATAAATTATCTGCAAACGAATCTTAAAAACAGAAAATAAACAATAGCGAGAGCATAAAATATAAAACATATATACACAGATATTTTCCCCTGGATCCCAAATCGGGACGACCAACTTGATTTTTCATTATATTCCTTTTAGTGTTACATCACATATATATACATGCCGAAGCATATATAAAACCCAATCCATTAACCCTAGATTAGAACATAACTGTAGTTCCCTTGACCGGATCTACAAAATACCAGGGGCTGAAAACCATCATGCCCCAAACCCATGTGCAAACCCATGCACAAAACCATGGGCAGGTCCGCCCACCGAAAAATAGGGTCCATTTTTTTTTCCTGGGGCACTGCCTCAAACCCTGAATAGGGGGGGGGTTGCCGCCCCCCTGTGACCCCCCTGCCGCACTCGACGCAACGTACAAGAGAGGTTACTGCCCCCCCTATAACCCCCCCGTGTGTGGCTAGTCGTGGAAAGAATATAACAAATACCCAACATTCTCCCACTTGTTGTTTTCTTTGCACAGGTGGCCACAAGAGAGCTTAGTCATTAGCCCAACTCTGCAACACCCATTGTTTCTCTACACTAAGAGAACTTCTGAGTGCTCACAGACTTTGTCAATGCATCCGCAACATTCTTCAAAGTGTCCACCTTGACGAGCAACACCCTTTTAGCCTCAACCTTATCTCAATGTGCTTTGTCTTTGAATGATAAGCAGGGTTCTTAGCCAAGAAAATTGCACTTTGGCTATCACAGTCTACCCTTATAGCTTGCTGCACCAACCTCATACTTGAACACAATCTCTGTAACCAAATTGATTCCTTGCTTGCATGAGTGGCTTCCATGTATTCTGCCTCTGTAGTTGAAAGAGCCACTATAGACTGTCTTTTACTCATCCAACTGAATGCACCTCCAAATAGGCTAAACACATACCCACTTGTAGATCTTCTTTGGTATAGATCTCTAGCCCAGTCTGCATCAACAAAACCATGAATGTCCAACACTCTTTCTAATCCTGGTCTTCCCTAGTAGCACAAGCCATAATCACTAGTGCCACGCAAATATCTGAAGACCCACTTCACTGCTGTCCAATGCTCCTTCCCTAGGTTTGACATGAACCTGCTCAATACTCCCACTGCATGTGCAATGTCTGGTCTAGTACAAACCATTTCATACATCAGGCTACCCACTGGACTTGCATATGGAACATGAGACATATCCTCTTATTATTCTTGTGTCTTGGGACACTATTCAACAGACAACTTTACACCTACAGGAATCAGAACATTCATCGATTTACTATCCTTCATATTGAACCTCTACAATATAGTCTCGACATACTTCCTCTGGTTTAACCAGAGCTTCCTCTTTGCCTGATCTCTCTTAATTTCCATGCCCAAAATATTGTTTGCAACACCAAGATCCTTCATATCGAATTTGGAGAAGAGCTGGGTCTTCAAATCTTGGATAATTTCTTTGTCATTTCTAATCAACAACATCTCATCCACATACAAGACCAAATAAATAACACGGTCACCAATTAATTTTAAAAAAGCATAGTGATCCTCCTTGCTTCTGGTGAAGCGAAGTCCCCGTATATAGGTATCAAATTTCTGATACCGCAACCTTGGTGAATTTTTTAACCCATACAGATACTTCTTTAACCTGCATACCAGTTCTTTCTTCCCCTTCACCATAAAGCCTTCAGGTTGTTTCATGTAGATCTCCTCTTCCAGATCCCCGTGAAGAAATGTTGTCTTCACATCAATCTGTTCCACCTCAAAATCAAATGCAGCAACAACAGATAAAAGTAATATAATAGAAGTAACTTTAGCAACAAGAGAAAAAATATCACTAAAATCAATTCCCGGCACCTGGGAATAACCTTTTGCTACCAACCGAGCTTTGTATTTATCCACCTTGCCTTCTACTTTCATCTTCTTCTTAAACACCCATTTTCTCCCGATGGGCTTCCTTCCAGCTGACAACTCCACCAGATCCCATGCCTCATTTTTATGCAAGGATGCCATTTCATCAACCATGGCCTCCTTTCAGAGTTTTCCATCCTATGAATATACTGCCTCCCTGACAGTTTTGGGATCATCATCAGTTATAGTTAAAGCAAAATTTGAACAGAAAGCAGATGAACTATACCTTTCTGGTTGTCTTCTTTCCTGAATTGATCTTCTCACAGCTAGAGTTTGTGGCTCTTCCTCTTCTGAGTCTTCTTCTGTTGTAGAGTCTGATTCATCCTCCTTTAGTTCAAACTCTATCTTCTCAGGTTCCTTTGGTAGGACTTCATGTTTAACAACATCTTTCACCTCTCTAAACACCACATCTCGGCTGTACACAACCTTCCTTGTTTCCAGGTTCCAAAGCTTGTAACCTTTTAAATCATCCTTATACCCAATAAAGATGCACCTTTCAGATTTATTATCCAACTTGGTCCTTTTCTCCTTTGGAACATGTACATATGCATCACATCCAAATATCCTCAGATGTGAAAGAGAGGGTTTCTTACCAGTCCATACCTCATGTGGATTCTTATCCTCCAACGTTGATGGTGATATGTTAACCAAGTAACATGCAGTCTCCACTGCCTCTGCCTAGAATTTTTTTCCTAACCCAATACCACTGAGCATGCTTCTTGCCTTTTCCATTAGCATTCTGTTCATTCTTTCTGCAACTCTGTTTTGCTGAGGTGTGTATGGAGTAGTATTTTCTATACCACACTTCTTACAGAACTCTTTAAATTCCTTCTTGCAGAACTCCCCACCATTATCTGTCCTTAGCACCTTTATCTTCTTCTCTGTCTGGTTTTCCACCAAAGCTTTAAATTCTTTAAATCTGTCAAAGACTTCAGATTTCTTCCTCAATAAATATATCCATGTATTCCTTGAGAAGTCATCTATGAATGAAACATAGTACACAGACTTACCCAGTGATGGAACCGACACAAGTCCAAATACATCACTGTGCACAAGCTCTAATATCGTGTTCGCCTTCTTAGAACCAGAAGGAAAACTCACGCAATTCTGCTTCCCATATACACAATGTTCACAGAAATCGAAATCCAGAGAGCTATTAGACATACCTTCTACCATACCATTTCCATGCAGTATCCGAAGGCCTTCTCTCCAATATGTCTAAGCCTTTGATGCCATAGCATGGTCTTTTCTCCAGAGACCGCTAGGCTTTCCGCTCCACTTTCGAGAACCACAGAACTATTGCACCCATCAATAACAATACTGCCTTGAAGCTTGTACAGAGTTCCAATCCGAACTCCCCACATTAATACTAGTGCTCCCCGAACCATCTTACAGGTATCTTTCTTGAACATTGTTTTTACACCTGCATCATCCATCTTGCTTATAGAAACTAGATTTCTGGTCAATGTAGGAATGTGCAGATACCAGGAAGTGTTCTAATCCTTCCACCTTGTAGCTTCAGCTTGAATTTTCCACGTCTGACAATTCTGGCCTTCCTATCATCACCTAAGAAGACATCACTGCCATCATATTTCTCATACTCGCAGAACCACTCCCTATGGGGATTCAAGTGAAAGAATGCACTCGATTCAATCAAACATGACTCATGATCTACATGTGCATTTGAAGAAGAAGCCAAATATGCATCCCCACCTTCATCCGAGGTGGTTTTTGCCTATGTAGAAGGAGCATCATCAGATCCCTTTCCTTTCTCAGGAGCTTTAGATTTACGATGCTTTTTTTAGTGCCCTTCCTTTTCACATTTCCAGCACACCTTTACAAAATTTCCAGGAGATTTAGATCTCCCATTCAAAACCTTATTATTTTTTCTATTCTGGGACCTTCCTCGTACAGATAAGGCATCTCCATTTTGACCCTCCATATTTCTCCATCTCATTTCCTCCGACAGCAAGGACGAGACAATGTCATCAAAATTCAAGGTAGTTGTATTGCTACTTATTGCAATAACTAGACTGTCCCACGAGTCTGGTAGAGAACACAACAAACTGATGCAATTATCTTCATTTGAGATTTTAATATCAGTAGATGTCACCTGACTTACCACGGTATTGAAGGCGTTCAGGTGCTCTTTCACCGAGTCTCCATCCTTCATCCTCAGGTTATACAACTTTTTCCGCAGGAACAATTTATTCACCGAAGACTTAGATTGGTACAAAGTCCCAAATTTGTCCCACAAATTCTTTGCCGTAGCTTCCCCAGATACATTCAACAATACCGAATCTGAGACACACAACCGTATTGTGCTCTTCGCCTCCCGATCCAACTTTTTATAGTCTTCATCTGACATTTTCATTGGTTTAGTACCTGGATCTACCGCAATCCACTGGTCTTTATCCACCAGCAGATCCTCCATCTTGAGCTTCCACAACTCAAAACTCTGACCATTAAATTTCTCAATCTCTATCTTTCCACTGCTCGCCATCTTCTTTCACTGCAAGAATTGATCCTGCAGATCTCCCACTGAACAAGGTCTACCACAAGCCTAAGCAAAAACCCCTCAGCAGTAAAGGCATCCCCTTGAAGCTGAAACAACTCTGATACCAAATGTAGGTTTTAACCTTGTACATAAATTATCTGCAAATGAATCTTAAAAACATAAAATAAACAATAGCGAGAGCATAAAACATAAAACAGATATATACAGAGATTTTCCCCTAGATTCCAAATCGGGACGACCAACTTGATTTTTCATTATATTCCTTTCAGTGTTACAACACACATATATACATGCCGAAGCATACATAAAACCCAATCCATTAACCCTGGATTAGAACATAACCGTAGTTCCCTTGACCAGATCTACAAAATACCAAGGGCTGAAAACCATCATGTCCCAAAACCATGGGCGGGTTCGCCCACCGAAAATAGGGTCCAATTTTCTTTTTTCCCGAGGCACTGTCCCAGACCCTGAACAGGGGGGGTTGCCGTCCCCCCTGTGACCCCCCTGCTGTGCCTGGTGCAATGTACAGGAGGGCCGATAGCCCCCCTGTAACCCCCCCCGCGCATGACTAGTCGTGGAAAGAATATAACACATACCCAACAGGGCTGAGGCTGCTGATGCTCGTGCTGCAGGTCTAGCTGATTCGTGGAGTCAGATGGAGAGGTTGACCCGAGGCATGTGGCCCAGGGGTTTTTTCGATGATCTGGACAAAATTTGGCTGGAGACGGTGATGGCTCGAAAGAGGGTGCATCACTTGACTTTACGTAGGGCAACACTTGCAGTTGTGGCTGTTGCACCTATAATGGAACTGGGTGCTTCCATGGGTCTAGAGGACCCACCAGGTGGGGCTCAGCCCTAAATATTTTTGTATGGTTAGGGAAAGCACCCATTATGAGGATGATTCCCTGTTTTGATGACATGTATATTTTTTATTGACATGATGGTCAATGACCTTTTTTGTATACTGAGACTCATATATTTTTTGATGTATATATGCGAGATGTATATTTTTGTGGCTCTTATGATGTGTCTATGTTTATTTATATTTTTACGTGTTTATGATGGATGCTATGTAGCTATGATGGATATTTATGCTTTATGCATTTTCTTTTTATGGATGATGGTTTATACGAGATGCATTCTAGTCTACGATATGGTTGGCTATGCAATCGAATATCTAATTTTGATTTCTTGGTATATGTGTAAATGTAATGTGATCAAAGTGACGACTCAACCGTCATGCATGAAAGTATTTCCTAAATAGGTGTGAATCTCGTACTTCAAAATATTGGTTTAACTGCGATACCACTAGCTGGGAATCTAGAAAGACATGTAGATGGCGAATGCCCTGGTTGGAGGCATCGCTCAACAAATCAGTGACTGCATCATATTTTTCTTGATTATTGGTAGCTGATCCGATACATACTCCGTTGGTGAGGAACGATGACTGGTTAGGAGAGTATATGGCCTAGCTGGCTGCTGCTAGATTTTGTGACCATCGAGAGGTTCCATCAACGAATCCAAAATAGTGGATGGGGGGACGATCCATTTGTGACATAAGATAATTTTTTAGAACAAGTCCACGATGATTGTGATCATCTCAAAAATTTATGTTGCATTCATCTTATCTCTAAGGTTGAGACTTCCTGCCCTATGGGTGGTATTTTTTGAGGTAGAGCCCATTGACGAGATTAGCTAGGCATGTACCATTAGGCTCAGACATGATGTATGCTCCTTTGAGGAGGCAATGTTCGATGATGTAAGGACCCTTCCATAATGTTTCTAACTTTTCAGGTCCTAAGACTTATTTTACAACGTTGTCGCGGAGGAATAGCTCCCCCTATGAAAATGAGTGAGGGGTGATGTTGCGGTCGAATGATGCTTTTACCCTTTTCTTGTGAGCCTCATTATGTTGGAGAAATTCTCGTTGACTTTTGTTGACGAGCTCTAATTGTACCAACCATTGTTCTAAAGTTTGGGTATCATCGAGGAGTTCGATAACTGCTTGTAATTTGAGGATTTCACGTTTAATGGGAATCACAACGTCCACTCCGTATACAAATTGGAAAGGTTTGAATCCTGTTGAAGATTTAGCCGCTGTGTGATATGCCCATAAGGCTGAAAATACCATATGGTGCCAATTATTTTTATGGTTTTTGACCATACGCTGTAACATCGTTTTGATTACTTTGTTAACAACTTCTACCTGACCATTGGACTGGGGGTAGTATGGTGATGCAAACTCATGCGTAAATCCTAGATGATGGGATAGCTGCTGGAATATTTCATTTTCGAAATGCTTTCCATGGTCGGAGACTAACTCCTTAAGCACACCGAATCGTGCGATGACATGGTTGAAGAGAAACCGAGCTGCGGTTTCTGCCGTGTTGTCATATGTAGGCATGGCTTCTGCCCACTTGGTGAAATAGTCGACGACTACAATAATGTATTTGTGGTTGCCAGACAATGTAGCGTTGCAAGTCATAAAGTCGATTCCCCATTTACAAAAGGGACTTGATACAATGACCTAGTGCAGAGGAGCAAGAGGTGCTATTGCCTTATGGGTGAAGCATTGGCATCGCTTGCACTGTTTGACTGCTTGAATGCAATCGTGGAATAGGGTGGGCCAAATAACCAACCCACAAGACTTTTTGGGCATTGGCCATCCCTGAGAGGTGGTCGTCGCAAGCCCCACTATGGCAGTCATTTAGGGCTTGCTTAGCTTGGTCGTGTGTGAGGCATCGACGTAAAATAGTGTCAACGCCTCTGCGATAAAGGATGTCCCCCATGAGAAGGTACCGGGGGGCCTGATGGCCTATGCGCCTTCGGTCATCATGGGTGAGTTGTGGTTTGAACTTTTGGGTTCACAAGATTAGGAGGATGTCACCGTACCAAGGGTCCTTGGTCGTCACTAAGAATAGATGTTCATCTGGTAGTCAGTCGTTAACTAGGGATCCTTGAGTTAGACTTGGAAGGTCAGTGATGAACTTAGATAAGATTAATTATTTTTTTCTCTTCGGGGAGTTGAACTGCAGGTCAAATTCCTGCAGTATGACTACCCATCGAGCGTACTTATGATTCATCAGACGATGGGTTAGCATATATCTTATGGGGTTGATAGTTGCTATGACTGTTGTAGTCCTTAGGATGATGTAATGCCGAAGTTTTTGCATTGTGTGTACTAACGCTAGGGCAGTTTTTATTCCAGTTATATTTTAAAGCAAGGCTAGATAGTTCTTGTTAACGTAATAGATTACGTGCTCTTTATTATCTGGTCCATCTTTGACTAACACCCCAGCTATGGCTGTGTCTGATGCAGATAAATATAAGGTGTAGTCTTTGTCATAATTGGGTGGGATGATCAAGGAGGCTGAAGAAAATGTGTCTTTTAGTGCCTCAAATGACTTTTGAGCTTGATCATCCCATTTGAATGGAATGTCCTCACGGAGTAGGCGTAGGAAACCTTGCACAGAAGTGGCATAGTCGGGGACAAAGCATTGTAAGAAGTTGGCTTTCCCCTGTAGGCTTTGAAGTTGCTTGAGAGTTTTAGGTGGTGGTACTTCTTTTATTGCCTGGACCTTCAGGGGGTCAACTCTGATCCCTTATTGGAATACAATGAATCCTAATAGTCTACCTGCATTAATGCAGAAGACACACTTGAGGGGGTTCAAGCATAAGTTGTAGTGTCAGCATTGTTGGAATACCAATCGTAATTCCTCCAGATGGTCCCCTCGTTTCTTGGATTGTACGATGAGGTCGTCCAAGTAAGCTAAGATGAGGTGAGCAAGATCATGGAAGATATAATTCATGGTCAACTGGAAGGTGGCTCCAGTATTTTTAAGACCGAAAGGCATAAATTGATATGCGAATGTGCCCCATGGGGTAGTGAACGCCATCTTATACCGATCTGTATGCAAGATTTTAATTTGATTGTACCCGGATAATCCATCCATGAAGGACAAAGCCTCGTGAGCGGTGCAAGCATCAATGAATCAGTTAATGAAAGGGGTAGGGTAGCTGTCTTTGGGACAAGCTTTATTTAAATTCAAAAATCGGTGCAGACTCGGATGGTGCCCTGTTTTTTCATGACGAGTACAGTGTTGGAAACCCAAAATTTTTAGGCGATTGGGTAGATTAATCCGGCTTTATGAAGCTTGTCAATATCTTGTTTGATTTCTTCTGCTTTGGATGGGTGTAATTGACGTTGTTTTTGGCGGACTGGTGATACGTAACGCCAGGTGTCAATGTGGTGTTCTATGATGGTGGGGCTTATTCATAGCATTTCTAAATAATCCCATGCAAATATATCCTTGTACTCTTGTAATAAGTTCATATAAGAGATTACCTCGTCTGGGGAGCATGCTGCCCCTAGCGAGATTTCTTCGGTTTTGCCTAGTTTTCTTGAGATATTCACCTTAATGGTTGGTGAAATATTTGAAATATTCCCTTCTTCAAACACATCGGGCGCTAGGATAGGGTTTTTGAACCAATATACTTTTCCAGATGGAAGGAAGTCTTCCGATTCAATGGCCTATATATCCTAGGTTTTTCGGTTGCTAGGCACGAATGCTTTTTTTGGAAGAAAAAACGAGCGGTGACGCATTGAGTCCCACGGACAATCTGGTTCCGTTATGGCCTCTAGAGTATCTTCATCGGAGTGAAACAAGATGTCTAAGGGGGAATTGGTTTGTGTGAGGCCATGAGGAATTGGTTCGGCCAAACAGTGTTGGTCGACATACATGACTATGATTCCGTGGTTGATGCCGTGGAACCAGACGAGGTAGACAGGGTGCACACGGGTTTGGTTTGCACCGGCGAAGGTACTACTATCATTGTGGTAGTTGCAGCGGTCTTGACACCAATGAAATATGAGCAGAAAACACAAGTCGTGGTTCCCATGCATGGTGAGATGAATCATATATGGTGTTGTGTGTCGTCAGCGTTATATGGTGGAAGAGTTTCTGTTATGGTTGCTTGTTTGAGAGAAAAATCGTGCTCTTTTGGTGGTGTACTAAGGATTCGCGCACCTTCTTTTACTTGGAAGTTGCATTGAATGCAGAGGTGCCGAAATGTTTTCAACATGGAGCACATCTTTTGTTTCATGGTTATGGCTCGTGAAAATGGAGCATGGAGTAAAGGTACCTAACGAGTAGATGGTGTGAGAACCAACATTACTCTCCGTACCAGATGTGGATGGTCAGAGATGGTTGGGCATTGGTGCATTTTTGCACTTTTGCCACCTTCGAGTCTTCGGTCTTGGGTGGTGTGGCTCCTTTGGGGAGTCCAGACTCAATGCTGCTCTTGCCGCTCATAACCTTGGGAGGTATTCACAATTCATAACGTGGTGAAATTGCGAGCAAATCCTGCAATATTAGCATTTGATATTCTCTTGATTAGAGAGATGGATATGTGGTATGGTTGTGACCATGCGAAGAATTTCGGTGAGTTTTTTGAGTTCATGACATTGATTCACCATGTGGTCCTTTCTATCGCATAAAACACATGTTGTTCTTGGCTGGTTCCGTGCCCATCTAGGATGATTGGTCGCCTTAGCTTTCTTAGGGTTTTGGTGACGATGGGGGGAAGACTGCATTGCACTTGGCTACCTAGGTTCAAAGCTGGTTACATCTAAATATTTAGTGACCAATGAGAACACAGTTACTAATCAAACAGGAACTATTACCTCAAAATGAGAACTCTAGCCCAAAAAAACTCAAAAAACATGAAAAAACAACCCAAAAACGAAAAGTGTGTCTTCTAGAATGCATTGTTTTTTTTTAGGGTCAAATTTCAACATTTTTTAAAATTATGCTAAAAATCAATTTTTTTCTTGAAAAAATGACTGAAAAAACACCCTCGAAACAAAAAGTGTTGATGGTGAAATAATGTCGCCAATTTTTTGTGTGCAAAAAACAACTTGAAAACGAAAAGTGTTTATGTTGGAATAACATTGCCAATATTTTGTGTACAAAAAACAGTTTGAAAACGAAAATTGTTGTTACTCGAATAACGTCGCCAATTTTGTGTGTGCGAAAAACACCTTATGAAAAATGTTGATGTTGGAATAACATCTTTTTCTTTTCGGGGTAAATTGTTAACAGTTTTTAATAATCTCATTAAAGTAAAATATCATTACTCTGAAAAACCTTAAAATTTCAACAATAAACATGATATTAAAGATAAAATATCAAGTCTTAAAATTCTAACAATTTTTAGGCATGGCATTAAATATAATCTATTATCGTGTTTCTGAAAAGCCATGGAAATCCAAAGATGACATTCAAGATAAAATATCACCTTTATGAAAATAAATTCCAACTATTTTTATGCATGGTATTAAAGATAAAATATCACTTGTAAAAATTAAAAATTAAAATTAAAAAAAGGGAACACAAAAAATTCAAAAGAAGATTAAAAAGAGAAAAATTCAAAAAAACACAAAATTTAAAGAAAAAAAATAATAATTAATCCAAAAAAAAAACAAAAACAATTTTTTAAAATTTTTTTATAACTTATAAAAAAAAATTAATAATAAAAAAACTGCATAATTAAAAAAATGATAAAATAAACTAATTAAAATAAAAAAAATAAATTTAGTTAAACTAAAAATAATAATAATAATACAATATAATATTAAAATAAAAAATAAATAAAATTTAGAAATTTAAATTAAAAAAAAAAAAATTAAAAAGTGAATAAAAATAAAAATTTTAAAATAATAAAAATTTAAATTTAAAAAAAAAAAAATTTTAAAAGAAAAATTAAGTAATAATTTAAATAAAAAAATGTATATAAATATATCAAAAATACATTTTTAAATACAAAAAATAACAATTTTTTTTTTTTTAATTAATACATATAAAATGAAAAATATAAAATAAAAAAAAAGAAAAAAAAGAAAAAAGAAAAAAGAAAAAGCTAAAGCTAAAAATAAAAAATTGTTTCTTTAGGTCTGATAGATTAAAGTTTGGTCTCAATGGACGTTAATAATCATCATCATCATCATCATATATATATATATATATATATATATATATATATATATATATATATTAAAAAAATAAAATAAAAATGAAAGAAAATAAATAAAAAAATTAATTAATTAAAAAAAAAAATATATGTGACACGCGCCGGGGCGGCGGGGAAGGTGGCAGCTCTCTCGCCAGCACATCATATATATTTAAATTTTTTTTTTTTATTTGTAGTTTTATTTTTATTTTTTTAATTTTTAATTTTTAAATTAAAAAAATTGTTTTTTAATATATATATATATATATATATTGAATTTTTTACTAATATTAATTTTTTTAATTAATTTTTTAAATTTTTTTTTTTTTTTTTTTAATTTAATATTTTAAATCTTTTTTATTATAATTTTTTTAAATTTAAAAAAAATGAATTATATATATATATATATATAAAAGCTAAATGCCTGGAAAATGGGAAAGCTAAAGACAATGAATGTTATCAAGTGGAAATCTTAAAAATTGGAGGTCCTGTCCTCATCCCCCACATCCACAAGCTTTTCAACCAAGCGGTCAAGCAAGGGTTCCCTAAACTTTGGACTCAGAGCCTCATTATCCATATTTTTAAAAGTGGGGATACAAATAACCCCTCTAATTATCGAACAATTATGATCAACCCTCTCTTAGCCAAGTTATATGGTATTATTTTGGAAAATAAGTTGAGCATTTGGCTTGAAAGTGAAGGTAAGCGGGCTAAAGGTCAAGCGGGTTTTAGAGGGCAGCACCCAACAACGGACCACCTCGTTACGATTAGGATAATTGTGGAGGAATGCCGTAATGATAAATCCAATCTCTTTTGTTGCTTTGTGGACTTTAGAAAGGCTTTCGATATGGTTCCTAGAAATAACCTATGGAATAGATTAGAAGAGCTAAATGTTCCTTTTGAGTTAAGAGTGGCCGCTATAAGGTTATATGAGAATGTAATTGCCAAGTTAAAGAGCAATGAGGGGTGGTCAAAAGATATTAAGTGTAATATCGGAGTTAAACAAGGTTGCCCCCTCTCCCCTACCCTATTTGGAATTTACACCGACAAGCGAGAAGGTTGTTTAGAGGAAGCAAGATGTGATGGCACGATCTTAACTGGGATAGTTATCATACTTCTTCTCTATGCTGACGATATTGTTCTTCTCGCAAGGTGCCCATCTGATCTTGATAAGCAACTTAGACTTCTTAAGGATTTCTTCACTACCATGGGTATGTCTGTAAACACTGATAAAACAAAAGTTATGATTATCAAATCCAAGGACACTTACACTAATTTTATGTATGAAAATAGTAACTTGGAGGAAGTGTCTTCTTACAAGTACCTAGGAATTGATATTCATCACAAGCTCAAGTAGAACTATAGCATTCAGAAAAGGATTAATGGGGGGTGTAAAGCTTATTTTGGTCTTGAAAATAATTGTAAAACGACAAACCTCGTAATGTGGGATAGAAAGAAGTTCCTCTTTGAAAATTTAGTCACTCATGTTATCTTATATAGATGTGAGGTTTGGGGTTGCAGCATCTCTAGAGAATCCTGGAGAAATATTGTGCAAATCCAGAAGTGTTTTATAACATATAACCTTAAAATTAAAAGCAATACACCCTATCCTATTCTCCTTATAGAAGTGGGTCTTTCCCCTATCGAGAGCCTAGCTATGACTAGGCTTCTGTTGTACAAGCACAAGCTCAATAGCATAGGAGACCATAGACTTCCTAAGCTAGATTTGAATTATAGCCAAAACCACCTAAGGCTTAAACGAGGTTGGTATAAAGACACCAGGGCCTGGTTAAACCATTGGGAGATCAACGAGAATGTTGCATTGCAAAACATCAATAAAATTAAAAAAATTGTTACTTCTAAGTTCAAAGAAAAAATGTGGTGTGAGAAAGATCTAGCAGCTAAAAGAAAATTAAGGTATTATAAGGAGGTCATCAACCCCACCTTAGAATATCAAAAGTATCTCTCTGTTTTAACTAGCTCAAAGAAGAAAATTAATATAGCTAAGATTAGAATGAACTCTCATGAGCTCCGTAGTGAAACAGGTCATTGGACAGTTCCTAAAACACCATGGATGGAAAGGATCTACCATCTCTGTGAGTGAACATCGAGGATGAAAATCACTTCCTCTTAGAGTGCCTCGCGTACAACCACATTAGAGCTCAATTTCATAATATTTGTTGCAATACTGACCTTCTTAGCCTTTTAAGATGTCGAAATTATAGTGAGCTCGGGAGGCTTCTCTCCAAGTTTTTTGAGCATAGGAATAAAATCTTAAATCAATTTAAATAACTCTTTTCTTTAGGTCCGATAGACCAAACATTGGTCTCAGTGGACATTAACCATCATCATCATCATATTTTTTTATTTATTATTATTTTTTTCATATATATATATATATATTATTTATTTGTTTTTAATTTTCCTTTTTAATTTTAATTTTTATTGTTATACAAATTTTATTTTTATAAAATTTTTATTTTAATGTTGTTTTTAAATTTAAATTCGCGAATTTTAATTATTTTTAATTTTGGTATTTTTATTATTTTAATTTCTTTATAATTTATTTTTTAATTATTCTTTAATTATGTTGTTTTTTTTTCACCTAGAAAAAAATTGTTTATTTTGATAATTTTTGTTTTTAAATTATGAGTTTTTTTGATTTTTTTTTTTGTGTTTTTATTTATTTATTTTTAATTTTTCTGTTTAAATTTTTTCTTTTTACAAGTTATTTTTGTTTTTTTTAACACTTTTATTGGTTTTTTGATATATATATTTGGTTTTTTTGTCATATTTTTTTATTTTATTTTTGTGTCTTATTATCAAGATGAAAATCACCACTTTAAACAAAAGGATTGATGTTGCATCAACACTTTTCAAAATTAGCATGAAAATCATTAACATTTTAAAACAAATGTTCATACTTGATAAATAAAAAAAATTTAAGGGCCAAAAAAATCACCATTTTTCTAAATCGACATGATATTTAAAAAAAGAAATCAAAGAAAATTTAAAGTTCCAAAAATATGCTTAAAAACGATAGGTTATTCTACATCACTACTTTTGAAAATCGACATGAAAATAATGACATTTAAAAAAAAAGTCATCAGAAAACTTAAAGTGCCAAAACTATGCTAAAAAAAAAGGGTAATTTTGCATCACCACTTTTCAAAATCGAGTTCTTTTTTTGCTATCTCAAAAAAACGAGTACCAGGTAATTTTCCCATTTGATCGCTAACTGTGTTTGAGCGTATGACGTCTAACATGGGTTGAAATTGGGGGATGTAAGTACAATTTTGAGCGTGATGGTTGTCTTGGAAAATAAGACAAGACTAGTGCTATTTGGTTTTCCACTCTCTTTGGACTACCAGAGTAATTGGGTACAATTTGCGAAATGATTGTAAATTTGGGCATTGAGCGATCAAATGATTACGTGCACTGCACAATGCACAGGCTAGGATTTTTCATGGAGGGTGTTTGGGGCGATAATCTACCCCCGTGTTGGCTATTTTTCTTTCGATATGAAGAGGATGGGCCTGGCTACCTCATTCTCTTGGGTTATTGAGCTTTCCACTGAGTACGAATCTGATCCATCTTTTGTAGCGAGACGGGTTATGGCCTGGTATAAACAATTTAGTGCCGAACAGAAGCGGGGTATGTAGGGACAACGACGAAGCGGGTGGTTATCTGAACACACTCGACACGAATATTGGACTGCTCGTAGATCGTCGTAGTACACCATGTTGACCGGGTACCATATTTGAAATAAATCTAGAGCTGCACAGTTAGTGATTAATTGATGTCGTTCATCGCAGGGTGCGCAGAGTTGGACTGAACGATTATGGGGAAGAGGTGGTCGTTCAGGTGACAGTCACTCCTCTGACACATACAATATAGTCCTTGTTGCTTTCTTCCTTTGAGTTTTAGTGCTATTTTTGGATTCCATGTCTGAGTCGGCTAAGTCGGGGTTTTCAGCAACGGAGCGTCGCATGATACAACATAGATTGGAATCGATAGATGTGGGGACAAAGACACACGTGGAGTTTTCTCAGACAAATATGACAAGTATGTCGTCTATGCCGAACTATGTGGATTTACAAAACTTGCGGGATTTGATACCAATGGTTAAACGCCCTTAACTCGGGGCACTATGTGATTAAGTGATCAAGCTCGTCGCATGCGGTATGACCTTTGTTTATCGTCTCTAGGTCATTGGGGTGATTGTATATGGGAAAGATGTAGGCTCCTCTCCTACGTATAGTATGGTTTTGGGTTCACCCTTGTCCATTTTCATGGGTAACACTGAGGGGTCCTCCTGGTAAGATTTTTCTAAGGCTTGCAAGCCATTGGGGTAAGATTTTTAGGGAGGCTCTCTTGCTTCAACATTCCTAGTTGAGTACTGGTTCCCCTGTGAGGGAGGGTATGAGCTTCTCTTCTAATGATGGTATGGTATTACCCTATTTTTCATATTCTGCAAAGGTGTAGGTTGAATTTGATGGTAGCCAGGTTGTGACACGTTCTGGATAGAATCGTATGAGTATCCTGGGTACTGATTACTGTTGCTTAGGTGACCTTAGGTCAAGGACCCGAACAAACCGTCTGCAGTATTTGACGTACCTGGTAACTCTCTATAGGTTTGCAGGCTCCTGCATTTGGCAGGACATTGTAAATATATCTTGGCTGTGTGTAAATGAGTTCAATTTGTTGGGCCTTGCTAATGGCATACTCCTCGGAGGTGGGTTTTTGCGTCGCCACATATTTTGAAATATCAACTATGGGAGTTTTCAAAAATAAGTCCAACAACACTCTATCATCGAGTTTGTATTTACACAAACTACGACATCTTCGCCATTCATGGAGATGGCTCGATATATGGACTACTGGTGTTTTCCTAAAATATGTCAGCAGTTCTATTCTTGAATCATGATGAATGGGGAGATGAAAATAGATGAGGAACGTTGTAGTGAGGGTACTAAAGGTTCCATGAGAAGCAGAAGGATGCTCAACATAGCATTTCATTATAGGCCCTGTTAGGGTGCATTGAAAAAGTCTTATTCTAATGATATCATTAATGATACTATTGGATGAACACCACAGGTGGAGAGTCATGATATGATTTCCTAGGTCTTCCACTTGATTTTCTTTGAATTTTGGTATATCCGAAGGGAGCTTCGTGGGCACGGGAGACCAATTAAGGCCATGATAAATGGGGTCATTATTTAACTTAGTTAGATCTAGAAGATTAAGTGATGCTAAGAAGGGTAACTGCGTATTGACTTCCATTGTATACTGTGGAAAAATATGTATCTAAATGTGATGGTTTAGGGCAGGTGACTAGGGAATATTACCCTGTGGCGTGCCCTGCTAGATGTTTTTCTGATTCATCGAAGGGGTAGCGCTCCTCTTCCCTGTAGGGTTTGTAGGAGGGGTTCAGTGTGGTGACCTTGCTAGGGTTTCCACAGGTGTGGTGTTGGGTGACTCTTGGAGGTTTCCAATCACAAATGCCCCGATAAAGGATGAACTAATAATTGTGACAGCCCGATATTTTGGTTTGTTGGAGGAAGGAAGATTCTTCTCAAAGAAAATATGGTCACATGCATAAAACAAAGTGAAACATAAATAAATTAAGAGGTAAGTTTTCCTTTAATTTAATGCTATGATCAATCAAGCAAAAAATGTGATTTTGTTTGCTTTGCGTATGATACTCAAAAGCCTATATAGACCTACTCGTCCTTACACTCTCAACGTAACTGGGCCTTGTGAAGATATATTCTGATGGGTACTGAGGCTAATGTCCTAAAAGAACCGGCGAAACCTTCCAACAGCGGAAGAATCAACCAATGTAATTGTATGAGGGTCAAGTTTTTCCTGCACTGTCACCTATAGGGAAGGATGCCCTAGTTTTGGCCACTAAAGTACCATCGTCCCACATGAGCATTCGAGTCTTGAGCTTCTTGGTAATCAACTACCAGTACCGAGCACTAGATGGGCCAGGTAGCCCAAAAAAGTACTACACGCATTGGGCCTAAGCTTAACCCCCTATGAAATGGGTCTCTGGTAATGCTTGGGTATTCATTATGTGGGCGGATAGATGGATTTGAAGCTCCCTAAAAATTCAACATCTATGTTTCAAAATGTATTATGACCATGATAGCTTATTGGATGCCTACCCCCGATGGTCCTAACCTGAACTATAATTTCTTTTGTGGCCCCTGTGGGGAGAATTTAGTGATTTTGGTTAATGATTATTTTTAGAGTCTCAATTTTTCTTAGGGTGTGCTTTGGTGAAACAAATGTAACAAAATGATAAAGGTCTCAACACACTAGGTGCATTTTGGTCCAATGATTATCGATGTTTCATGTGTGCTTTGGAGTGTATAATCACAACTGTTATGAGATGTGGATATGCATTGATCCTCTTCAATCCTTTTATAATTACCCTATGTGTGATTGTTCCTTGCAAAAATAAATGATGTGCAGATTATGGGTCGCTTACACCTTTCCGAGTTAGACTATGTTTGCACTATAGGGAGATGGAAAATTTTCTTAGGAAAGTGTTCATGTGCATACCCAGGCTCACTGTGAGGTGCAAGGGTGACATAGATTACTTGCTTTCTTTTTGACAGTTTGATCCTAGTCACAATTCCTAATGCAAAATTGAACTAATCTAATGGAAAAGTTGAAAAAAATTGAATTACTTAAAGATATGTGGATATATGGGCCACTTACTTTTATGTTAATTACGTTATGTGTTTTATATCTTTTATTAGAAAATCATTTTTTTAGACATCATATGTGGATTCAAGGCCACTTACTTTTTCCTACTTAAACTATGTGTGATTTGAAAAAGTAAAAAACTAAAATTAAAACTACTTAGTTGTTAGGCTAAATTCTACAAGTAAGAGTCCTAATTAGTCATGGAAATTTTTTTATGGGTTTCCAAGCACTTTACAACTGAAAACATGGAAAAAATAAGGCAAAAATTAGCTTTTTGGCCTACCGCGTGGGATATCTTCCCACAGGAGCGGAGCACGCGTCTGTCAGAGCGTAATGCGCATGGTCGGGAGAAATGAAAAAAATTCCCTCCTCTATTGTGCAAAACTTCTCATTGAGTGTGATTGGAGATGCTGAGAGGATACATGTGGTGATTTGTAGCAAACTTGGCAAGAAGAAGGACTTGCATCAACAAGTATTAACTCAAAATAAAGAATCCAGTGGAGTCGCCATTCCTATGGTAGTGTGTTCAACACATGGGCATATGAAATACACTTTGATTAGTAGGCAGGATTCTTACCTACATAAGATTCACATGCCAAAATGGTTTGTTAAACGTTAGTGGAACAAGTGCAACATGTAATAAGCTAGGTTAGAAAGGAAACATAACATACTACACAAACAATAAAAGAAAAACAAAACAACATGTAGAAGATACACACTCGATAGAGAAAACACACTAATAACTCAAAATGGAGAGATTCTCCCTTTATTAGGTGATGGTGGTAATAGAATATCGAATGCTAAATCTCTTGTAGTGGATCCCTTGAGCTATGGAGCTTCGATATCCAAGACAAGGAGGTCTCTTCCCCTCAAGTTTTCATCAAGCCTCTCTTCCCTCTCAAAGGATGGTAGATCAACGAACATGTGGCAAACTCCTCTCTCTTGGACTGAGATGTTGGGAGGCCAACAACTGATTCCTTCCAATCCTTCTACTACTGAACAACACAAGCTAGTTTTCTATGGAGAAATTTGGCCATCATAACAATGTGTCTCCTATTCTTCTTCCAAAGGCTGTCTTTTATAGACCACTTTAAAATTTTCCCTCCTTCTCTTGGTCCAAGATGGATGGTGACACAAGAGTGCATGTATGATTCTTTTGTGTGATGCATTAAGGCCTCAAGGTAGCTCAAAGGCAACTGTAATTGGTTAGGTTGGGTGGGAATATTTTTAACCAAGTGTGCCAAGTGGTCCCAGACAGTGACATTCTATCATCCCTAGGACCACACATCTATCGAAGGGATAGCCGCGCTGTGTGCAGCTATTGAAGAAAAAACCGCACTGTGTGCAAAAAGCCTTTGTCGCCTGTGTGTTTTCCATAAATTTGTCCTTTGACCTTAAGAAGAATTAAAATTTTTGGCTCTTCCTAATGTATTTCTTCTTTGGAGACCTTTATATGTACCTTCTGCTTGACATTTTTAATGTATATTACCCATATGGTTTTCCAGTGTTAAGACCATGTATTCAGATAATGCTTTACCTACGGATGGTTTGGATACTTTTACATTGATATGATTAATGAATTAACTTTATTCGAGGACTATGTTTGTCCTCTTGACAAGTGAAGATGAAATCTTCAACTTGATCCCTTTTATGGTGGTTGATGAAGATGTATTAGTGCCCTTTTTTATCATCTTACAAATGAAATCCCTTCTTCAATAAAATGATATTTCCCTTTTTATGACAAAGCCTTTGTTCGAGCTCCCTTGGATGATGGCGATCGATGAGGATGCCTTGATACTTCCTCAGATGATCTTCTTTAACGATAAAGAGGGGTCCTTGCTTCATTGAGAGGAAACTTGCCTTATAACCTTTTGAAGATGATGAAAATTCCTTTAGCTTTCTTTATATAGCTATATTTCAAGATACTTTGACTTCCTCGGTGGTGAATGAGTGCAGATAAAAAATTATTCTATGGTTTTAATTTTCTCCAAGATGATGTGATCTTAGCCCTAGAAATGCTTCACTTGGATGTCTATACTTTGGGCTACCTTGAATTGTAGATATCTTCAACTTGATGAGGGTCCTTGTGGTATTTTAATGATGCCTCTTTGATTAGATGCCCCTTTTCTTGACCTTGTAACCTTATATCTGATACCATGTTGAGAAATCCAGGGCATCATGAATTAGGTGATTTCTCTTTAATTAGTAATTCCTGTGAGTGTTTTTTAAAAATTTATATTAGGATCTTCTTCTACTTAGATTATTAGTATTCTTCTTCATCAAACAAATACCAATGCATGAACATAAATAGACAAGAGACACAAAATGCAAGCTATGATCCAGGGCCAAAAACTCTCAATGTTTGGGAGGAAAGCCCACACAAATTCTTCTTATAGATATTCCATTTGATGAAAACCAAAACCAAGACCCTTGACCTATTAGCCACTCCAAGACCAAGACACTAGTTATCTTGAATTTCCTTTACTCTTTTCTTCTTCTTGACTCCTCTTTTTTATTAAACTTCTTAGCAATGAGACATCATCATTACCGAGACCTTGTCACTTACATGACACTAAGATATCATTATTGTAGTTGCACCAAAACAGAGATATAGTGGAAGCATTAGAAAAACTGTGGTATATGAGATCTATTCGAACACACTGAGATGATCATCAAAACTGTGATGGAAGCAAACTCTTATGGCACTGAGGCTGTAAGAGATCTGAACCGAATCATAGCACAAAACTTGTAGTCTAGTATAGCACTTCACCGAACTATGGTCTTCATTATAGCACCGAATTGTATTTTATATGTACCCTTTGTATGAACTGTGTTTCTCTGGTTTAGCACCAAGACTCCTTCTCAAACATCCTAACTATTGTTTCTGTGATTAGCCCTAAAATAACATCGGTGTTCCTGCATCACTGACCTGAGTTCCCTCTATACTTTGACATTTGAAATTGTCTCCTTTCTTGTCATTGTAATTGCAATCTGAATTTTAGAGAGATGGAATCTATTTTTCTTCTCAAATGCGAAGATCCTACACACATATATGTAGTTTTTATCCCATATAAATAAGTCGACCTGTGAATCTGAAGAGGCGTGTCTCCATTAGGTGAGCTGACATGAGAGATATCACTTCATCTTAAAGCTGGCATGTATAAGAGTAACATGTGCTTGTCTTGGAGGGCTATTAGACAATCCTATAGACTTAAATACATTTGTAACATGCCCAAGAGGGGTTCTTCATACATTCCATTGACCCTATTTTAATTTTATGACAAATCCTAAGGGCTCTCAATGGGATCCATCTAAAAATAAAATCTCTTTCTCATGAAACCCATGAAGCAAGCATACACTCATTTTATTTTTCCTTCTTTACATCAATGACATAAAAATCACAATTACATATTTAATTATAAAGACTGAACCTAGTTATACTTTTCAACACACTGACCATGTAGATAGATCACCTCCAATAAATAGCTAAGGGCATCAACAATGAACACATAAAGAGAAGAGATTGATGTACATCCTTTCCTGAAAGACCTATGGAGATGAATGTAGGAAGACAAAGCATTTTTAATTGAAACAATGGTCGAAGCACATGAGAAGAAGGTTTCAATCATGTTGACACAACATGGGCTAATGCCAAGGCAAGTAAACATATATATGATAAACGTTTAGTTGATGCAATCATAAGCTTTGATAAAATCAATTTTTAAGAAGAGGGTTGCTAACTAGATTTTCTAGTTCACTCCATAACGTCCCAAGCTAATAAAATTGTATCCAAAATAAACCACCATTAAACAATTTATCTCTCCTAACGACCTGCTTTCCTACCTACATCTTAAACTCCAATAGCTGATATATTGGCAACAATTTATTCAATAAAGTTATTCGACACCACCCATCAATAGAGTCTCTAGTAGTATCCTTTGGAATAAGCTTTATTAGACCTTGATAAAATGATTTTAAAATTAGTCTTGAAGAGAAGATGCCATTTGTTATATGACACACATCTTTCCTAGCTATGCCTTGCGTCACCTTGTAGAAATTACAAGGAAAATCATCAATACTCAAGGATTTCCTAATCTTTATTGAAGTGAGGAAAGTAAAGAACTTGTACTAACTCATTTTTTAATCTATTTTGGTCACTAACCAATACCTTATTAGGAACCACTTTATAGAAAGCATCCCTAGTAGTGACAACTCAATTTAATAGAGGGTAAGAAGAATATATATTTTGAAATTCTTAGTAAACAAACCTTGGATCTTAGTTGGGTTCTTAAGTCATCCATTAGCATGGTAAAGACTGAGGATGTTGTTAGCTACCACCTTCTTCTTTAGGAAATTGAAGAGCTTGGATCCATATTTGCCTCATTTGTGCCCCTTTAGCAATAAATTTCTTTTGCACCACATCTAAAATTGTGTTGCATCATCTTAAAGAGAAATGCTATGTAAATATTTTCCCAAAAGAGTATGCACCTCCTCTAAGTGTCTTTTAGCCTCTCAAAGGTCTCTCCTACAATTATGTTTGAGCATGTAGCTTGACACATTAGTTTCATATTGTAATGGATAGGCACCCCCCACCATCAAGTCTAGTGTTTGTCTCCCCAAGGTAACGACACAAGGTTACAAACATCATGCATAAGAACACAACATTTTGGAGAGTAAAAATGAGAAACATAAAACTTGAGCAAGAGAAAAGGGTTGCAGTCCACCACATGCCCTATTGAGATGGAAGTCATATGGGTGGGTGATTCAACCCAATAGTTGCAATTAATACTTAAACATATACATATTCATGGAAAATATGTTGTGTTGTAGACTATAAATCTGATCCAACCTAGCTTGAAACTTGGTAGAGCCTTGTTTGGAGATGGAATGAGTAATTATCCACCATATTCTAACCCTCTCTTTTCCTAGTCGGATGATAAAGTTGAAGAGAAGTCTTACATTTAGAATATGCTTTCTTCTTCAAATTGTTCACCACTAAACCAACTCCTCCAACACTATCCCCCTTTTTCTCAACTAGATAGAAGTCACCCACCAATAATGTTACATAAATAATAATAATACATAAAGTTGAAATGGGTTTCATTAAATACCATAGGAAAATACACTGAGTTACAAAACCATGAGCTTGTAAAACACTAATCTTAAAATAGCGTAAAAATAATAATTAAATTATAATAATAAAAGAGTAATAATAATAAGTCATGACTAAAAAGTCACTACTCTTATTAAAAGGAACCTTAGGCCATATTTATAATCGAGGCTAGATCAATGTATCTCATCTCATCAATTCAATCATTATTAAATATATTAATTTATACACATTCTAATAAGTCTTGCCAACACATATGATTTCAATAATTATTGTTTATTACATTGGTAACAAAGCTAGATTGTATTTTCTAATTGACGTCAATCGTACTTACTGATCACAATCACCATCTATATGGGTTGAAGTGGGCATAACCATTGTGCAACCGCCAATTAGACAAATATTAGAATATATGTATAGCCATCAATGTTCCACTGTGGTATAGTCACATCCTTCACTAACACAACTATAAACTATTTTTTTAAACCAAAATTGAGCAATTAAATAAGCGAAATTGAGTCAAAAACACTCCTCCCAAACTGAAATTAATGCAACAATTGAAAATTTTGAGAAAGAGTCCAAACAAAATTACAAAAATATTGATGGAAATTTTGATGAAAATCAAGGGAAGAAATCAGAAAAAAAATGAGGATCTTAAAAATGAGTCAATGCACAATATAAAATATGAGATCACTAAAGATATAAAAATGAAATGAATCATAATTATATATAATATAAGAATAGAGATGAGAGTATAATTTGAAACCAAATATCTCTTGTAATAGAGTTTTGAGAAATATATCAGGGACAAAGAATCCTCACCCCACACCAACTTGACAAGTACAAGACCTCGAAAAACTAGTTCTTCTAGCACCCCACCACCTCTCCACCATAACCCAATCCTACAAATAAAACAAACAAGTAAAATAACATGTTTCCCAACTCCTTACCGATTGTCAACATCAACCAACGAAAACCCCTTTAAACTCAATCAATTTAAAGTTATCTAATTTCGATGGAGATGAAAATGAGAGTGTGGCTTGGACCAGTAAGGTAGAAGAATATTTTGAGATACATAACATTAAATTTGATGATGAAAAATAATGTATGTGATTATATGCAACTTGAGGACCATGCATATAACTAGTGAATTTGGTGGAAGTCTATAACCAAGGTGAGCCACTATATTTGGGTTAGGTTAAAGTTTTTTTTTTTTAAGAGGATTCAAAATATGACAAAGGAAAGTTTTGAAAAAATCACTAGAAATAAGAAAAATATGATTTGGATGAGTGCACTTATGAATGGAAATAATTATAAACATGAGTTCTTGAATTAAATAAGATCAATTACTTCATAATTATGTGTTCGGATTAAAAAATTAAATAAGGGATGAATTAAAAATTCATAATATCACAACCATGGAGAAGGCTTGATGAAAGGCATAGACTATTAAGAATAAGTTAACGATGTCATCTAATAAAATATATGACTATGGTTATTCAATGAGGAAAATTTTCCAAACCACTCAGTTTGGAAATTCAAAGTATCTCTCACTACATTCCAAAGAAGAGAAATATTATAGTCCAAAATCCCAACAACAAAGGGAAGGAAAATGTAGATATTGTGGAGACAAGAAATCACCATGGAACAAATGGAACAATTGGAAGTCATACAATTATAAAGAAGATATAAATCATACACTTCCATAAGTGACTTCGATTATGAGGAAAAAAAGAAGAAGATAAATGTTCTGTTGAAAATGTTGGAAAGTTGGTTTCCAAGCCACAGATGTGCATCTAAATACTTATATCATTGCAAAATTATGAATGGGAAGGAAGTAGAGGCCCTTCCAAAGGAAGTTACATCAAATCTTAACGAAAATGAAAAACCACCAAAGATATCATTAACATCAATCACATGTATTAATTAGGATCACAAAAAATATTAATCAAGGGATTTTAACATGGCTATAGTGATATCCGCCTCATTTTTGGAATGGTGATACCATCTGTAATAATCGTAATGGAAAAACCAAGATATCACTTTCTACAATTACAGGAAAAATGGAGCCAAAAACCCTAAAATCCAAGGGAAGCACTAAGGGTGAAAATATCATAATCTTAATAGATTTGGGAAGTTCCCATAACTTTGTGAATATTAATTATTAAATCATTTTTTGTATTCTGTAAGGAATCTCATGGGTACGATAACCTATGGTTAGAAAATCAAAGGCTTAGGTTGATGCCTTAAAGTTTTTGTATAGATACAAAATTTGGAACTACAATCTGGATATTACGCTCCACAACCTAGTGGAATGGACATGGTGCTATAATAAAAATTGTTGATACAATATGCCACAAATATACAAGAAAAAATTATGGAATTCAAGTGGCAAAGGAAGAACTGCAAAATTAATGGGTCATAAAGCTTACATCACCCGCAAAAAGAACACAAGCATTCCAAAACAAATATAGAATCAAGATGTCTCTTCACGATGGAAAATAATTCATCCAATACTGATGTGAGTACAAAGTATTCTTCAGGGGTAAGATAATGGTATATAAATAACAATAATACATAAAGTTTAAATGGATTTTATTAAATGCCACGGGTTGCTAAAACCTTGGGTCCATAAAACATCATAAAAATAGGAAACTAAAATGTAATAATAAAATGAATCAATCTTCATTAAAAGGAACCTTAGGTTGTATTTATAGTTGAGGGCATCTCAATGTATCTCATCTCAATAATTCAATCATTATTAAATAGATTAATTTATACATGTAATAATTATTGTTAGCACATATTATTTCAATAATTATTGTTTGGTACAAATATTCCATTTTGCATCCATGGGAGAGGACTCTATCCATATCGAGTGATGGGTGTCTGATGAACTGAGGTTCAACACATAAAATGAGAAAAATATTCGCAATTTATCCTAAATGAAAAGAGTAATAAACAAAATGATTGCTTGGGTGACTCCTAGAAGTTGTAACAAAACTTTGAAGATAAGGAGAAATAAATAGCACCATCCTCACCTAGCCCATCGCACCCACAACCTCCATTGACCACCTCTCATACTTGATCATAATTTGATTCCTAGAAAGGGCTATTCTAAAAATAAACCATAAATTGTGAAGTTAAAATCCAATTTATTTAATCTCCTATGAAAATATTTATATTTGGTTCAACCATCTGAAGAATTTGAATAACTACATTCTCCCTAGGATTGACATCCCTTTTGACATTACATTAAAAGAGAGAGCTCCATTCAATTAAAAAAGGATTGGATAGAGTTTTGAACTTAGTTTTTTATTCTTAAGGTGCACCCTTCTTAAGCAAATGGGCCACAGTCTCTTTGAAGGACTTTATTTGTGGAGAGGGACTCATAGCGCTACTTGAAATCTCCAAAGTAGTGGGTGATGAATACCCCTTATGCTTGAGGGATTTTACTTGCATGACTTCATCAAAAACCATATTTTAAATTGGAACACTCCCACTTGCTAAAATTATTTGCCTGATTTGGAATAAAGAATGAACTAGAGGATCTCCATAGCTACTTTAAGGCTGATTTTTACACTGAAACTCTGACACCTTTAGGAACCATATGAACCATATCCACACATTCCATACTACCAAAACTAGGTATTGAAAGAGAAATTGTCTCTTCATTACGAGAAGCTAAGTCACCCTCCTTGATCGTGACTTGATTAGAAGCTAATGCTCAGCCTAGTATGCTAGTTGAAGCCAACAATGTTGAAGCACTTGCAATGATTGAGGAGTGGAAATATCTTGGAGGGGGATTTCCATGGGGATAGTTGTGGGTAAGTTGGTTCATTTCTTGGAAAGAAAAGAAAATATTCAACAAATTTAATCAACAAACATTTTTTTTCAAACTTCATCCGTTATAATCATTTAAATAAAGAGTAGTTTCCTCTTCAAATCAACCTCTACATGGAATCTCAGAGGGGCCCTCAAATGGTTATGTCTACCATCTTGTATTAGAACCTTGTCAAAATCATTTGCAAACAGATTGACAAATGGTCTCAAATGAGTATGAAGAGCAAGAGCTCAATCCATAGATTATAATGATATTTCCCTTTATCTTCCAAGTTGAAATTATATCTTTGGGATTCCAAATAACCTAAATAACGTGCAATAATCTATGTACCATACTAGAGGATTTTCCATGATATCAATTTAGATTTAAACAAAAATCATATATATATATATATATATATATATATATATATATATATATATATATATAACCCAAACCCTGACAAGAATTTAGAGAAACCCCTTTCGCCTACCAATGCAACAAACACAAATTTTTAAATGTCATCTCATCCATTATCCAAAAAAATAACTATAGGGTCACCCCTTGTTGCTCCAAATTTTCTCTTTCTTATAAATACTCCTTATTGCTAGAAGGATAAAATTGAAATCTACATCAATAACATCCACATTTTCCTTAGGTGTGGGAATATAAAACTTTTCAACAATTAAAGGCTAAGAAGGATACTCCTACTTTAAGAGGGAACCTCCCCTTTACCTATCAATATTTCCCATCAATATTAATAGCATCAAGTTTTTCTTTAATAAAATTCAACTCTCCATTTGAATGAAGATCTAGTGAAGACAACACTAGAGTGGTTACCCATAAATAGTTGCTTACATTTTCCAATGGCCAACCTAAAGGTGAAGGCATTTAGGAATCAATAGACTTCAACCAAATAAGAGAGTGCATGGGAGTTTCTATCTCTCCATTCCCAATCTATTTGGTTCACCTACACCTCTATCCATTCACCTATACATATGCCACCATCTATCTTATGGGTTGGCGGTTTGCATATTCCCTTGCCATATTTTTTTTTGGTAATTTATCGAGTTATTAGCATTTGATTAAAAGAAATGAAATGAACTTATGAAGTGTTTATGGTGTAATGAATAAATTATTATGTGATTGACGCATTTTAGGGATGCTTGATTGAAAATGACATCTCATGGAAGTGAATGATACCATACACTCCTTAGTTGAATTATGTTGTAGAGGGGGGGGGGGGGGGGATAATACTTGGTTGAGATGGTTAGGTGCATGCTTCATATTAAGGGGTTATTAAATATTTTTTGGGAAAATTCCATCACTTGATTAGGTTAAATTCTCAACAGGATTATTGTTAAAGGCATAAAGACTATGACACCCTTTGAGAGATGGAGTCTAGGAAACTCATTGTTGTTGAGCCGAGAGGCTCATTCTACAATCCAGTATGAGGGACATGTGTAAGTATGTAAAGTCCTAAAAAAATACAAATAAAAACACACTTGAAAGGAAAAAGTAATTTAAGGTAAAGTAGAGTAATTACTTAATAAGAGGAAAATGTATAACTGATCCAATTTTTAATATAAAATATTAATAATGATAAAATATCAAAATATACAATTTAAACAATGAAAAATTACCACTATGGATCTATATTAATCACATATTTACCAAGCAATAACATTTATTAATTGAAGTGTAAATATTTTTTCAAGTTTGAGATTTGATCCCTCTAGGCTCTTGGTAGATCCATGGTTAAAATGAGTCTATACTGGTTCTACAACCCAATGTGAAGGCTATGTGTAAGTATGTTCATCCATATTAAAATAAAAATAAAATATTTAAACCTTATGCTTTTAAAAAATAGTTTAATACTTGATATCAACTTTATATATATCTATATATAGAAAAAAATGTAAAAAGAAAAAAATATTTTAATGTGGTATAGAATTAAATATCCAATGTGAGTTATGAATAATTTTTTTTAATATGAATTAATATAAAATGGCTTAATAAAGATGTTATGTAATATCTATAACATTCAAAAACTGCAATTTAAATAATAAAAAATTACATATTATTTTTTGTACTCTAAAATAGGTTTGCAACAAAAGAAATTTGATCCCTCTCAGCTCATGTTAGAATTGTGCTTTAGATGGATCTATGCTGGTGCATTTGAGGATTTTTTGGTGCATGGATTGGTTCATATTCTATATCAGAAGTGAAATATGGGTCCTAGGAGTCATGCATGTAGCATGGTGTGTTAGTTTGAAGAGTATAAGTCTTATAAATTGCATGATTAAAGTGGGAGGTGATTATTTAGAGAGAGATTGTCTTCAATGCGAACTTTTCAGATTATACTCTTCTTACTTCTACCTCATTTTATTCCACTTGATGTTTTGTTGAATTTGTATTTTGAGAAGGATTTATATACTACTCAACTTGATTATATTGAGAATTTTGATGATGTGCTTGAGTATATTCATGACAAGATTATAGTACATACTTGTTCTCCAAGGGAGACTAGTGTTCCATGGGGGTTGCAAAGAACATTTAGGTTAATGATGTATATGAAAATAATGTGAATGTTTGGGATTTTAAGGAAAAACATCCAAAATTGAGAATCTTTAGATATTTTGACATTGAAATTTACTAACTAGATTGTATTGGACCACTAGAGAGAAATGGAATATCTTTAGGGATTGCAATATAGATAAGGGGATTCCCTTGTTTGGGTTGTGCAAGATAAAGGGGAAAGAGAGTTGGTAAGTTGAGATTTTTGTGAGAATGATTGAATAGAATGTGACATTATGAAATTTGAGTGTTTGTGAGTGATTATAGTTGGCCTAAGTACTCATCTTTGTGGATTCATAGCCTCAGGTTGAGGATGACTTGCTAAGAGATTTGGAGCAACAATATCTATGGTTGGGTGGAATATTCAACATCTCTAACCAATTTATGTGATTATTAAATAAAGATTATGTTCTCTCTTTGTAATATTCATGTTGTGTATACTTTTTCCTTGTTCATTTATTAATTTGGTGCATATCTTTGAATGTTATCCATTAAGTGAGGAACATGCTTTCTCATTTATATATATACATTTATTGATGGTTTAGTAGTAGTTATTTCCACGGTATGTTTCTTGTTATAAATAATTTGGTCTCATATTTTGAAAATTAAATAAAGAAACATGAATTAGTGAGGTATTCTATGTATTTTGTATATTATATTTAGTGTTAGATTGGGAAATTTGTGGTAATGTGGAGTTGTTTAAATTACAATATTTACATATTAGGGCATAAAATGGAAGGATGGTGTTATCACTCAAAATGACACTCCATGTAGTCAATTAGTGAAGCACTGAAAAAATATGTTAAAGTTGTTGTATCAGCTTCATGGAAACTGTACAAAAAACTTAAGTTTAGTCTTCCAACACTCCTAAGGCACTAACAAGTAGTTTTGAAATGCTCTCAAGGCCTTGAAAAAAATATTTAAATGCTCATACAACACAAAAAATGGGTTTTGAAAAGGCTTAGGTTGATAGAGAGAGAAAATACATGTTTATAGTGTCCAATAATGATCAAAAGTAAGGATAAGGATGAAATGACCAAATCAAATCAAGTAAAAAGGATTTTTATATTTATCCCCTCCACCTTGTCAAATCAATTATAATTCAAAGCTCTCCCATGAAGCAAAGAGAGAGAACAGTGGAAATCAAGTACAAGTTTCTAGAATGAGATCTTAGACTTGAGACAATCCTACCAAGTAGTGAAGATTAAATGTGAGTGTTGGTGAGAAACTATTATAAGTGGCTCCATTTTATAAAATTCCTATGTATTCGCACATGCCTTTTTGTACTTTAATGTTTTAAAAAATGCCTATGTGTTCCCCCATGCCATTTGTGTACTTTAATGTTTATAATTGCATGTTTATAATGATTTATGTAGCTAGCACTTATGTAGGATAGGATAGGATACGACAGTTGGATGATTTTAGTCTATGTTTGTAGGTGCGGGTTTTTTAAGTTTAGAGCGTGATCTCAAGCATACCATACCAAACATGAACAAGATAGGAACAACCTTCAAAATAAGGTGTGTCTTCATTCCTTTGTTTGTATAATTTTGTAAGTCCACATTAATGAGTATATAGCTTTTAGGTAAGTAGGTAAGTTAATTCCCATCACGGGTCATTAGGAAGGCTTGCGAGATAGATTCTCTAGAAATAGAGGTGAAATTCAAGCAAAAAAAAAAAAAATAGCAATCATAGTGGGGAAAGACCCCAGGTCTGTTTCTTTAGCTCTTTTAATACTTATGTGATATTTTTTCATATTTTTATTATTTAAGGGTAGTCATTATGACTTATGGTAGGGTTACATCTAATTTTTTTTCTTGAAAAATGAGGATTTGTGCAAAATATTGATCAAATCTCTTCACCAGTGCTAACAGAGTGTTGAATCTCTATACAATTCTCTGTGGGAATCTCCCTTGAGTGTTTCAATTCCTTGATTAGTTAGTAAATAGAGCATTGAAGCCGCATTGTAGTAATTTTAAAGGTTTATATTTATTTTATTTATGATTTCCTGCAAACTCCTAAGCCTATAGCTCAGATAAAGGTAATATTTGACTCATAAGAGCCTATACTCAATCTGTACATCTCAAATTCACTTATATTTAGTGGAATTGTATTATTTTTAAGGGTCTTGAACTATTTTGGGTTTGATTCCTTGTAACAATATTAGGGATTTGTGGAAATATGCTGCCATTGACTTATATATCTTTTATTTCTACTTTATCAAATCTAGTGTGTTGAGTCTTCTCATTAAAATTTTCTTTTATTGCATGCTTTCTAGCATGTGAAATTTTAAGATTGTGGGTGCTTCCCTTTTGTTTTCCTTTATATTTTTTTTTCTTATTTTTGTGTTTTGTTTCAATTCTAATTGTAAATGTTTAGACTAAGAAATGATATTTTGGTAGGTACCAACAATTATATATAAATTTAAAATATGTCTTTCCCTACTTTAGATTAGTTGGACTCATCCTGCTAACCCATTTTCTCAAGTGTGGGTATAGATTTGACTAGATCCTTTTGGTTGAACAATATTTACCAAAATTCTATTGTGGTTGGTGTACACTAGATGGAAAAAAATTAGTGTGTTAACCCATAGTGTCACTAGAGGTTCCCCTAAGGAAATTTTGTACCAATGTTTAACACCACACGTCCCATATTGACCATTCTTACATCCTCCATCATCTCATATTGGATAACTAACTCAAGATAACTATTTTTTCCTTTTGGTACATTCAATATAAGTTCCTTCACAACATCAGCAATGGCCCCTCTATCCACATATGGAGGAGGATTTTGTTCCATTAAGACTATTGTACCCACATCTACTATCGAAGTTTTGAACCCTATCTCTACATTTAGTTCAAAGGATCCAACCTTTGGCCTTGGTATTTTTTGTAGGAAGTTGTTTACAACCAATGTTGGGTTTCCTTTTCACTGGAACACTAGTCCTACACCCATTCCATTCCATAAATTATCTAAGGGAACACACATTTCTAGTGGATTCACTAATCCATTTGGAAGTCAACCTTTAGGGTGGTCACCCTTTCTAGGTAACACTCAAGTTCCTTGGAATTTATAACAACTCGGGGGAAACATTCCCAACAATGCATACTATCCTTGGGTACCAACTTCTTTGGTCATACTTCTACTCTAGGAGTATTCCTCTTGGTGCACCCTTGTTATGTAGGTAAATCCTCTCTGTGGACAAAGACGATCCCTCTAGCCCTAGAGTGGGTCTAGTAACAAGGAATCATACTAGAGTGTAGGTTCCTAGATATTTGAATGAAAGAGGATGCGATAAGATGGCCTACCTGTGGTCCAATGTTGTTGTCGGAAATCGTAGTGGTGATGAGAACTTCTCGCTCCCAATTTGGCAATTCATAATCCCTTCGCTTATCGCGCTTGGACTTGCACATGGATAAAAAAACAATAACCACATACCACATAATAATTTCATCCAAAAACTACTAGTCAGTCAGAGAAGACTAAGCATATTGCATTCGATAAAGACAAAAAATAATATGGGAACCAGACAATAGTCACTTATATTATTAGGTAGAAAGAAGAGATATAACCATGCTCTAACGTTGCAGTTTCCTCCAGCGGGGTTCGGGCGAAGCATGTCTCAAAGCTCATTGGGGAATTCAGACGGGATAAAGGCCCTCTTGATGGATTTCCTTCTTGATATACTTTCTCAATAACTCAGTTATTTAGCTATAGTTTAGTTTTCCAAGTTCAACACTTCAGCTGTATAATTCTCTTTGTTCAGATAGCTTTCATAAAGGGAGAAGGCTTGTTTATATAGAGGAAAAGGAGGAGGTTGGGATCCCTACAAAGGTGGAAGGGAGGCCTATCCTTTAGGAGTGTTCCAAGGGAGGTGGAAATTACTAACTAAAGGAAGGAGTCCGTGGTTGTTTCAGTTCAACCGCTCCCAATGACTCATCCCCGAGGTGGTTGGAATGGAACCTCCGCCTATATTTTTAAAAAAAATTCCATAAAAATCTTGGCGCGGGTGTCTAACTGGCGCAGAGCACCAAGTGGTGCGGGCTCAATGTTAAATTTCTAGGTCGACGCGAGGAGGTAACGAGCTACTCGCGCCAAGGCAAAAATATGGATTTTCACAGCTCTGCTTAGGGAAATTTCAACAAGAATAATGTTGCTTTCATCAAAAGGGATGCAAGGATGGTATTTGCAAAGCATGACACTGCGTATTGGTCACAGAAACGACCCTCCAATGTGTAAGTTGGGGATTACAGGGACAGTGACAAAATGTTGTGTAACAGATACCCCCTAAAGCATGAGGTCCGAGGGAGAGGGAGGGGCAAAATTCTTTATGAGAATGTGTTCGAACCAAACACCGCTGTCAGAAAACCTACAATTACAAATACAACTGATATCTCTGATACATGAACATGTGGCATGGGCGCAACCATCCATAATAGAGTATATAAAAATTGAGATCTAGGTATGGACGCAGCCATCCAACAATAAATATTACTAAATAGACTCAGGTATGTTCGCAACCATACAATCAACAGAGTCATGCAATAAGTCATAATAATCCACAAAGAACTCGCAGCCTAGATTCTATCAAACAAAATCCAGGATATTGCGCTCCATCTCGACCCAAACAAGTACAGATTCAAGCATGTGAATATATGAGCTGAAGTCGAACATGCAAGAAAATCATCTGATTACCAGCCAATGATGAAATTTGTTAACATACGCAAGAGGAACCACCAATAATGACAATGGCTCTCAAGGTACGAAAGGTAAAATCCATGGAATGTGAACAGTGATCTGGCATCAAACACTCGTAGAGTCAGTTGATCGAAGGCCAATGATTTGGATCTTATGTCAAATGAAAATAACCTGCCATTAAGGCATGCAGGCTCCAAGGTACCAGAAGGGAGTTTCTAGATCAGATTCCTGGGTAATGAGCTAAATTCGATAGGAAGTGACCTGGTCGAAGGAAGGCCATAATGTTTCCCACATCATTGACACGAGACAAAGGAATATGATGTTTGTGAATCAGGACCAACAGAGAATTAGAGGGAGGTAGAAAAACTGCAGAGGAAAACTTCTCCTGAACATATCAGCAGCACGACACTGGATTTGGCAGTATTTTACATCAAAAGATCTGAGGTCATGATGATGTGGCAAAGAGAAAATGAGAGGTAAAAAAAGATTACCCAAACCCATGGAGGCAAAAATGACGAAATGAGATGTACCCAACCCGACACAAATGCAGACAAGTGCCATGTTCAAGAGTGACATACTGCCAACACAACTAAAATTTAGTTCCATTTTCCCCCACCATTTCTGGCAAGTACCCCAATTATTTTTGAAAACAAGCTTGAAGGGGATAGCATATGCTTGCACTATAAGTTTGTCCTTCGGAAAAATACATCCTAGTACATTTTATGAGCCCTAGGAAGGAGGAACTCGAATAACGTCATGGTGACGAAATCTGATGTCATCAGTGTTTAACGAGTCTGACAAAGGGAGAACTCGACATCTTTTCATCTTTAGAGAGTTTGAAAAGAAGGCAGAAAAGAAAACTCCAGCAGTCCCTTTTCGTAGGTAGTCTCACAGATCCGAAAAGGTAGAAAACTGTGTCTGAGAGAACCTCTTAGTCACGATAGGCTAAGGTATTCCTTTTTTCGTAAATAATCTATCCCAGCCCGAAAAAGGGATAAACATATACTGGGTAGATATCGTTTCACAGCCATTTAACAAGTTCAAAATGACAAGCGTCTCGGTAATATTTTCAATTTTAGAGAGTCAGAAAAGAGCTGAAAAATGACTCCAGTAGTGAATTTTTCGTGTTTTTACCGAGTCCGAAAAGTATAAAATATAACTCGTTACTTCATCATTGTTGCATGAAAACCTGTTGCTGCAGAAGAGACATGTATAAAACCCAGTTTTCGAAAATAATACAATAAAATAATCGAAAAACATGTCCTAAAACCTAATTAGGGTTGTGAAAAAGTTATAAAATGCCAAAACTGGTAAAAATAATTACTTTTCACTTTTTACCTCTTGTGGAGCAATAGTTACCCATTTTACTATGCAATCTTGCGGCAGCGATAACGACCAATCCAGTATATCAATCACAAATCCATCAACTCCAGGTAAGAGTTGAGATCCCTCTTGTGATTTTAAGCTATTTCTAGCTTCTTGAATTTCTCAATTTTTAATTTTGGGGGAGGAATTGTAAAAATTAGGGCTGTGTGGCTGGTGCGGGTTTCGGGCACGGAGTTGCGCCAACCGCCCAATTTTTAACACTAGGGCGCACCCATTTGCGTGATTGTTTTAGAAACAGTCGTGCCAACGATGCAAATCAATTTATAGCAAAAATATGCACCAAATGTCCCAATTGTTTACAAATTTAAGGATGAATATTGACTAATACCACTCATATGTGTTAGTTCATAGGTAGACAGGATAAAAATGGTCATTGAATGGAAAGAATGAGAACATAGTGAAGAAGATGAGTTAGCCATGGAAAATGAGGGAGTTATGGAAGCCCTCAGAAACTGTGGTTTAAAAAAATTCTTTCTAACACCATGTCTCCAAGCCCAACCAGAATTGCTACAATATCTGATCAGTATATGGGATGAAAATCAAGAGAAGTTCATCCTACGGGATCATGAACTTGAGATTGATGTTTCCGACTTGTACCTCATTACAAGATTATCACAGAGAGGTGCAACACCAATCCTAATCGGTACTCGACCTTGCATTGAAAACATGACCATGGTAATAGACAGGGTATGTCGAGGAGCACGGAAAGGATCCGGTAGTGGGAAAGTTGATATACAAACTATCCCAGATTTGACACTACGCATGGTATTGCATACCATCACATGGGCTATGGGATCACAAGCACTGCACGAAGCAACAAAGACATAGTTGCTTCTTGTTGTGGACTGCATGGCTCCAACCATCTACAACTGGGCAGAGGCCGTGACCATAAATATGAAGCGCCAACTAACCAAATGAAATAAGACCAAACTGGAACAATTTGGTTATGGATCCATCCTGGTATTGTTCTTCTTGAAACGATTACCAATTTTCCAGTGACAAGGGGTCATAGTTCCGACTCCACTAGCTAGAGAACCACGGATGACCTGATGGGTAGCACTGATGCCAAGGGCAGGGGGCAGCCAACAGATGTCTTGGAGGCCGGAATTTTTTGATTGGCTCTATCGACAACTGATTGTCGTGGAGGATTGGCTCTACTCTGGCATAGATTTCACTGATGACTCGGACCTCCCACTCCCGGAGGGATAAGATTGGGATGAAGATTTGGGTAAGACTCAATTTTTAAGTTTTATGAGTATTATGAATTTTTTTTTTGTGTTTATTTATGTATGTTTTGACATTAAATCCATGTGATGTAGATGTTGGCCCAGAGAGACTTTCCAGAATTTCATCGACAGCGAGGCGAATCCCTCGCGATTTCAACCCTCAAGAAGAAAGTGGCGAGGAAGATGAGATAGTGCACAACCTGGAGGGGATCACCTGAGGAGTCCCGGATTATGCACGGTTTGATGATGTTCCTCACTCCTATCAGAGACATACTATAGGGGTGCCCAGCCAAATTCACCGCTTGCTGAGGTGGCTAGTATGGGATGTGACATGTTATCACGAGCACCATGCTAATTAGACACCTAGTTTTATTTTATCTGCATATTTTGCGAGACATGATGTCTTAGGATGTAATAGAAACATACATATATTTTTTGACGTTATAATGAACACAGTTACAAACATTCGATATATATATATATATATACATCTATTTCCGTACATGGATCTTTTACATATGATGATGCTTTTACAAATTATGCAAATGTCTATCTAATACAATGTTAGCCACTGTATCAGTTAATGTGTTCATTCGTCTAGGAATATGTTGATAAGTAATAAAATCAAAATGTCTTTCCAACAAACGAATACGTAAATACAATCTCAGAATGTGTGAATTTCTAACCGAATAATGATTATTGAGTTGCAGAACACCAAGCTGTGAATCTAGATTTACAAGAAATGCGCGTATGCCGAGGTTGATAGCCTCGGTTAATAGCTCAATGAGTGCGATATATTCAGCAACATTGTTTGTAGTTCATCCTAGAAAAATACCTTGCAGATCTATCAACTCACCAGTAGGATCATAAATTACCTAGGCTTCCGAAGACAAATTCCTGGTACTGCGGGAAGCACCATCTGCGAAACCGACATAAGGGGTAATAGACATCTGCACAATAAGCAAGACCTAATAAGAAAAACGCTCAAAAATCACACCAAACCCAAAAACATGTAAAAAAATGAAAATAACACCTATGTACACTTGTTATGCATAAATGACTCATGCATATAAATATTTTTTGAGATACAACCCATTTCTGGGCTGTTCAAGAGGATGACCTTCGTATTCAATTAGCTCATAGGCCCCATTTTGCAACACACATTTAAAAATGTAGGGCCCATCCCACATAGGTTGAAATTTTCTTGCCCCCAGCTTATCATGAGCTTGGTCATACAGGAGGACGAGATCTCCTTCAATGAAAGAATGAGGGGAAACTGATTGATCAAAATGAGCTTTGACTCGCTTCTTTTGTGCTTCGATAACCAAAGTAGCGAAGCGACGAGTTTCATCCAAAATTTCTAAGTAGAGGAGATGCTCTTCTTTTGGCGAAGTGTTTGGTAGTAATTCCACAACTAGCTTGAGTGAAGGTATTTCACACTTAATCGGGAGAGTAGCTTCCAGACCGTAAACCAACTGAAAAGGGGTGAATCTGGTCGCACTCTTAGTCTAAGTTCGGTATGCCCAGAGAGGCGAAAATAACATGAGATTCCAGTTTGATTTGTGGATCCCAATCATACGCTAAAGCATTGTGACAAGAAATTTATTCACAGCTTCAACCTGGCCATTGGCTTGAGGGTAGTACAATGTTGAGCTGTCGTGATGCAAGCCCAACTTAGAAGTCAACTCCACCACCATATAATGCCGAAAATGGGAGCCATGATTGGTAATGATGGCTTGAGGGGCACCAAACCTAGCAATAATATGATTGAATATGAACTGAGGATCTGTCTTACCATTAGCAGCAAGTGTAGGCATTGCTTCGGCCCATTTGGTGAATTAGTCCATGGATACGATGATATAAGCATGCCCCTCGACCGAGTGAGGGTTACACGTCATAAAATCGATGCCCCATTTGGCAAAGGGATCAACGGTAATGACAGGGTGAAGAGGAACAAGTGGCACACGCAATTTGTGTTGATCAATTTGGCAATCATGACATTTACGAACTGCAATAATACAGTCTTTGAAAATGGAAGGCTAAAAATAACCAGCATGAAGTATATTTTGTGTAGTAGCTTAGCCAGACATGTGACCACCATAAGTGCCACTGTGACAATCATTCAATACTTTCTCAGCTTCCTCGAGGGTCAAACATCGGCAGAGTATGGAATCAACTCCAACATGATAGAGCGTATCTCTGACTATATGATAAGGTTGCGAATGATGCTGGATACAGTGGCGGGCATCCTTTGTCAACTCAGATCAGAATGTGGAATTCTGGAGATATACGATGATATCACCATACCAGGGGTCGAGGGTGCTAATCAAGAAAAATATATCATCTAGAATACGGTCCTCAGAATGAGACGGAGCAGAGTCAGAAGGGAGGGAACAAATCAAATCAGCAAAAACGAGTGATTTCTTTGATTCGACAACAGTAAATTCAAAATCAAACTCTTGGAGGATAACAATCCACTTCGAGTATTTGCCCCCAGCAATTGTCGAGACAAAATATAGGTCATGGGTTTGCAATCGGAAATCACAGTCACCATACGAAAAAGGATATAATGACGAAATTGATGGATGACCTAGACCGCAGCTAGTGCTAACTTCTCGAAATGAGCATAATGCACTTTAAGACCGAGAAGGTTACAAGACAAGTAATAAATGACATGTTCGTGACCGTCATCATCGTCTTGTACCAAAACCATGGCAATTGTACTAAAAGCGGCAGCTAAATAGAGGAAAAAATAATGATGATAATTCAGAGGATGTAATAAAGGAGCGTTGACCAATAATGCCTTGAGTGCATCAAAATATTGTTGAGAAATCTCATCCCAAAATAAAGGGATGTCCTTTTTCAAAAGTCACGTGTATCCTTTAGCTACTTCTGCATAGTTCGGTATAAAACAACGTAGAAAATTCGCCTTTCCTTGCAGACTCTACAACTGATGTAATGAGGATGGAGAGGGGAGATTGAAAATAGCCTCATCCTTAAGTGGATCAAGGCTAATTCCGTCTTTAGATATGATAAACCCTAAAATTCTATCGGAATCAACGCAAAAGACACATTTATGCGGATTAAGCCGAATGTTGTAGTGTCGACAACGAAGAAAGATCTGACAAAGATGGTCCGGATGGTCCCTACGCTTAGCTGAATGAGGTGGAAGGTCATCTAGGTAAGGTTGAACGATGTGATGAATGTCATGGAAAGCATATGACATCGCTCGTTGGAATGTGTCCCCTGCATTCTTCAAGCCAAAAGGGAGTTTCTTGTATGCGAAGGTACCCCAAGGACAGATAAAAGATGTCTTGTGCTGATCAGCCGGGAGAATGTTAATCTAATTATATCTAGAAAAGCCATCCATAAGGGAAAAAATATCACTCCCGGCACAGTCGTCAATCTGATCGATGGAGGGAGTGGGATAATTATCCTTAGGACAAGCCCGATTTATGTCACGTTAATAAACACAGACACATATAGTTCCCTATTTCTTATCGACAGGAACAATATTTGAAGCCCATTCTGTCAAGGGAATTGGATAAATGAAACCAGCTTTGAGAAGTTTTTCAACTTCACTTTTAATGGCCGAAACCTTTCTAGGGTGCACCGGACGAAGACGTTGGTGAACAAGATTCGAACCTGGATAGGTAGGGATTTCGTGCACCACTATAATAGGATCAATGCCGAGAATTTATTCATAGGACCATGCAAAGACATCACGGAATTCACGGAAAAGGCTAGTATAAACTTGGACTTCATCTGAAGAACAAGTGACCCCACATGGATGTTGTCGACGATTCCTGACTTCACGGAAATGTCAATAGGCATTGTCTGTGTGATATTGCTTAAGTTTCCTTCTATAAAGAATTCATGTGTCAGGATTGGCATTTGAAGCGAAGGAGAAGGGACTTGAGATGAAAAACGCTCAAGACATGTAGACATAGCCCTGAGGCCAGGCATAAATGAAGAACGATGATGGCCATCATCCCACGATAGGTCTTCGAGAGACATGGTTTCCACGATGGCTTCATTGGAAGGAAACACTTCTTTCAAAGGATCAGGAAAGTCTGAATCTCTGAGCCAGGGGGATTGAGAATACACGTCAAGAGACAAGCTCAAAGGAGCACCATCAGAAGGTGGACTATCTGAGGCAACAATGAGTTCACAATAATTGATTTCAATCAGACTCAAAGGCATTGAATCTCCATATGAATCGACCTGTTCAGACAAAGGAATAATCCACGGGTCATCAGACCGAGAGATAATATTAACCTGAATAGTCTTTGGTGGTGAAAGGGGAAAAATACCCATGAGGGCTGGATGCTTGAAGAGACCTGGCCCAACGCTCTCAAAGGGAGTAGGGATCTTATCCACATACGAAACGTTGTTCTCGGAAGAAGAGGTGAAGAATGACAATTGATCGACAGTAACAATCTTGCCCTCGTGTGGAAATTTCAAAACACGGAAGAGGGTGGACGGAACACAAAGCATAGTGTGAGTCCAACTGCGATCGAGTAGAAGATTATAATTGAGTTTGGCATCGACTACTTCTACTTCAACATCGACTGTCTTCCCTTTCAATGTAATCAGAAAACTTGCGAGAACACCCAAGAAGCTGACATGACGTAGGTTGATGCACCTTTGTCCACAATGGCGTGATGGATGTCGAGACCATTAATAACGACTTGTATAATGAGCGCAATATGGTGCGGAAGTCGTGGGATGAAATTCTCTAGATCGAAAGCGAGAAGGTTAGTATCAGTAGGATCAATCCTGCTAATTGCAGATAATAAAGCTTTCTAGTGAGATAGAAAACTCTGAAGTACTTCTAACGTGGACATCACAGACGGTGCCTGTGCCAAATCCTCAACAATACTGTAACGTTGAGCAACATGGGCATTGGGATTATAAGAAGACTTCCGGAGAACAACTTTGGAAGGTGGTCACACAACGGATTCAGCACTGGGCCTTTCAATCTCAAGAGGGCCGGAAACAGGTGGGGGAGGTGGACCATCAGCGATCTCCTTCCCCGTTGCTTTGCGTGACCTAACATAATATTTTGACCGATTAACGATAGAAACAAATGCAGAACTATTCATCATGAACACCTAAGAGCCAAATGGAGCAGACAATTGAGGCTTCTCGACCATTTGGGTTTGTTGAGATGGAAAAGGTTCTTTAAGGATAGCAGGAGTACCCTGAGCGCCCTTGAACAATGTACTCACTTCAGCCCGTTGAGGATAGTCCTTGGTGTAGTGCTCTTCATCACAAATTAGACAGGGGTACTTCGCCTTACGCTGCGAACCATCATGAGCACGAGATTTGGACGAATCTGGTTTCGGGGCATTGGCCTTGGCCTTGTCTTTACTCTTCTTTTTCCATTTAGAAGTCTTATCCGCAGGATTGGCCTGAACGACATTGACCTCCAAGGTTTTACCAGGATTCGGAGTAGACTGAGGAGCAATATCATTGGAAGAATTAGAATTTTTCTTCCTAGGGTTGGAAGAAGAAGACTTACATGAAGTCTGAGACATAGAACCAATAATACCATTGACGGATGGGGTCGCCGATGCGTTATAAGTTCTAGGTCAAGGGGCATCAGTAAAAATATCATACAATATGCCCGACTGAGAGTACACGAGATCAAGGTATTGGGCATGAGAAATGGCCTATTGCTTGGTTACACATGCCCCCATGGCTATGTCCTTCACGATCTGATTGAAAAAGGAGGTAGTGAACCAATGAGTAAGAAGCTAATTAGGAATTTCAAATTTTTTCAAGAGACGACGATGTCTCCATTCATGAATATGGTACGAGATATGAGTATCTCGGTCTTGTTTTAAGGAAGTGAGGAGATGCGTCTCGTCTTCATAACGAACCGGTAACTGAAAATGAGTAGGGAATGCCATGGCGAGAGAGTTTAAATCTTGAAAAATACCACGAGAGAGCTCGATGTACCACTTAGCAGCAACACCAAAAAGAGTCCGTTGGAAAAGACGAAGCCGGATGGAATCATCAACCCAAGAGTTAGAGGAACACCACAAGTGGTAAGTCATAACATGTGCTTGGGGGTCTTCTTCGGACTTGCCCTCAAATTTGGGACAATCACCAGGAATCTTGGTCGGAACCGGAGGCCAATATGGGTTATGAAGAATAGGATCATTCGTTAATTTTGACACATCCGGTAACTCCAATGTGGCGAGAAATGGTAATTGAGGGTTAAAAGGCATAGCAGGTCCCTGATAGGAACCTGAACTCGCATTCCATCTTGTTTGAGAAAAATTCTACCCCCATTGGTTTTTTCTTGAAGGATTCTGACGTTATGGGGGGTAAGCCGAATAATTCTGTTGATATTGAGGACCAGGATACTAATTATGAGTATACCATCGAGGTCCTTGCTGAGCAACATAAGGATTTTGCGGCAGAATTTAAGTATGGCCTTGCGGTTGATTATACTGCAACTAAGATTGAGGGTGATAAGTAAAACCTTGAGGCGCACTATATACTGGTCGATATTGACCACGAGGATAATAAGCACCTTGGGGTTGAACTGGCTTTTGATAAGTGGGGCCCTGTTGAGTTGAATAAATAGGGTGGATCGACTGCTGAGCAGACTGAACATGCTGCTGAATTGGTTGAGTAGGTTGCCCTTGCAGAGCAGGTTGGCCTAGATGTTGAGGGCCACCAGGTTTCCCCTGTTGAGCAGGTTGGCCTGATGGTTGCGATGGACCAGGTTGCCCCGGAGGAGGACCAAAGGGTTGTCCTTGTTGTCCAACGTTCGAACTAGTTTGAGTATATGATCCCGGTTGTTGTACAAAAGGTTGTCCCTGAGACAAATAGATTTTCCCCTCAAGATTGTAAGAAGGTCCTGGTTGATACAAAGGTTGACCGAAAGGCCCCTGGGGTTGTCCTTGTTGGACCATAGGCTGACTTTGTAAAGGTTGATCTTGCAGACTGTAAGGTTGTCCCTAAGGACCTAATGCAAGCCCCGACTGAGCTGAAGGTTGTCCTTGTGGGCCAAGGGGTTGCACCTGATAAGTTCTCCCAATCTCGGGAATGATTTCATAGGGGCCATAAATAGGAACGCCACACTCATCATAATGATGGGGAGTAGGAAATGCATAGATGGGGGTACCGACAGCATCATAGTGATGAGGAGTAAGATAGGGAAAATATATAGGATTACCATATTCGTCATTATGGTGTGGCGGATTAACAGGAGCATGAGGCTGCTGAGAGACCTGAGAGTTCTATTGATGAATAGCTAATAGATACTCTTCAAAAGTAAGGCCACCAGGTATTTCAGTTGAGGCCGCTAGTGACTGAGTGATCGGCGCGGACGCAGCCATACAGACAATAGGTTGAACTGGGATAGATGTAACTGAAATTGACGAAGCAATTGTCATTGGTGATAGTCCTAATGATGGAAGGACTGGAATCCTGGATAGAGTAGATTCTGCCATGGATGCAACACCAGCAATAATCTGACCCAAAGACCTATATCCGGTTGGAAGTGGCACCGATGGTGAAGATTGAGCAGACACATGAGTGGTGTTTTCAGGGAAAAGTTGATATTCTTCAGTAGAAACAGGAATTCCATCACTGCCAATAGGACTTGATGTGTCCATGTCTGACTCCTCCGTAAGATCTTTGAAAAGACTACGGAGACTAGGAGGTATAACAACAGTTATAAATAGTGATCCCGACGTAAGAGGATGGAATTATTCGTTGTCCCAAAAACCAAACTAAGAACCCAAGGGAGGCCAATTGAACTCAACTGGCTCGTCAGTGGGAGATTGGGTAGCAAGGGGTAAGACTGACGAGAGAATGGGCTACTGAAGCTCGACAGACCTAGAGGATTGAGGAGTTTCAAATGAACTGTTTGGTAAAGGACTACCTCTAGAAGGGAGCGAGGATGACAAAACCGGTGGTTCCACCACCGTGACTGCTTCACAAAAAGAAGGAAAAAAGAGATCCAGGAAAAGACTCAAAAACTAAGGCAAACAAAAACAGGCCAAGTGCTAAAAATTTTAATGGGCTTGTGATTGTGGGTAGTTTATTTTATGACACTGAAACCAAACTTTGTTGTTTCATGTTTTAAGAGTCAAGAAACAGGTAAAAGATGACTCTAGTCACTTTCAATTTTGAACGAGCGCGAAAGGACAAGTGCTCGATGATCTTTTCAAAGTTAAGGAGTCAGTAAAGATCAAAAATGATTGCTCAGGTATTATAACTAAGAGGGTATGCCAGATTTTTGTGAACTGCCATATACACCTTGGTGATCAAATGAAAGAGAAATGACCAAGGACTTAACGTACGTGCAGGGAGTCTCCCTGAATGCTGTGTTCAGTGTATCATGGTTACAGGGCGGCATACTCGGCTTCCTATGGATAAAAGGATTGCAACCTAGAAGGGTCTCCCTTTATATACTCAACAATATGGGGAGCACAAGTCTGTACTAGCGCTGTTTGAAGCTAGATGGCAAACGACAACTACTAGGTTTTAAGACACCGAAACACGTCTCTAACTTAGACCACTAGAATATTCCGTTAGGTTTCAATGTTGCCTTAGGTTAATTGAAATAGATTTTAATGTTGATCTTGGATTAGGTTTCAATTTCTAGGCCTTAACGTATGTCGGATCTGAAATTTTCATAAATGCAAAACTATATGCAGAAGGATACCATTTTCGTTCAATGAATCTATCTACGAGAAGGAAAGAAAACTTTCAAGAGAAAGCGAATAATGAAATCATGCGAAAACATCCACTAAGGCATCTAATGCAATCTATAGAAAACAAAACTCTTTCCTAGCCTATACAATGCATGTTATGTGAGAGAACGTTTCATTTTCAAAGCAAAAAGAATGAAATATTTTGGTTTTTTCAATGCAATAGAGAAAACAATGCACTAAATAACATGAAAAAAAAACTAAACACTAGCTTGAGAGAGCGAATGTAAAAGTTGAAACAGAATGACTCCAACAACATGAAACAAACACAACAATACCCAAACCAATGCTACAATCTTTTCAAATCAAAGAGAAATCTCTAAAATGACCCATACGAGCAATGTAATCAGTGCTTGGAGTAAGAGGAAGAAAAATCAAATGATGAAGGCAATGATAATTCAACCAATGAACATACTCAACAGGATCAAAGAGACCAAGAGAAATTAAACAGGGAATGAATTCGACAGCTATCAAGAAACTCGATCTCCAAACAGAAGGCTCAATTCACGATGACACTCAGAAAGCCTAAGACCTCAAGCCACACTTATAAGAAATGGACAAACAATTGAGGAAAACAAGCCTCCAACAATCAAAGATAGTCCAAAACACTTCAATTACTCTTAAAAATAACCCAGAAACAAGTAAAATCGACCAAAAACTCATGAAAATCTCACACCCAAAAACCTACAGGGGTCGACACGACTATGAGGCGGTATTTAGTGCCAAACAAGGGATGGCGCGAGTGCTACAAAAGCAACATGCGCCAATTGGTGTGACTGTTCAGGGAAAAACCGCGCCAAGCCAGTTAACCAAGGAAAAGGGAAAAACTTCACAGAGTAGAGGTCAATCTTGACACTCTGGGGATTAACAAGGGTTTGAAGCATAGTTAAACAAATAGAAAGGTAAACAACAAGACAAAAAACCCAAAAACGAGTCAACAAGATCAAAGAAAAATTCACACTCATCCCCAGTGGAGTCGCCAACTTGTTATGTAGGTAAATCCTCTTTGCGGACAGAGACGATCCCTCTAGCCCTAGAGTGGGTTTAGTAACAAGGAATCATGATAGAGTGTAGGTTCCTAGATATTTGAATGAAAGAGGACGCGATAATATGGCCTACCTATGGTCCAATGATGTTGTCGACAATCGTAGTGGTGATGAGAACTTCTCGCTCCCGATTTGGCAAGTCACAATCCCTTCGAATATCGCGCTTGGACACCTGCACATGGATCAGAAAACGATAACCACATACCACATACTAATTTCATCCAAAAACTACTAGTCAGTCAGAGAAGACTAAGCATATTTCATTCGATAAAGAAAAAATATAAGATGGGAACCAGACAGTAGTCACTTATATTATTAGGTAAAAAGAAGAGATACAACCATGCTCCGACGTTGCAGTCTCCTCCAGCGGGTTTTGGGCGAAGCACGTCTCAAAGCTCATCGGGGAATTTAGACGGGATAAAGGCCCTCTCGATGGATTTCCTTCTTGATCTACTTTCTCAATAACTCAGTTATTTAGCTATAGTTCAGTTCTCCAAGTTCAACACTTCAACTGTATAATTCTCTTTGTTCAGCTAGCTTTCATAAAGGGAGAAGGCTTGTTTATATAGAGGAAAAGGAGGAGGTTGGGATCCCTACAAAGGTGGAAGGGAGGCCTATCCTTTAGAATTGTTCCAAAAGATGTGGAAACTACTAACTAAAGGAAGGAGTCTGTGGTTGTTATAGTTCAACCACTCTTATTGACTCATCCCCAAGGTGGTTGGAATGGAACCTCTGCCTCTATTTAAAAAAAAAAATCCATAAACAGCTTGGTGTGGGTGTCTAACTAGCACATAGTGCCAAGTGGCATGAGCTCAATGTTAAATTTCCAGGTCGACACGAGAAGGTAATGGGCTACTCGCGCCAAGGCAAAAATACCGATTTTCACAGCTCTGCTTAGGGAAATGTCAACAAGAAGAATGTTTCTTTCATAAAAAGGGATGTAAGGATGGTATTTTCAAATAATGACACTGCGTATTGGTCACAGAAACGATCCTCCAATGTGTGAGTTGGGGATTGCAGGGACAGTGACAAAATACTGTGTAACAACCATTTTAACCTAGAAGTTAATGACCTTTGAGGAGCCCCTTTTCCACTAGGGGTCCATCACTTGTGGGAAATAACCCTTATTCTCTAGCCATCAGTATCGAATCTAATCCCTCAAGGAACCCATATTCCTTTGTAGAGGCCCATCAAATTTTGGAAATCAAGTGATGGAAATGTCATAGAATCCATCAAGGCCATAGGGGGCACAACATCCTCATTAAAAAAATTTCAATTGACCTTTATTAGTGACAATGGCATATTGACCTATCAAATATCATGAATAGTCCCATAAAACATAATATTGCATGGCCAACAGTTCCAAAAAGGTTTTTGGTTGACATTCCTAAATTGAATGAAAATCTTGGAGAAGATCCCATGGAAAATATCATGAATTATCATCTATGGTCTTCATCAAATTTTTTCATGAATGATAACAAACAATTGTGACTTTTGTAGTGCACTCTTACTAGTGGTGCCCCTAAGTGGTACATTAATATTGAAAGCATTGTCATTGATCACTTCTTGTCTTTAACATGTTATTTTTTCAACCATTATAAAATTATTGTTAGGTATGAGTCATCAATATACATCCTTACAAACTTTCATCATTATACTTCCACCCACATCTCTGATCATACAAATGAGTGGAGGCAAATGAAAAGATTGTTTTGTTCAATGTTTCTTGATGAGTTGGTATGTGAGTGGTTAACAAAATCTCTTCGCTAGGATTACTGAAGACGTCACATAGGTAGGAGACCAAATTAAGGAACAAAGGATCATGTGTGTCCATCAAATCGACTTGATCTATTATCAAGCAAGAACCATGTATGAAATTATTCGTAGTTCTCCCCAATCATTGATTTTCTAAAATCCAAACCAAGATCCCATGTTGATGGTGTGCTTGGTTTTGTGTGCTAAGGAAATATAGGTTTACTATTTGATTAGATTGGCCAACTTAATATTGCTTCTAGCAGCCTATCTATTGTTCTTGTGAACCAAACTTCTAGTGCATTTTTTCAAATCTTCAAGTTGAATTCAATGTAACTCATACCCTTGAAGAACCCTAAAAAACCTAGAGATAAAACGAAAAAGAATAAATAGAATAAATATTCGACTAATGAAAATGGGGAAACTCAAAACCAAGACAATGTTATGGTTGAAACATAATAGAAAAATAGGAAGAATATATTTCCATGCAACATTTTTCAAGAGGACCATTCTAATCATGAGTTCCCTTGGATGGAAGAGATTCATCTATAATTTTTTAGCAGAATCATGGTCACTATATTAATGTTTTGATGAATCCTTTTCCATCCTATAACAATATATGGTTGCAAACCATCCACCTCGTCATTGAGGGGGAGGTCGAGGTAATCCTTAATACAACACTTCATCACTGACATGGGATATTTTCATGCTTGATCAATTTATCCATGTGGCCACAAGAGTGGATAATTATAAGAATAAGAGTGGTCCTTCAAATCAATACCCAATGACATCTACCTCACCCGATGGCTCCCTTCGGATAAAAAATACATCATTTGGTGTTGTGATACATCCTCCCAAGGGTTTACTTTGAAAGTTGGCACATAATCCAAATGAAAGTTCTGATCCCAAATATAGTAATGCCAAGTATTTTTCGAGGAACCGAGTGCCATGTATACACCCTAAGTTTTGCAAATATTCCCCACATAATGAAAATAATTTTTAACTTCTATTGACATTTATATCCCTTAGACTTGAGTCTGAACATTTTGAACCCAATGTCAAGTCATCCCTATCTTTCCCATTAACTTTCCTTTTAGATCTTCGTACATGTTTTTGGGAATAATTTCCATAAGACTATCTTCGATCATGAATCATTGACTTGTATGATGTATTTAAATTATTATAAATATCTTGGTAATCCTAATTTGTCACCATTGTTAGGTATGTGTTATATTATTGTCATGAATATCTACATGTGATGTACATTGCACTAAGCGCAACAAGGGGGGGGGGGGGGGTGTCACAATGGGGTGGAAGCCTCTTAGTTTTTGTAGCATAGGATGTGTTATAGTCACAAAATATTGTGGAGAGGATATAATACATGAGATATACAGAACCCAGAAATCATTTCTCAAAGTTCCGCCTAGAAGTGACTTTATTAGATTATTAACTAAATTTTTAATGTTTCCTAAGTCTAAATTTAGGAAAACTAGTTAATTAATGAATATTAATTAATTCAAGGTGAGAATATTCTAAGAACTCACATGGATCAATCCAGAGATGATATTAGTCGTCAATTATGTTTTACTCTTGGTGCTCCAACAAAGGATTACAAGAGGAGGTCGATGTGGTGATGGAGAAATCATTTGCAGAGTTCGATTTCTTGGCAAATCGATTTTCAGAGTAGAAAAAGTTAGTTTCTAGAGAGTGATTCATATATCAAAGCAATGAGAGAGGGGAAGAGACAGTGAGAATTTAGGAGTAATTCCATATTCAACGAGTGCATCTATAGAGAGGTAGAAGATTCATAAAGAGGCTGATGTTTGGGCAACACAGTAGTCTCTAGAGGCAAAATCAATTTTCTGAGAAGGAGAGATGTTTTCAGTTCCAGAGGATGGGAAGGAGTCCCAGAGTTACGAAGAATAATATTTCCATTCAATAGAAGGCATAACAACTTCATTAGAGAGTAGTTTGATGATAGATGTCAAACAGGCTATGCAATGCAGCACAGAGGCTGACGCAGAGGGTAAGAGGGCAAAGTTTCTAAAGGAAGGTTGTGCGAGGAGATTTCCTGTGGGGTAAGGAAAATTAAACACTAGATTTTTTCCAGTATTTTTCATTGTAGGATTTCCCAATTTTCGGCATCGAGTTGTACTCGGAAATTCTTTCCACTGCATAATAATAAAACCCTCACTGCTACACCTGTTTTCCCAAGTTGGGTTTTTCTGGGGACTTTTGTCCAAAAATAATTGTGTTATTCTATGTGTGTGTGCTAGCATTTCTTCCAACATTTATTCTTCCACAATTTATTTGTGTATATTGCAGTGTGATTTATTTAGTATTTTTCATAGAAAACAACAAAAAAATTATTAAATCAAATTAAAGATTAGGGGAATAATTTCTAGTTGCTGCAATAGGATTCCAGTTTGGAATTTTCACATGGTATTAGAGAAAAATTGATCAGTCTGAGAGCTCAAAGGTGAAACGAATGAATTTTTCCACTCAGTGTGGGAAATAGGTAGAAATTCCCAAAGGCAATGCAATATCCTGTCAGGAGGCCAAGTTACTTGTGGGGGCTTAATTTTTTTGAGTGAGAGGAAGAAAAATTTGATCTCTCTAGATTGAGTGATTCCAGAGGCAGAGGGAGAAACTCATAATTTTTTCATTGCACATATCTATAGCTGGATGCAGAGAGTTTATGCAGTAGTTCACTAGAGCAAAACCTTTGTCGGGTGGAAGAGGAGCACACACAGATGGAAAATTTCTCTCAGGGAACTTCTAATCTCAGAAGTTTGAATTTCTAGTTGTAGAATGACAATAGAAGCTAGAAGAGACACACATTCTAGGAGGGAGTACGAGTAGCAGAGAAACAACTGAGCATAGGGGAAGAGGGAGTTTTTGATATTGTCAGAGATGGCCACTGTAGGGCTTACAGATTAGGACAGGTTGGATGGTGCTTCCAACTACGTCATCTAGAAGGCAAGGATCTCCTTCCTTCTGGATGAATTTTACCTGAAAGCCTACATTGATAATGTAGCGAAGATCCACGTGGATGAAACTCAGTAGAAAGAGTACATAAAGGAGATGGCATGGGCGAAATGGTTGATCCTATATGGAGTCTAGTATCATGTAGTCTTTCATATAGCTATAAAATATACTGCCAAGCAGATGTGGGATTCTCTCACCATGTTGTATCAGGTACTTCTGAGAAGCAGAAGATGTAACTCGAGGAGAAGCTAAGGCTCATCCAAATGCAGAAGGGGGAAGGCATATACCCCTACCTCACGAGGATTTAGGAGGTCCGAGACCAGCTAACAACTGTTGGAGAAGCACCTCACCCTTCAGAGCTAGTGTGGTTAACTCTCAAAAACGTCTCAAAGGATTAGAAGGTTTTTGTCCAAAGTATATTGGGAAGAGACATGCTACTAGGATGGGATACGGCGTGGGTTGATTTGTCACAATATCAGTTGAGACGAGCTCTTTTGAAGAGATCCATCAGTGGAAGTAGCAGCTACGGGCAGAAGACGGTGAAGGAGGAGGAGAATGTGGCCCTTGCATCTAAGGGTCCTAGTTAGAGACAGGGGGAGAAAAGGAATAAGAAGAAGAAGGACCTGTTGAAGGTCAAGTGCTTCATGTGTGGCGCATTTGGCCAATAAAATACCCAATTTCCTCTTAGGAAGAAGGAAGACGAGGATAAGTAGGAACAACAAGAAACTTTTGCAGATATTGATAGGTTTTCCTCCAGGCTGGAGGAAGACTGCACTATGCCGGCCAATATACCTCCAGGAGTGAGGTGGGTTGACTTGGTGTTGTAGCCTCAGATAACTACAAATGGGTAGGATCCTTGAGGAGTCCATTGATTGGATCAATACCTTGCTACAGGGGCCCACAATATTTAGTAACAGGATGGATCGGTGACATTTGATGCAATAAGATGCCAGAGAAACCGTTGCAGTGACTAGTAGTACTCAGATGTTGGGGAGTGTAGTGCAGATTTGGAAGCAGTGAAGAGTCAGCAATAGCACAAAGTCTTCAGTGGACAGTGCAAAGGCTAGTAGCAGTTAGAGGCTCAGGTGATAGATGCATCATACTGAACACATTTGGTTCTGTTTTTGATGTTTTTTAGTTGCAACTGTTGCAGTAGCAACAACAATAGAGTTGCAGTGCAGATGCAGTTTTTGCAGCAATTTAGCAGGATAAAAAATAACATAGATACAATGTATATCAGGTTTGCGTAGTAGTTGGTTTGCAGCAGCAACCATACATCAACAATGTGATATCAGATGGTGCAGAAACATAGTTTTGCTACCAGGTGTGAAGTAGCACTAGAACATATTCCTCGCTAAGAGGGAGTGTTACTTTTTGTAGCATAAGAAGTGTCCTAGCCACAAAACTTTGTGGAGAGGCTAGAATACATGAGATCTATAGAACCCCATAAATCATTTCTGGAAATTCCACTTAGAAGTGATTTAATTATATTATTAGCCATTTTTTTAATGTTTCCTAAGTCTAAAATTAGGAAAACTGGTTAATTAATCATTATTAATTAAGTCAAGGCGAGAATAGTCTAGAAAATTACATAGATCGATCCAAAGATGATCATAGCCATCGATTATGTTTTAATCTTGGTCTTTGTTTCCCGAATATATGATTATAAGAGGAGCTCGAAGTGGTGATGGAGAAATCACTTAGAAAGTTTGATTTCTTGGAAAATCGATTTCCCAAGTCGCAGTAGTCAGTTACCAGAGAGAGAGTCAAAGATCGAAGCAGTCAGAGTGGGGAAGAGACAGTGAGGCCAGAGGAGGAATTCTAGATCCAACGAGTGTATTTGTAGAGAGGTAGAAGAGCCATAGAGAGGTTGATGTTGGGGCATCACAATAGTATCTAGAGGCAAAATCGATTTGCTGAGAAGGAGAGACGTTTTCAGTTCTAGAGGCCAGAAATGAGTCCTAGAGTGTCAGAGAAGCATCTTTCCAGTCAATAGAAGGCATAACAACTTCATTAGAGACCAACCTGTTGGAAATACTGGGGGGGGGGGGGTGAATCAATATTCCTTTCAATTAGAGCATTAGTTAATCTTCAATTATTATTAGTGTTTGTAAAATGATAGCAGCAAACAAGAGGAACACAAATGCACACATTTTTTAAGGTGGAAACCCACTCTAGGACAAAAACCACCTAATGCTTTTTTAATAATTCTTTAATATTCAAATCCAATTGAAAATAAAGCTCCAACTTCCTAGAATCTAGAAAAGCATTCTTCTCCAACTCCCACTGGATGGATGCTCCAACGCTTGAGATTCTTCAGTAGTCAACTGAATGGATGCCCCAACACCCAATGTGCTACAACTCACCCTAGCACCACCCTACCACCCTATAGAAGAATAAAAGAAGAATGGACTCTTGTACCAGGGAAAATGGTCCACTTTACAATGATATAAAATGATGCAGAAGAAGAAGATATACAAGACCATAACCCCAAATTTGACACAACCACCTAATGATTATCCCAGACCTCCAAACACTAACTCTTCAACCCTTGGCAGATAGACACTAGTACAATTTGTACAATAATGTATTTACAATGACTAAGTACAATGATACCTTTACAATGATTGTATGCAGTGCTGCCCACTTGAAGACTTCATATGATGAAATTCTTACTGTTGTTATGCACCTTGGTTGCTTCTCTTGTCATGCTACCCTTTCTTTGCACCTTGCTTTAGCACTACATCAGTAGAAAATCTACTGGTCCTTTGCAACCCTTGACAACACATGATCGCTTTCTTGCCTTCAGAGCTCGATATTAATCTGGTGTATCTTGGTGTATCTCTGGTATTTGAGATCCTCAAGTTTCTTATTCTTAGTCTGTAGTAGTCCTCGATTCATATTTCCAATACACCGAGTCCTGACCCAATTTCTTCAAGAGAGAGGTCTGCCCAATCTCTCATAATGCCTAATTATGGAGTGTTTCGACACAACACACTTGTATGGCGTTCCATGTGTCATTGTTTCTTCATTTGGCTCTAAAATGATAAACGAAAATAAAAAGCGCCCTCTTGCCACTTTTTATGAATTTGAATGCGATGCTGGAAGAGAGAGTTATGACGATTTTACCAAGGTCACTTCTTTGAGATTAATTTTAGGAGCCTGCAAAAACCTTGACTTCCACAGATCATATCCCCAAAAATATTGCGCACCTTGATCTAAAATTTTTACAGCTGCTTCATCAAGATTTCGGCTTCACCTCATAAAAAATTCAGCTTCTGAACCTTCGTAGAAAAAATTTTAGAGTGAAAATTCCACGATGACCTGTTTCAGATGGTCGAATCCCTTGCATAAGGAGGAAATGAGGATCAAAATTTATATAAATTCTTAAGTTGAGAGGGGCTTCTTTCTGAGTTAACTATTATGAAAATTGTCACCTTGAAATTTCGTTGTCTGTATGAGCTCATTATCACTCATACTTTCCTCTTTGCAAGTCTAAAAACATCAGTTCCTTATATCAAGCCTTGAAAATAAGAGAAAAGCTCTCAAAAGTCTCTAAAAATATGGTATCGCACTTTCTCTTTATCTTACCAGCGATCCCACACCTAATGGTCATGTCTCTTGCATACCTAACTGCCCTTTCTTTGTGTTAAGGGTGCGGACCCTGTGAAATGTAAAAATGTGAAGTAAACCCAGAAGCTCACTTTCAGTCATTTCTAGAAGCCTCTGGAAGGAATCTTGAGGTGGTAGAACTACTCTTTTCAGGTTCATGTATCCCATGCCTTAAGGAGCTAACCCCTTGATGTGAGGAGCTTATCCCTTTGAAGGAGGATTCTATCCCTTCATAGGTGGAACTGTAACCTCCTCTTTTGCACTATAAAAAGAGGCATAGGGCAGCCTTAAAGGGTTACTAAGGGACAATAGAATTGATGATTTCAAGCTTCAGTGTTATTTAAGTAAAGTGTTGTTGGAACTTAGACTCCTTTAGCTGAGATTTTATGAGGAAAGATTACATACCTGTATGTATCTCGGTTGGAAGAGTGCAAGACTTATCAGAGTAGAGGAAATTCTTGTTTCAGACCCTGGGAGGACCTGTTCAACATCAAGGCTGAAAAGGTTGTAAGTTTCTTCTACTATTTCAAAGTTAATACAAATAAGTTTGTTTTTCTCAATAAGCTGTCATCTGATTGTTTATTTTATGGATTCCTTGATCACCATAATGGATATGATTTGTGAATATATGATATGCAGGTGCTATTTGATTGTTTTCTTGTTTGTGAATGTAGTTCTTTGAAGATAACTCTTTCGGGCAACTGAAGGATGACTACTACAAGCAAGCATTGGATCGAGGTAGGATCTTAACACCTTTGTAGAATTTACTTCTAAATCGTTATATATCTAGAGAAAGATAGATTTAATTGTCTGTTTGTTGCTGGACTATCTTCTGATACTAGGGAGATTGATCTTGTCTGCAAGATCGATTTATTCGGCCAACAAATTGGCGACTCTGCTGGGGAATGAGTTTGGATTTTTGGTTTTCCTTTGTTTCGACTTGAGAAAATGATTTTTTCTAGTTTTTGATTGATGTATACTTGCATGGGTAGCTTAGGTTTACTTTGCTTTTAAAAGTTTTGAAGTATTTTCTTTTTTTCTTGAGTTTTTCTGGGGACCGCACTCTGTCTTCATACACAGTGCAGGCATTTCTGCACTTTCCTTGAGTAACCAGTGTAGGACCACACCAGTTACTTCTGGGGCCTGCGGACCCTGTTAAATTTTTTGAAAATAATTAGATTTCTTCTTCCAGTTTAAGTTTAGATTTTTTTAGGACTCTTAGTGTCTGTCCAGATCTATATCTTTCCTATCAAAAACCTCTTGTGAGCGAGTTCCAATAGTATTTTTGTTTTGGGTGATTTTCTAGAAGTTTTGCATACTTGGATTGGTTTTCACTTTGTCTCTGTAGTGACTCAAAGATCAAAATATTGAAATACCTTAGATCACACTGGTGTCTTTTTGTATTCTTGATGAGTCTGATTTGGTTGCGAGATCCATCCTCTTTGAGAAATAGATCTAGTTTTCTCTCTGCAAATATTTGAACAAACTTTGTTATAAGTTATGAATTTCATTTTTACAAAAGAAAACATATCTGGATGTTTTTTGATTTATTTTTTATTCTGTGCAAATGAATCCTTAGTTTACTGAACAACTAAGCAAAACATTCTTAAAAAAAATTGAAGCTTTTATTCAATTAGATTTTCAAAGTTTTTAGATATCAAAATTAGTTTTGATAGTTTTGATTTCTTTTTTAGAACTCGTAGATCTCTTTTTAAAGACAATTTTTTTTTTGTAGTTTTGAGTCTTGGAAGTAAAAGGAATTTATTGAGAGCATTGATTGTTTGTCTCGTTTTGAGTTCTTATTGAAAAACAAAAAATATTTTCTTTCATTTATTTTTCATGTTTAAAGAAAGAATTGTCTCTTAATAAATTTCATTTCTCGAACTCTTTCTTTAGCTAGACTTCATTGAAAGAAAAAATAATTATTTATCATTTTAGGTGCATTTTTAGTGTGTTTGGAAGTCGAGTCTTCACACCATCAAAGTTTCATTTCCATACATATTGACTTAAAGAATAGCCATAAAAACAATGCTTAATTAAAATTGAACTAGTAATTTTTTCTATTTCTAGGGCTCTTATCACCAATATAGCTTAGGCTAGTATCTTGGAGTAGGGAGTAATTAACTCTCCAAGATAGTTAAACAAACAAGTAGATAAATCTTGCGGTAGGAAATAAATCCAATTGTAATTGGTACAATCTGGGAAGCTTCTCTTAAAGGAGTTAATCACCAGACCATGTCTGAACCTTTGAGATAATCAATTTTGTTTCATTGGGAAAGATAGAAGATCTGCGCGCATTACAAATGGTAAACCTCAGATTAACCATTGTCGAGGAGCCTGGGGTCACTTGTTGGTAAACCTCGGATTGACCATGTCGAGGAGCCTTCAAGGGGATTGATCTTTGTTACTCTGCCCTTGCACGTGGAATCGGATCGTAGACTGTTCCCCCAGTTGTATTTGTTGCCGTTGGTAACCTTATTGTCCATGAACTTAAGATTATTTCCTAAGGTGACGGTGAAGGAAAGATCTCACTATACCTGGAGTAGACGTCAACTAGACTCACTTGGACTCTCTGGGGGGTTCTCTTCACGCGAGATGGTTTTGTGAAGAAACTTGTGCCAGCCTGTTTCATTAAGCAGGTTGTCGGGGTAACTGTTCCAACCACCCTTTCTATATTAAACTTATACTAAGTTGGATTTCATCACCAACTAGTGTTTTTTAGTACGGGAAGTTACTATTTGTGCATGGTTTGAACTCCTAGATTTTTAGGCGTGTGATTCAGATGTTTGTTCCTTTAGATACTTTAGGTGTTTTTATTGAAATTTTCTTTGTTTGCGTGTGATTAATTGATATTCAATCATGGTAGAATTACCAAGATAGTCCCGGAGACTTTAGGTGAAGCCCCCTGAGTATACACCAAGTAAAATTGAAGGGCTGCGTTCTCTAGTATCATCTAGTAGCAGTAGAATTAGATCAACAGAAGTCAGAATTTCATCTATAGTTGTTCGTCTTGATCATCAAATACCCACAATAGAACATATTCAAGAGCCGATTTTAGTTTCTGAAGTTACTGGTAGTATTTCTCCTTCCAGTGAACTAGCTGAAGAACCTGAAATTTCTGAGCCTGATACTGAACCTTCTGTTTTGGAACCATCCTTAGGATTTATTACTCCAACTTCTAGTGATCCTAGTTCACCTAGGGTAAGAAATATCGTTACTGAAGATCTTCCTACTGGCCTCATTTCTATTGAAGAAATTGCCAGTCCAGATGAAGAAGTAACTCTTCCTGAATCCCCACAGTCTTTGAATCTTAGGGAGCGTGAATCCATTTTCTACAGCCCTATTAGGAGTGACGCTTGGTATTTATCTTTGATAATTTTTTTAGAAAACCCGGGTCTTTCTTTTTCACCACCTCGAATTCCTTTTCATCCTACACCCAGAGGTTACTATCCTTCATCGATCATGTCAGGAGAGTCATCTATGTTTTCACAAACACTGGAAACATTTTTATACGGTGGTTCTTCTATTCCTTTGGGGTACCAGGCTCTCTCTGGTACTTTCTCAGGAGCAACTCCTTGACTGACTGAAAAATTATTATCATCTGGTCTTATTGGAATTAAAATTGAAACGTTGAACATAGAGCAAATCTTTATGATGTTTGGTAATATTATGAATCCTCAACCTCAAGGTAGTCAGTTACTGCCTGGGGGGAAACCTCAAGGCAATCAGTTACCACCTGGGGGGAAACCTCAAGGCAGTCAGTTACCGCTTGGGGGAAACCTCAAGGCAGTCAATTATCGCCTGGGGGGAAACCTCAAGGCAGTTAGTTACCGCCTGGGGGGAAACCTCAAGGCAGTTAGTTTCCGCCTGGGGGGCAACCTCAAGGCAGTCAGTTACTGCCGGGGGGGAAACCTCAAGGCAGTTAATTACCACCTGGGAGGCAATTTCAGGGTAATTTTTTCCTAGGAAAAATTGTAGGACAATATTATTTTGGAGAACAACCTCAAGGATAGTACATACCTCAAGGTTATCAACCTTCAGGACAGTACATACCCCAAGGTCAACCCCAAACTCAGTATATTCCTCAGGGTTCTTATCAACCCCAGATTCAGTACATGCCTCAGGGTTATCAACCTCAAGGTTAGTACCCAACTCAAGGTTTTCAACTGCCTTATGGTCAATCATTTTTACAAGGAGTTTGAAATTTACCACTTAATTATCAACCCTACGTTCAATCAGGCTATGTTCCTTCATATGTACAACCTTCCATGGGACAATACCCCGGAATGAAAATGGTTTGGGATCCATCCAAAATTCAATAGACTATGCAACCTAATGTGCAGTTACCTAATCAACTTGGACAGCCTTTGGTTTCTGGTCCAACCCAAAAACCTGTCCAGCCTACTGTTCAAATGCCTGCACCTGGTTCTGTTCAGCAGCCTGGGCCTAGTACACCTCAGACTCCACCTCAAACTGCTGCAACTACTGCAACATATGTTCAACCTATAACACCTGTTTCTAGAGTATCTGTAGCTCTGGTTTCTTCTATCCCTGCATCCGTGCAAATTCCTCAAGTCTCTATACCCTAGTCAAGACCTACAATTCAGACTTCGGTCCAGATACCTATAGGACAAGCTGGTACAAGTAAGATTGTCACAAGTCAACCGCAATTCACATATCAACCGTACTAGGGACAGTATCAATTCGGTCCCATTTCACAAAACCCAGTTTATCAGTATCAATCGTATCCTGGCTATACTTATCAACAGCCTCAACAACCCCAGTTTGGTCTGGTTAATCCTGGTTTCCCGGGAGGTTATACCATTCCTAATGCAAATCCGATTCCAAGTTATCCTGGATATCCTCCTCCTGGAACTACTCTTATTACTCAAGGTTTTCGCGAACCTAACCGTTAGTTACCATTTATTGCAACTTTGGATTTACCTGATTTGTCGCGCCTTATGAATGATCCAATTTACTATCTTCCGTATTGGCCGCCAATGCCGCATAAGTTGCCCAGTGATATACTGAAATTTGAGGGTAGGTCAGGAGAGGATCCATCAAATCACGTTATGAATTATCACCTCTGGTGTGCGTCTAAATCAATAATTGATGATTCAATTTGGTTACGCCTTTTTCAACGAACTCTTATTGGTCTTGCCGCCAAATGGTACATTGAGTTACCACGAGGCTCTTTTAATAATTTCAATCAGTTAGAAACTACTTTCTTAACTAATTTTCAGTTGCTTCTCAGATACGAAAATGGCACGAAAATTTTAACTGCACTAAAACAATCCACGTCCACATATATTTCTGATCATATTCACGAATGGCGATGTAGGAGGCGTTTAGTGAAAGTTTTCATTCCGGATCAAATTTTGGCCGAATGGTTCATTAAATCATTGTTACCCAAAATAACTGAAGATTTAGCTAAGGGAGGAGTTGTTACTGAGGAGCAAGTCATTGCTCAGGCTCAGTACCTTGACCTCATCTATACGCAGTCAGGTGCTTTACATGAAAAAATCCCTGATCTTCCAAAACACGGTCAAATAATTGCAGCTCCTTCAGGGTTTCACGCCGCTAATGGTATGATTGGTTCAGTTAGTACTAAAAGCAAGAATAAATATTCAAAGAATTCTTCTCCTATTATAACTTTACCTGATTCTCCGAAAGGAGATTCTTCCGCTGAAGTTTCTGCTGACATCCATGTCGTAGAGTCAACTACGGCCAAATCTAAATCTAGCGGTAAAAATAAGGGGAAGAATAAAAACAAACAAAATTCAAAAGATAAAACAGATAAAAATGAATCTACTGAGGAAAAACGCAAACCTCTCTATCCTTGTTTCATTTGCGACGAGGATCATTTTACCAAAGAATGCCCACATCGAGCAGAGGTTTCAAAATTCGTTAAAGGTTCTCAAATGCTTGCTGTCTTGAAGGATCCTTTTCCTACTCAAGATAGTAAGATGATTGGTTCTACCTCGAACGCCTTAGAAGAGCCTATTATGATGATGTCTCATGTTAGGATTGCGAAGCGATCACAAGATTATGGTAGTAAAAATCCTGTTGGTGGTAAAGAAGCAGAATCTTCTAATTCAAACACACCAACTACACCTCCTCCAGTTTCTGATCCGCTACAGATCGAGAAACCAAACTCAGACTTAGTAATAAAACCGCCTGCTAAAGGTGTACTTCATAAATCATATTTCAATCCACATGTGAGAGCTGCTCAGAATCACAACATTGTTGAGGACTTAGCTATTTCCCCTTCAGCAATGTCAGCTTTAGAAGTGCTGCAATCGTGCCTAGCACAGCATAAATTACTATTGTCTGCCATAGGAGCTGTTGATATTCAGGATTCGAACCTAATAATATTCAATTTAGAGAATAGTACACCCCACCTACCTCATCAAATGGCTTTCCAGATTCCAGTATTAGTAAAAAACAGACCAATCTTTTGAACTGTGATTGATGAAGGGGCTTCTACGTGTATTATGTCGATCTAGTGTTGGAAATCACTTGGTTCTCCCACACTCAATCAATCTCCGACGATTCTAAAAGATTTTGACAGCTGAGGGTTCCATCCTTTTGGTATTTTTTAGAATTTACCTATAGAGATAGAAGGAAAAACTGTAAATCTAGATGTGGAAGTGGTTGATGCCCTTCTAGATTACAACCTTCTCCTCGGTCGCATTTGGTCTTATGCTATGACTATTGTTGTTTCATCAGTCTTCCGGCTTATCAAGTTTCCACATAAAGGAAAGATTGTTACAATAGATCAGTTAACTTATTTCTCATCCGATCTAGCCTCTACAGATAGTATTCAGCACATCGGTAAAATGGCTATCCCTTACCAAGATGTCAGCATAGGTTTGATTAAAGATTCCGGTTTACTGGGAAATTTTTCCTTTCCTCCTCCTAATGTATCGCCTCATATTACCAATATTCATATGATTTCATCAAATATGAGTAATTTTGATGATCCTTGGATCATACCTTCCGATTCCGAGGTGGATTCATTTGATGGCACGATGCCTTTGAGTCCCTTTGAACTTGCATATCAGGCTGTACAGTCGTTTTATGATCCTTCTTCAACTGAAACTGATCCAATGAATGTGATCTGTGAGGAATCACTTTCTATATCTAGCTCAGCTACAACAAAATTTTATGATCTTGTTCATACTGATGAACAAATTTGTGAACTCTTGTCTGTTGATGACTTGCCATGGGAAGATCTACATCACCGATCTTCATTTTTACCTGAGTTAGATCATTTTAAAAATGATTTCTCTTCTATTTTTTCTACTGATTATGTAAAATAACCACAGAATCCATGACAACATCTTGATTCTGAGTTAAATTTGGAAAATATCTCTAAAACGGTTCCTCTTGACATTTTAGTTAAGCCAGGAATTATTGAAAACATTCATATAGGTGCTTCATGTACAGACAATGAAATCCAAACTTATAAAGCCCTATTTCAAGAATTCCATGACGTGTTTGCCTGGTCATATGAAGAAATGCTAGGAATCGATCCGTCAATTGTTGTACATGAAATTAAGACTTAATTGGATGCTAAAACTGTCTGACAACGCTTATGTCAAATACATCTGAGAAAAGTTGTTGCTATCAAAGCCGAAGTTGAGAAACTACTTCGCACAGGTTTTATTTATCCAATTCCTTTAACCGATTGGGTATCAAATATTTTTCTTGTCAAAGGAACGATAAGAGTATGTATCCACTATAGGGATATTAATTGAGCTTGTCCTAAAGACAATTACCCAACCCCCTATATCGATCAAATTATTGATGATTTTACCGGTAGTGAAATGTTCTCCTTTATGGATGGTTTTTCCAGTTACAATCAAATAAACATACTCCCTGCTGATCAACCTAAAAAAAATTTCATTTTTCCGTGGGGAACATTTGCTTATTGCAAGCTACCCTTTGGATTGAAGAACGCTGGGGAAAATTTTCAAAGGGCTATGTCTTACGCATTTCATGACATCAAGCACATTGTGCAGCCTTATCTCGATGATTTACCTGCCCATTCATCGTGTAGGGCCAATCATCTCATGCATTACGAGAAATATTTATGAGATGTAGGCATTATCGAACTCAGTTGAATCCACACAAATGTGTTTTCTGTGTAGAATTAGGTCGCTTACTGGGATTTGTCATTTCGAAAGCAAGCATTCATGTTGATCCATCGAAGGTTGAAGCTATTTTCAATCTACCTCCTCCTTCGACTCTACGCCAAATCCAAAGTTTGCAGGGGAAAGAAATTTTTTTACGTCGTTTCATTCCTAACTACGCCGAGTTAACAAAAGGTTTTATAGGTTGTTAAAACAAGACGTTCCATTCTTTTGGGATGAGATCGCTAATCAATCTTTTGATGCACTCAAACACGCGTTAACCCATGCATCGTTACTGCATCCTCCCAAATACAACCGGTATTATTTTTTGTACCTCGCCGCTTCTCATTCCACTATTGGGATGGTTCTAGTTTAGGAAGATGAATTCAACAATGAACATGTGATTTACTATCTTAGTCGAAATCTGCAACCTAATGAGATAAAATATTCAAATGTGGAGAAATTGGCCTTGGTAGCTGTCCAAAGATTTCGTCACTACATCTTATTACACAAAACCACAGTGATTTATGGTTGTAACCCCATGATGTATATCTTGACCAAACAATTGCTAGGGGGCAAGTATTCCAAATGGATAGTTATCCTGCAGGAATTTGACTTGGAATTTGAAATATATAAGGCAAAGAAGTCTTTGGTTTTTTCTGAACTGATGTGTGATTTCCCGTGTACTGATACTGAAACTGTGGTGGAGCAGCCCATTGTGGACGAATCCTTGTTTCTTATCAGTACTTTCGATCCTTGGTATGGGGATATTATTTTTTATCTCCAAACCCAATATTTTCGGCCTGAAATCTCATGATCTCAGCGACGGAAAATACTTTTCCAATCCCAACAATACAATATTATTGGTGATACACTCTATCGTTGTGGAGCAGATTCTGTTTTTTGACGTTGTCTTACTCATGAAGAAGCTGAGAAGGTTTTAAATGACTGCCATTCTGGAGCATGTGGTGGTCATATGTCTAGGTATGCCATAGCCCAAAAGATATTGCGCACTGGTTATTTCTGGCCGTGCTTATTCAAAGATTGTATCTATGCAGTCCGGAAATTCCACAATTGTCAGGTCTATGATCGTAAAATGTGTGCACCACCTGCTCCTCTTCACCCTATAATTGCTGTCGGTCCTTTCGCAAAGTGGGGTATTGAATTTATTACATGTAACCCTCACTCGGCCGGGGGGCATGCATATATTATCCTAGAGGTAGATTATTTTACTAAGTGAGCCGAGGCAATGCCTACATTTTTGGCAGATGGCAAGACTGCTACAACTTTCGTATTCAATCATATAATTTCTAGATTCGATGTTCCTCAAGCTATCATTACAGATCATGGAAGTCATTTTTGAAATATCATGATGATTGAACTGACAGATCAACTTGGCCTGCGCCATGATAGTTCTACTCCATATTACCCACAGGCTAATGGTCTAGTTGAAGCTATCAATAAAGTTTTAGTCACTACGATCAAACGAATCATTGGTATTCATAAGTTGAATTGGCATTCCATGTTATTTTCAGCACTTTGGGCATATCGGACCTCAGTAAAAACATCAACTGGTTTCACTCCTTTTCAACTGGTTTACGGTTTGGAAGATGTGTTACCTATTGAATGCAAAATTCCATCATTAAAATTAGCCAAAGAATTACTCCTAGCTACTTCTGAAGAGGAGAAACGTGTTTTGTACTTAGCTCAGCTAGATGAGAATCGACACACTGCTGCATTGGCAAACGAGGCTCATGTAAAGCGAATAAAATATCAGTACGACAGAAATGTTACACCTCGCAACTTTTCAGAAGGAGACCTAGTTTTAGTATACGATCAAGAAAATGATAAAATAGGGGCTGGAAAATTTGTACCTATGTGGCATGGTCCTTACATTGTTAAGCGAAAGCTGGCAAAATGGGCCTAAGAACTGATAGATTTTGATGGGGTCTCCTTAGATAAACCCATAAATGGGCTTTATCTGAAGAGATATTATGCTTAAATTTTTGAGTGGAGATTTTTGTTAGATTAGTTTCTTTACTATTGGTGTGTCTTAGATTAGCAAAAGCGTGCCTAGTTTAGAGTGTGGTCTTATCATTATTCCTGCTTATCTGGGTTTTACTCTTGATATTGCAGATGTCGACGTCTCTTCAAACATATATTGGTTTTGCTAATGGTGCTTGTCATAGTACATGGAACATTTCTTCCGCAGTTTGGGTTATCTATTCACCCTCTGATGAGTTAGTATCCATGCATGGGGTAAGCCTTGGTCAAACAAAAAATAACATTGCAGAGTATAGTGCAGTGATTGAATTATTATCTGAATCCATATCGTTCGGAATTCGGAGTTTGATTGTTAGGTTGGATTCTGAACTCATTGTATTACAACTTAACAGGGTTTATGCCATTATAAATCCAGTGTTATTACAGTTATTTTTGAGAGTTCGTCTCTTGGAACGTGAATTTGATTACATTGAATATCAACATATTCCAAGACATTTAAATACATTAGCAGATGCAGTTGCTTCTAGTATGATAAATAGATATGAAATAATCAAAACAGAAAATTACACAACATTCAATAACATGTTACACAGATAGCCGATAATAATGATATATCATAGCATAGAAGTTTGTTTCAAAATATACATCGTCTTTGATCATACGTTGAAAAACACCTTATGATCAGAAAAAATGGTAATACAAAAATTCAAAAATGTTATGATTCTACAAATCGACCATCCTATCCCTGGTGATGATCATGATAAGAAACACTGCTCGGGCCACCCTACATAGGAAGCTCCTAAAAGGTCCTGGGACACTAATCACATATCTCTATAAACTAAGTGGAATATCATCTATATCGGTCTCTGGAATGTCTAGTGTCAAGTGCTCTAGATGATGCTCCAAATCGGTCAGGATCTCTGCTGATTGGCCCTGTGGGGCTGGTGCTGCTGCAGTTGGATGTCTCCTCTCATAAGGCTGGAGAGTGGCTCGTTGTCGTGGGCCCACATCTACATTTAAAATTTTTATTATTAGTTTTGGATGATTAAAAATTTTAAAAAATTAGAACTTAGAAAATGTTGAAAATAGTTTTTACCTGAATTATCCCATTATTCTCCTACTGGAAGAGCCATATCTCGGTCACCGTGGAAGTCCATCCCAGCGTATGGAAGGTACTCAATCACAAAAATTTGGTTGTTCAACCAACGAAAAATATGCAGGCGTGAATCGAACAACCTCTATGCCCTCAGTGTGACGGGCCATCAAAGCCACCCATCAAACCATCCAAGGTTCTTGGACTCTGCCTGGATCAACTGGAATGAGCTGTGGAGCTAGTAAGGGAATCCTCTCCAGAGAAAAAACTTAACTACAATGGATCCATAACTAAAGTTGTTTAACTTGCCATTTTTTTCTCTAGTTATTTGGCCTTTCACATTGGCCAACACTACTTCAGACCAATTGAATATTGTACCTCGAAAGTAATCTACTGCAATCCACATTTGTGACCCAGTAGCCACATGCAAAGCTGCACTCCCGCACAGTCTAGTAATAGTGAATGCAATGACTTTAAGCTCAGGTCAGATGATAGTATTAATATTAATCCTTTTATCCTTGGGGTCTGCTCGATCATCGCAAAACTCTAGTCGAAGACTAAAGACAGACTGGCCACCTGGCCTAGTCCCAAACGGAGATATTTGTTCGCCCCTTTTAGACAAACCAGTTAAAAAATATATATCCTCTGGCTCAATTTCGAGCCGGTGGCCACCAATAACAAAAAAATGGTCCTCAGTGTCCCATTTTTTTACCAGCCATGTTAGGAGATCTACTTGGGCCCTCATGCCCTGTATGGCCCAGAACTTGTATAAACCGCATGCTCTCTGTTGGGGTTCCCATGTTTTGGCCAGGTTAGCAAGACCAAAAGATGAGACAACATCAGAACCACTTTCAGACCTCAAGATCTAGCCCTCCTGGGTCCAGAGAGGGATCTCTCTATATAAGCAAAGGTTTTATGTCTTTGAAGCTCAAAAGTTAAGATGTTAGCCTAGTTATAAGGCTCAGGGTTTTCTTGTTTGTTGTATGTTTGGTTGTTGGGAATCTGGAAAGAAGGGTTCAATATAAGAAAAGGATGGGCAAAGAGGATTTTAGGCAAAGGAGGGATGATTCAAAGAACATCAGGACAATTGGGCAATGGAGTCAGGAAAGGGTTTACTTGCTATTCAATATGTAGGCTTTCAGTTGGGCTAGTCATCTAAAGCATTGGATCTTAAAGATGATAGTGTGGCATGAAATGGTAAGGGGAAGGTGAAAGAAAGGAAACCTCCAAGGTGACCTTCAGAAATCAGATCCAGGGACAGGACATGCCATTGGACAACCTGTGATCCAAAACCTAAAGGCTAACTCTTCAGACAAGGAAACATTCAAGATTCAGAGCACGAAGTTGAAAACCTGAGATCAGAGAGAGAATTTGAACTCTCAATGCTTCGGCATCCAGCTCAAGGGAACTTAGAAAGGTTCAATTAATTGAAAAGGATCCTAGTGAGACAAAGACAGAGTTCTAGACTCGCGGTATCCCAATTCATTCAATTAAAGCCCAACAAGAACATCTAAGAACAGTTTCATTAATTCATACATCAGCTAGCAGCATATGGGACCACTACACTAGTTAAATTAACTTGAAATCAATCCTTAGATAACACATACAATAGAAAACATTGAAGGTGAGTAGAGAAGAAACATAGGGTACCTAACAAGGGTAAATCCTATGCCAGATTTATGATGCAAGCCAGAAGAAATGAAATGTAATGAATTAAACAGGAAAAACATAGACAAAGACAGAAAAACATCACCGCTGCTTAAAATCAGGATCCAAAGAAATGTGCTTGTCATATTAAAGAGCAACACCATTCAAGTACAACATTACCAATAGCTTGATATTCAGTCTGAAAACATCTTCCTCAGCCTATCTTACAACTTTACACAAAGAACATGTCTCAGAAGAAAAAACTTGCAATTCACAGATATCCGATCAACAAACTTTACAATGAGTTTCTTCATGAATTTTATAGCTGAAAAGAGGCTGAGGAGGTAGATGGAAAAATAAATGTAGCATTAAAACTCAGAAGAGGAAGAGGGCCGAGGCCCCATTCTATTTTAAATTCTGGGCATTTATCTCTGGTACCGTTTGGATGAAAGAGTGGTCTTGGTCAGGCTGCAATTTACTCCAGGTATGTCTCTGATGTACTTGCTATAGCACCTCTGCAAAACTCTGGTGAAATTAACCAAACAGATTAATGATTTCAGGTCCGCCATACTGTATAAGTAATGCACTAGAAATGTAGGACTACTTTCAGGGGGAAAACTTCACTTGGACACAATGTAGACTGAAACGATAATGAGTAACGTGTCCTTTCTCAGGAGGAGACATTCTGCTGATATAAACACCCTGATGATATGTTTTTTTGTGCGTTGAACCTTCTGTGTGATCCATGATGTCTTAGATTTGGTGCCTTGTCCTTCAACTGCTTCAGAAATCTTTGATTACCAGTCTTAAATTCTCTGATCTTTTACTGATACTCTTTTACTGCTCCATTCCTGTTTCTGTCAGTGAATTCTGCGCTTTAATGACTCTGGAAGGTTTCACAGAGTTTAACCCTATTTCTTTCATAAAGGTCCTGTCATAACGCCTTCCAAGGCCTTTCTTCATAATTTTCGATCTCTGTACATGGTCTTCCCTGTGTTCTCTGTCGCTGTAATAGAGACTGTGAATCATGGTGGTTTTTCGCCACCTGTAACCCTGCAAAACATGCAAACATGTTAAGAAAACTATGCATGGGAAGGGTGGATGCGGCGGGAAAAATGAGGATGGCCGTGTAAACTGGTGAAATGGTGAAACAGCGCAGGGTGATGGTAGAAAATTGCAGCGTAACAGTGGAAGATGGTCATGGTGAAAGTTGGCGGAATGTGAAAATTTGACACTTGGGCCTTCGAATGAGATATATAGGGGAGTTGATGAAAATGCGAGGACAACACGTGGAATGGTGACGTGGTGAGGCCCAGATTTAATTCTAGCTGTCTGATCTCGGGAGGAGATCGATGGTGGAAAACACGTCGGAGGGTGACAGATGGTGGGCCATGGGTCTATTTTCCTTGGGCTAACTCCCGCGCATCTTCGCGGCGCGATCACCGTTGGATGGGCAGCTCTAGATCAGATGGAGTACGTGCATATCGCGCCGAGTCAAATGCCGAAATTTAACGCGCGATAGGGGGCGGTTTTCAAACAATGCTCGGTGCCACGTGTTCTGCGGTGAGTGGAATTGCTCCGAGACGAAACATACTGCCTGCCCTCCGAAAGGCGGTGCGATGGAAATCGACAAGTTTAAACAGTGCTTTGATGTGGGGACCACTGGGGCGGGTGAAATTCTGACCGTTGATTTGCGGGTTGAACGGACGGTGGATATGCGATTGAAGCGGCGAATGGGTTGGGCCATGGGCGCGACGCTAATCTGCGAAGACCGTCTGATCTATACAGATCGATGGTTAATAATGCGCCCGATGTCCATCTGCAATAAGCGCCCTCTGGGCTAGCACTTGGTTCTAGCGCCCAGGTCACGTGGAGAAAAAGGTTGAGGGGGCTAGGGCCGAAAGGTGCTAAGCCTTAAATATTTTAAAATTCGGGATTTCAACCCTTTTTATGCAATTTGAGGCTAGGAAAGGGTAACGATAGAGGAAAAAAGGGAAAATTAGACCAAACCAGGGGTGTGCCTAGGATTTAAAGGAAAAGTGGGTGGTTTAGAAGGACTAGGGGAGGGAATTTCTGGGGTAAATAGGGGAAATTTGACAAAAGGGAAAACGGTTAAAATGGGGAATTCTGCAGGGGTACAAAGGGTAAAAGAAGGCTTTTTGGAGCACAATTTTTCACAATTAGTGAGGCTTATTGACTTAAGAACAACAGAGGGAAATAATCAAAGAACAAAGAGCATGAAGGAGCTTTCAAGGATGATGTGTTTTAGGGAAAATGCATTCCTTGAAGGCTCAAAAAAAATTTAGCCCCCTGCTTGCTTGTCAATGAATTTATAAGGGGCTAACAATGGCTCCACATGGGGATGGCTTCTTCTTGAGGGAGTCAAGAATCCAGAAATGATCTTTGAGATAGGCCAGATGCTTGATCTTTGAGCCATGTTCCTTCTTTGATTTTCAGCTGCCACAAATCATGAAGACATCGCATCAGTAGAAACATTCCCAAACAATCTACCTACCCAAACTATAGTCCTGTCATTTTCTCTTCCAAGGTGCATTTGGGCTAGCAGACCCCTTACATCATTTATTTTTTACAAAAAAGAAAATAAACCTATTCTATTTCTACCCTTATTTCTCCATGAGACCAGATTAAACTGTTGGTCTCATATGTTTCTCTACCTAATCTAATATCTGTTGGGATTAGACTGTCCAACATATTTCTTCTCTACATTCTACAACAGAAATTTAAAAACAGTCAAACTAGGATTAGAAAGTCTAGTTTGCTGTGGATCCAAGGCATAAAGACTGTTGCACATGGAAAGAAACTTGTAGAAAACTGAAAACAAAATCTTGAAGGCTTGAAATCTGAAGTTTGAAGCATCCTTCTTTTCTTTGTGACTCAAGTTTTGAGCTTGTCAGAGTCACTTTCTCTTCTTCATTTCAGCTCTGGTTTTGGGCATGTTAGAGATGATTCCTTTCCTCTTTGCTGGCTCAGGTTTTGATCATGTTAGAGCCAATATTTTGCACCTTAGAGGTTCATGTTTTGAGCATGTATGAACCTCTCCTTTCTCTCTATTTTTTGGAACAATTTTCTCTTTTTTATTGAAAACAAACACAGCAAATGGTATTTACAATGGAAATGGAAACTGGAAATTGGAAATCAGCAGAAGTAGTGTTTGAGAATCCTGCCGTTGACAGGACCCCCAAATAGCTCTGTACCATCTAGTTCTTGTAGAAAGAAGGCATTTGGACCCACAGTGGCCTGGATGATGTATGGACCTTGCCACAAGCTGTCAAACTTGCCGTGCTTTCCTTTGTCCTCTCTCCTTGAGTCCCACTTCAGAAATTTATCTCCAATTTTGAAGTCAGAAGCTTTGGTTCTTTTGTCAAACAAATTATTTATACTTTCCTAAACTTTCATGGCTCTGTCATAGACTTCTTCCCTTGTTTTCTGGAGATGAATTGTTTGGTTTATCCTCATCACCATACTATCTTCTTCTGTCTGAATTTCTTGGACAAGTTTAATCACTGGTACTCCAAGGCTAGTAGGACACACTACTTCCGTTTCATAGACAAGTTGATATGGTGACATGCCAATGGATTTCTTTGTTGTAAGCCTGTCAGCCCATAAAGCATGTACTAACTTGTTGTGCCACGATTTATTGTTCTCTTCCAGCAGCTTTTTGATGATGGTCACCAGGCTCTTGTTTGAAGATTCGGCTAACCCATTACCTTGTGGATAATAAGCAGTTGAATGACCAAGTGCTATTTGATACCTGTGACAAAAATCAACCATTTTCTTGGATCCAAAAGCAACAGCATTATCAGTGATTATTTTCCTTGGACAGCTAAACCGAGAGAGGATGTGGTCTTCTAGGAACCTAATGATGACAGAATCTATGGCAATCCTAGAAGGTATGGCCTCTATCCACTTAGTGAAGTAGTCTGTGGCTGTAAGGATCCACTTGTGTTGCGCAGAAGAAGCAGGGTGTATTTCTCCTATGAAATCTAGGCCCCATTGCATAAATGGACCCTCAACAGTGATGGGTTGTAAAGGTAGTGGGAGGAGCTTTCTTTTGCCTTCAAAAATCTGGCATTTGTGGCAAGAAATTATCATCTTATGGATGTCATTGAAAAGTGTAGGCCAATAATAGCCAGCTCTGAGTATTTTGTTAGCAGTGGCTTTCCAATTTAGGTGGCCTCCACACTCTCCTGCATGGAATTCCTGTTTAATCTTCTCTGCCTCGGTTTCAGGCAAACATTTAAGTGATAGGACATTTGCATTTTTCCAGTATAAACATTCATTCAGAATGCAATAGTTTCTGGCTTTTAGCTTTAGGAATATGGCCTTAGTCTTTGATAGTTCAGGATGTGCTTTGAGATTTTTGAGCATATAAAAAATGTCAGAGGAGAGTTCTAAAAAATTCTCCTCAACAATGGGATCAGGTAATCCTTCCTGCTCATCCAGGGCATCTACCATGTTTATGTCAAGGGCTTGTAAATTTGATTCGGCCATTAGTTGAGCTAGGCCCTGACCCTTAATCAGTTTTGTGGGTTTTATCTCGAGGTCATATTCCAAGATAACAACAATCCATTTGCCCCTCTTCCCATCTGGGTCTTGGGACAAGATGTCCTTAACCACTATGTTTGGCACGTAGGCTATGGTGTGGGAATGTAGTAAGTACACCCTAAAGTATTTCAAGGCCTTAACCAGGGCATAGGCCTGTTTTTCCATTATGTTGTATTTCAAGGGTGCATCCCTCAGAGCTTTGCTGAAGAAAGAGATGGGTTGTTCCATTCCCTTTGGATTTTTCTGTAGTAAAACTGCAGCCACTGTATGCTCGGAGGCAAATGAAAACATCAGGAAATCCTTTGAGAAATCTGGGCTGATTAGGACAGGAGCCCGGGTGAGTGCAATTTTAACTGTTTCAAAATATTTCTTAGCCTCAATAGTCAACTTAACTCCTACACCTTTCTTTAACATGTTTGTCATATTCCTAAGGTGTTCAGCTAAGTTGGGAATAAACTTCCTGAGGAAGTTGATTTTCCCAATGAAGGACTGTAACTCTTTGATGTTCCTCGGGTGTGTGATTTGTAGTATTCCCTCAACTCTTTGTGGGTCTATCCTAATCCCCCTCCCGGATATGATGTGGCCAAGAAGCTTACCTTCTTGCAACTCAAATACAGTCTTTTTAGGGTTTAATGACAGACCAAACCTTCTACATTTTTAAAACACTCTCCTCAGATGTCTTATGTGTTCTTCATCAGTCTTGGAATAAACCATTATATCATCCAGGTAGATGACAATGAAGTGCCCTATTTCATCTGAAAAGGCTATGTCCATTGCTCGTTGGAAGGTTGCACCAGTGTTCATCAGTCCAAAGGAAATTTTTACATACATAAAAGTGCCCCATGGAGTGGTAAAATATTTCTTGAGTTGGTCTTCTGGGAGTACTAAAACTTGGTTGTAACCTGAAAAACCATCTAACAGGGAGATCCTTCTTGAGCCTACTACCCTATGAAGAATGTGTTCCATTTTTGGCAAAGGGTAATTGTCTTTGAGTGAGGATCTATTAAGATTCCTGAAATCTATGCACAATTTGATCTCACCTATTTTTTTTCTCACAGCTACAAGGTTTGAGACCCAATTAGAAAACCTCACAGGAACTATTATGCCTGACTCATACATCTTTTTGATCTCCTTTTCAACTGCAGGCAATTGTTTTGGGTTTATTCTGTTTAGTTTCTGTCTGAAGGGCTTCTGATTTTCTTTCAGAGGTATTTTGTGTTGTATAATGTTTGTGCCATAGGCCTTTAAGTCCTCGTAGCTCCAGGAAAACACATCAATGAATTCCTTGAATAGGTCAATGTATTTCCTTTTCATGTTTGCAGGCAGGGACTTAGCCAATTTGATCATCTTGGGTTTATCTTCAGTGCCTATGTTTCATTCCTCAACCTCAGCTTCTGCGTGTTCTAAAGTGGGCTTTTTTGCTACATCATCAAAGTAAAAAAGGTCCTCTAAAGGCGCCAGGCCTCGAGGTATGTTCTTATCTTTGGCCTGCAACACCTCTATTTCCTCATTATCTGCGTTTTTACATTCTTCAGTTGGATTTCCAATTTGTTCATTTAAAGTGTTTATTTCTATGTTACAAGGTGTTTCTGAGGGCTCTTCACTTAGGTAGCTATCGTTAGATTTAGAGTCTGAATTGGAACATTCAAACTCGTTCCTGCCTATCAGAAAATCATCAATCTGTTTATCGCCCTCAAAGACCTACCAATATTTTTCATTGTCTGGCACTGCAGGTCTGAATTTGGTCTGAATGATGATTTGTTGGTTACTGAGAGGCTTGTGATATGAACTAGCTATACAAGCTAATCCGTTTTCAATTATGTTCCGACTCCTAGGGACAAACACCAGTTCGTATTCAACAAAGGTTTTAAATAAATCCAAAGTGTCATTCCTGTACGCTCTCAACCTAGGATGTTTCGCTGTGTATTCACCATTCACTTGTTTAATGATAAAATCAGAGTCTCCGTGCACAGTTATCCTACGGGCTCCTAATTTTCTCAACAGATTCAAGCCTAGGATAAGAGCTTCATACTCTGCGATATTGTTTGTACATTTGAAATGTAGGTTACAGGCATGATTCTCTGTGTAGTCACTCTCGGTGTTATGTACCCACACTCCTGCTCCCGCGGTTCTCTTGGTGCATGACCCATCGAAATTCATTTCCCATAAAGGTTCGCTCTCGGGCTTAACATTGTTTCGTTCTTGGATTGGTGCATAGGCTTGCGGATGGTGACTAATCAGTTGACTGCATTCTATTTCTTGTTCACTCTGAGTTTCTATTCCAGTGCACTTTCCAAAGTTTTCTACATCGTTCTCCTCCGAGTCTAGAGTAGCCATTATGTTAAAGTCCATGGCCTCTGTCTCCTTGTTCGTATCTCTGTTTTTGAATTTTGACCCCTCTAAGGATTCATCATTACAAAGGATGAAGGAGTCAAGATATGTGTGTATAGAGTATAAAGGTGAATTTTCAGGCTTTTCGGGGCTGCTGACCAGGAATTTCATTTGTGCCTCTCTATACAGTCTTCTAAGTTGGCTAAATACTGGGATTGTGGCATAGGCCCCATCCATATGCATTGTACCTTGTAGCTTGGCTCCCCATGATCTCGATAATAACATGCCATACTTGGGTGGCACATCTGCCACTACAACATCTATGACCATACACTTGGCTGGAATCTAGGAAAGCCTCACACATAAATCTTTGATCATGCCAAGACACTTTACCCTGCTAGAATCAAATGAATATAAGTCTTTGTAGGGTCGGGTTATCTCTAGGCATAACCTTTCCATTACTACCTTAGGCATTAGGTTGTGTGATGCCCCAGAGTCATGCATTGCATTGTGGAGGATCTTGTCGTGGATATTGAGACTGATATAAAAAGGTGGCACTACCCCTTCCTGAAACTTTCCTTCTATCTTTGGACCAAATAGAAGGGCTGGTTGATCATCACTCAGATTTACAGTGTCACTGTTCTCATCTAAGTTTAAAGCTTTCAAAATTTGGCCTTTATATACATCCTGAGTGGCCAGCTCAGAGAGTGGGACAGAGATTTTGATTTTTGCAATTTCACTTTCCAAATTGAAGGCGGATTGACTCTTTGGAATGTTCAACTCTGTTTTGTTAGCCACCACCTTAGTGGCTGAATCAGTGGGCCGATTCTCACTATGTATAGGCTTAGGAATTGTTTTATCAGGAGCACTAACTGCAGTGCTAGTGCTGCTAGTTGGTTGACTTTGTTTATCAGTGTTTTGGTTGTCCTTTTCTTTGTTCTTCCCAGAACTCACAACTTCTGATTTGTTACCTTCAACAGTTACTTTAGAAGTCTTCTCAGGCATTTTCTTGATAGAAATCTTAGAAGCCTTTGGTTTGGAAGTGTCTAGGCTCTTTTTGCTTCTAAGTTCATATTGTTCTCTGACCTGCATGATGGAATTTTCAAATCCTAACCTGTAATCCTCAGATTCTAATCTTTCCTCATCCCAATAAGAGGGTGAGGGCTGATCTTCCTGTGTGGAACAGTTGTTGATTGAGTTTTATACTTCAAACATGTTTATTGTAGTCCCCTCAGACTCTTCTATGATTCCCTCATCTTCATCAAGAAAGTTCTCTTGGAACGGGGGAAAAACTTGTTGATCTGATTCTCTTTGTCTATTGGGAGCGGTATTGTTTCTTCTAAGGTTCTGGTTCTGGTTATGGTTTTGATTTCTGTTTTGGTTACTGACTGTGACAACCATTTTTTCCATCATTTGCTGTATCTTTTCCATGTTTTTAGATAGGTGGTCATAGTTGGGATCAGATGTGGAAGCTACAGTGTCATCTCTATATGTTACCCTCTTCTCAGCTCTCAATCTTGCTTTTTTCTCAATCAGGTTAGCCTCTACACTCATAAATCCCTTCTGCATGTCTTCCAGTGTGTTGTAATCCCTCTCCCTAAGCTGGTAGGCCATGTCAGCATCGAAGCCTTCCGGATATTTTACTAGAGCCATACCTTGGGGAGGTTTCATATGTGGAGGGAGAGCGTTATAAACGCTGTTAAACCTTGTAGAGTAGTCATGGACACTCTCTCCTACGTTTCTTTTAAGGTTCTTGTATTCTGCTAAGATTTGGAGAGGGTTGGCCTTAAATTCCCATTTGTTTATGAAAGTCTGATATAAAGCAAGAAGGTTTTGGATACTATTAGGAGGTAGGCTTTTAAACCATTTTTTCACATCACCTCCTAAGCTCTGGGCAAAGATTCTCATTTTGACTGTATCATCATCTATCTCCATGTAGTCAAAAGAATCTTCCATCCTATCTACATGGTGCTGACCTATGGTGGACTCTTTTGCAGTGAAGTGTGGGATCTTTGATTGATAATCGTTGGGTAAGGGTACTAGAGGCTGGGGTAAAACCAGAGGTGCATACCAGGCTGCCATGATGATGTTCAGGTGAGGTAAAGGGTTGGTTTGAGCAGCTGGTATTTGGATGACAGGGATATTAGGACCAACAGAAGTCTGTTGGGCAGACCGAGGGTGGCGGAGCCCCAAGTTTTGAATGAAGTGAATATTAGGCGGTGTAGATGGAGGGGTCTCTCTGTCCCTAATGTGTTTACCACTTTGGGTTGGCGAACCAGGTAACACAAGGTCTGGCTGGTCTAGAACACTGAATGACCTAGTTCTTGGTAATCTGTTTGGTAGGTCTAAGTCGAAAGGTGGGACTAATAGAGTTGTAAGGTCTTCCGGTGCAGAGTTAGCTCTATGGATGTGGCTAGAAATAGTTGATCTTTTAGGTGTAGGAGACTTTTTGAGGATGCTCTCAGGGTTATCAACTATTCCAGGTGGGTTTGGGTTGGGATAAGCTCTTGTGTGAATGGTTCTTGAAGCCAGAATGCTGTTCTCCAACCAAGCAGCTTAACCCTAATTGTTACTTCTAATGTGGCTGATGTTATAATGGGCTCTGGTCTCCCAGTGGAGTCTTATGTGAACCAAGATAATCAATAGGCCTAATGATCACCATGGAGTCTTTTAATCGTTTAGGAACTATGGAGTCGCCAGGTGGAAGGTTTAGGGTGTTTCCAGGGGGTGCACTGTCTACCACAATGCTTTATGATGTCCTTTTTAGGGAAATCCTTAAAACACAACAAACTCTAACCAGAGATGGACTGGGAGGGCATTTACCAGATATTTCACCTCTGAAAGAGGATGAGATCCAGAGGATGTTTGGCCCTTTCCAGACTCTGTCTAAGAGTGTGGGAGAAAACAAAACAAGTGGTATAGAAGTTGATTTGTGAATAGGAGTGTTTAACTGCCAACCTAACCAGAGATTGTAGGTTTCTGGGGCTCTTGGGATATAGTAAGATGGAAAATACTCAGAACTTCCCCAATGGAGTCGCCATTATGTTGGGGTGCCCATGTTTTGGCCAGGTTAGCAAGACCAAAAGATGAGACAACATCAGAACCACTTTCAGACCTCAGGATCTAGCCCTCTTGGGTCCAGAGAGGGATCTCTCTATATAAGCAAAGGTTTTATGTCTTTGAAGCTCAAAAGTTAAGATGTTAGGCTAGTTATAAGGCTCGGGGTTTTCTTGTTTGATGTATGTTTGGTTGTTGGGAATTTGGAAAGAAGGGTTCAATATAAGACAAGGATGGGCAAAGAGGATTTTAGGCAAAGGAGGGATGATTCAGAGAACATCAAGACCATTGGGAAATGGAGTTAGGAAAGGGTTTACTTGCTATTCAATATGCAGGCTTTCAGTTGGGCTAGTCATCTAAAGCATTGGATCTTAAAGATGATAGTGTGGCATGAAATGGTAAGGGGAAGGTGAAAGCAAGGAAACCTCCAAGGTGACCTTCAGAAATCAGATCTAGGGACAGGACATGCCATTGGACAACCTGTGATCCAAAACCTAAAGGCTAACTCTTCAGAAAAGGAAACATTCAAGATTTAGAGCACGAAGTTGAAAACCTGAGATCAGAGAGAGACTTTGAACTCTCAATGCTTCAGCATCCAGCTCAAGGGAACTTAGAAAGGTTCAATTAATTGAAAAGGACCCTAGTGAGACAGAGACATAGTTCTAGACTCCCGATATCCCTATTCATTCAACTAAAGCCCAACAAGAACATCTAAGAATAGTTTCATTAATTCATACATCAGCTAGCATCATATGGAACCACTACACTGATTAAATTAACTTGAAATCAATCCTAACAAGGGTAAATCCTATGCCAGATTTCTGATGCAAGCCAGAAGAAATGAAATGTAATGAATTAAACAGGAAAAACATAGACAAAGACATAAAAACATCACTGCTGCTTCAAATCAGGATCCAAAGAAATGTGTTTGTCATATTAAAGAGAAACACCAGTCAAGTACAACATTACCAGTAGCTTGATATTCAGTCTGAAAACATCTTCCTCAACCTATCTTACAACTTTACACAAAGAACATGTCTCAGAAGAAACAGCTTGAAATTCACAGATATTTGATCAACAACCCTTACAATGAGTTTTTTCATGAATTTTATAGCTGAAAAAGAGGCTGAGGAGGTAGATGGAAAACTAAATGTAGCATTAAAACTCAGAAGAGGAAGAGGGCCGAGGCCCCATTCTATTTTAAATTCTGGGCATTTATCTCTGGTACTGTTTGGATGAAAGAGTGGTCTTCATCAGGCTGCAATTTACTCCAGGTATGTCTCTGATGTACTTGCTATAGCACCTCTGCAAAACTCTGGTGAACTGAACCAAATAGATTAATGATTTTATGTCCGCCATACTATATAACTAATGCACTGGAAACGTAGGACTGCTGTCAGGGGGGAAAACTTCACTTGGACACAATGTAGACTGAAATGATAATGAGTAATGTGTTCTTTCTCAGGAGGAGACATTATGCTGATATAAACACCCTGATGATATGGTTTTTTGTGCGTTGAACCTTCTGTGTGATCCATGATGTCTTAGATCTGGTGCCTTGTACTTCAACTGCTTCAGAAATCTTTGATTACCAGTCTTAAATTTTCTGATCTTTTACTGATACTCTTTTACTGCTCCATTCCTGTCTCTGTTAGTGAATTTTGCGCTTTAATGACTTTGGAAGGTTTCACAGAGTTTAACCCTGTTTATTTCATAAAGGTCCTGTCATAACGCCTTCCAAGGCCTTTCTTCATAATTTTCGATCTCTGCACATGGTCATCCCTGTGTTCTCTGTCGCTGTAACAAAGACTGTGAATCATGGCGGTTTTTCGCCGCTTGTAACCCTGCAAAACACGCAAACATGTTAAGAAAACTATGCATGGGAAGGGTGGATGCAGCGGGAAAAATGAGGATGACTGTGCAGACTGGTGAAATGGTGAAACAACGCAGGGTGATGGCGGAAAATTGCAGCGTAATAGTGGAAGATGGTCATGGTGAAAGTTGGCGTAATGCGAAAATTTGATACTTGGGCCTTCGAATGAGATATATAGGGGAGCTACTGCAAATGCGAGGACAACACGTGGAATGGTGATGTGGTGGGGCCCGGATGTAATTCTAGCCGTCCGATCTCGGGAGGAGATCGATGGTGGAAAACGCGTTGGAGGGTGACAGATGGTGGGCCATGGGTCTATTTGCCTTGGGCTAACTCCCGCGCATCTTTGCGGCACGATCATCGTTGGATGGGAAACTCTAGATTGGATGACGTACGTGCATATCGTGCCGAGTCAAACACCGAACTTTAACGCATGATAGGGGGTGGTTTTCAAACAGTGCTTGGTGTCACGTGTCCTGCGGTGAGTGGAATCGCTCCGAGACGAAACATACTGCCTGCCCTCCGAAAGGCGGTGCGATGGAAACCGACGTGTTTAAACAGTGCTTTGGCGTGGGGACCACCGGGGCGGGTGAACTTCTGACCGTTGATTTGTGGGTTGAACGGATGGTGGATATGCAATCGGAGCGACGAACAGGTTGGGCCATGGGCACGACGCTAATCTAAGAATATCGTCCGATCTGTATAGATCGACGATTAATACTGCGCCTGATGTCCATTTGCAATAAGCACCCTCCAGGCTAGCGCTTGGTTCTAGCGCCCAGGTCACATGGAGAAAAAGGTTGAGGGGGCTAGGTCCGAAAGGTGCTAAGCCTTAAATATTTTAAAATGCAGGATTTTGGCCCTTTTCATGCAATTTGAGGCTAGGAAAGGGTAATGATAGAGGAAAAGAGGGGAAATTAGACCAAACCAGGGGTGTGCGTAGGATTTAAAGGAAAAGTGGGTGGTTTAGAAGGACTAGGGGAGGGAATTTCTAGGGTAAATAGGGGAAATTTGACAAAAGGGAAAATGGTTAAAATGGGGAATTCTGCAGGGGTAAAAAGGGCAAAAGAAGGCTTTTTGGAGCACAATTTTTCACAATCAGTGAGGCTTATTGACTTAAGAACAGCAGAGCGAAATAATCAAAGAGCAGAGAGCATGAAGGAGCTTTCAAGGATGATGTGTTTCAGGGAAAATGCATTCCTTGAAGGCTCAAAAACCATTTAGCCCCCTGCTTGCTTGTCAAGGAATTTATAAGGGGCTAACACTCTCAATGCTTGCATTGTGGGAAATTGATTCATTGTGGCGTCATCTACATCCTCATGCTCGCGTTCTCTCCAAGTAAGCATTTTGAATTTCCTACAATGCATAAAAAGACATATTAGAACAAACTTGTTTGAAAAATTTTGGGCGGAAATTGAGAAATTTAGGTTTCAATTTTCATTGTGCGGGGTCTGCACCCTGTTTTCATACACAGTGTGTAGGTACGCACGGGAGCTGTGAAACAGGTCTTCTCTTTGCATTTTTTTCCACAGGGTTGTAAACATGAGGACGTGCTTTGGCTGCATGCTCCTTTCTCTCACTGAGCCTCTTAAATGGAAATGATGGTGAAAACACAGTGTTAATAGCTTGGCAATGATCGTTTTTGATCTTTGTAATGGTAGAAATGTTCTTGGTAGTGGCGGAAATGGTTTCATATGTTTTACACAATGCTATGTAAATGCATTTGTAAACATTCTAACCATTCATCAACTCATTCGACCGGCTCATGCACATCTTTTTTTTTACTGTTGTGCTGTTGTACATTCGTCCTTCATTATGAAAATTCTTCACGTTTTGTGTTAATGACTATGTTCATTTCTATTATCCACATTACCTCCATGCATCATCATGATGTCTATCTCCATAACTCGCATTATCTCCATGCATATGTGCGCCATCATTCTTCATCATCATATGCTATATCCTTTCATTTCTCCACTGCATGCATTACAATATCATCATAGCATACCGTATACCATCATAGTCATGCACTTAGTTTATCTCCACATCATTCCTTAGGTTAGTAATTGCATTCATTTGTTTGAATTACGTTTGCTCCATTACCTTAGTTCATCCTCTTATATGATTTCACTTTTTTTGTTTTGATATTCAAAAATAATTGTGCTATTTGCACAATATCATGTCTTTTGTAGTTGCGCTATATCATATGTCTTTTGAACTTTGGTTTTTTATTTTGTTCTTTAATTTTTAAAAATTGACTAATGAAATAGTTAAATTTTTAAAATTAAATGTTTATGATAATACTAACCTTTGATTATTGTTTTGTAGGTCTTCCAAGGGTCTTCCATTGGTTAAATATTGACCTTTTGTTCATGATTCTCTTTGTTTAGAAAGTAAGGTAGAGTATGATATGAATAGGTTATGTAATGTTTTGAATAGTAGTTTGGATATAAATGTGGATAGAATAGGGCTAGTTAGGATAGTGGTATGAATATAAATGATATAATGTAGATGAAATGTAGGAAATGTTGGTGATATAAAGGAAATGTAGGTAAAGATGCATAACTAGTACCAAATTAGTTTTTGCAATTCTAGACTATTTTGAAAAAAAATTGAAATTTTAAGAGAGATTTTTTTACTCACTGTACTTGTACTCCCTTTTTGATGATGATGATGATCGACATTGTGTTTATTGTTACGATGGATATTGTATACTTTGTAGAGACTCTATTTCTTCTTCAATCTGATTTGATTTAGAATAATTAATGTTCGGGTCCCTTCTGCAGGTTAAACTTTGACATTTTTAGGTCCCATCTGATAAGATCTTCAATTGATATAACTCAGGTCCCTTCTGACATGTTAAATTTTTAGGTCCCTTCTGGCTTAGTTTTACAATAATTTTCACGTCCCTTCTGGAATAATGTACAATGATGTTCCATATTTGAAAATTTCTTCTGTTTTAATGATTCAGGTCCCTTTATGAATAATTTTTTCTCAGCAACAATTCATGTCCCTTTTGTAAATGTCAAATGATATACCAGGTCCTTTTGTTATTGTAGTTCATATTATATCTTCAATTCAGCTGCAGAAAAGTATTTTCATAGTTTTTTTTTTACACCTTCCCCCAAGCTGATGTTTTGAATTTCCGTCAAGTCAAAAATTCCTTGGAGGGTATAACTGCAAAAATATGAAGTAAATTAAGATAAAAAAAAAAAATAGAATTCATATTGGCCAAACAAGTTGGTTTTCCTATATGATTTTGAGTTTGTATTGTGCCAGTTTCCTGGGTTTTCACAACCAAATTTTTTTATTTATTTTTATTTATTTTTAAGTTTTATTTATTTATTTATTTTTTATTCTTCTTCTGCTGGAATTATGGAAGGCATATTGCTATGCTGCCCCATTAGTTCCAGATCTGAATCCATCGAATTTTCTCTCAGAAAATCTTCTTTATTTATAGTCTTATTGTAGATTTTAAGCCTATGTCCATTGACGACAAACGAAACAGATGCTTCATCAATTGTTTTTATCTTTACAGCTCCATTGCCGAAGATTTCTTCAATCTCATATGGCCCAAGCCAATGAGTCATAAATTTTTCTTTGAAATTTTTGAACTTGGAGTCGAAAAAGAGTGCCTAATCTCCTTTCTGAAACACTTTATTCTTTATGAATCGATCATGTCATTTGATCTTTTGTTCTTGGACAAGAGATGTATGTTCAACTGCTTGTTGTCGTATCTCATATAGTTTGTTTAATTGCATAATCCTCTCTTGTTGTACTTGAGACAATTCCATCCCTAATTCTGCTGCTAGCATGTATGTATGTATTTGAAACTCAATGGGTAATAGGACTTCTTTTCCATACACTAACTGATATGGACTGAACCCAGTAGTGTTTTTCCAAGTTATTCTATATGCCCATAATACATCTCTCAACTTTTCTGACTAGTCCTTTTTGTTTATTTTTACAGTCTTTGTCATAATGTTCTCTAGGACTTTGTTTGTTGATTCCACTTGTCCATTGGCTTAAGGATGATAGAGAGTTGATTTTCTGTGTTTGATCTTGTATTTCTCTGTAAGATCTCGAACAAGTTTTGATGTGAATTGTGTACCTTAGTCATTTACTATCTGTCTCGGAACTCCATATCTTACAAATATCTCTTCAAACAGAAAAGACACAACAGTATCTTCTGTTGCCCGTGCTACTACCTTGGCCTCCACCCATTTAGTTACATAATCTGTACATACAAGGATGCACTTATTTCCATTGGATGGAGGGTTGATTGGTCCCATGAAATTTAAATCTCACTATTCAAATGGTTCAATAAGTACTTGTGGCTTTAATGGCATTTCATCTGATGCCACAGGTCTACCAATTCTTTGGCAACTGTCACATATTTTGACATAAGATCTGGAGTCTTTGAAGATGGATGGCTAGTAATAACCAAGTTTCAGCACTTTGTATGCTATCTTTTTATCCGCAAAATGACAACCACATGGTTCATCATGAAAAGCTTTCAAAATCTCAGTTATTTCATCTTCTCTTACACATTTTATAATCATTAAATCAACACCAATATAAAATAGATCTCCATTGACCCAACTATACCTGACACTTTCTCTAATTATTCTTTATTTCTGTTTGTTTGTGTAGTGAGATGGTAGGATGCTAGATGATAAATAGTTAGCTATATCTGCAAACCAAAGAGTTTTGACATTTATAGCGAATAGATATTCATCTGGAAAATTTTTTGATACTGGATTTGGATCACCAGGTGAATTTAATCTTGACAGAAAGTCTGCAACTTGGTTATCTTTACCTGGCCAATCTTGTACAGTAATATTAAACTCTCCCATTAATAACAACCACCTAGTTATTCTACCATTTGTGATTGATTTGTTTATTAAATATTTTATAGCAGAATGATCCGTGTGAATATAAACTTTATAACATGTTATATAATGTCGAAATTTATTTATTGCATGTACAACAACTAACATTTCCTTTTCCGTAACAGTGTAATTCAATTCTGCTGGTGTTAAATTTTTTACTGATGAAATATATAACATAATTGAATTGATTCTCTTTTTTTCCAAGTGATGCTCCAATAGCTGTATTGGATGCATCTATTGAAATGTGAAATGGAAAATACTAATTAGGTCCTTGAAGAATGGGTGCGATTGACAAATTTTGTTTTAATTTTTTTAATGCAATTTGAGAGTTATCCATCCATTTGAATTCCACATCTCTCTATAGTAACTTGAATAATGGCAAAGCTATTTTACTGAAATTTTCAATAAATCTTCTATAATAGCTTGCATAACCCAAGAAACTTCTGACTTCTTTTTGTGTTGTGGGTAGTGTTAAATTCACAATGACCTGAATTTTTATTGGATCCACTTTAATCCCTGAAGAAGAGATATGGTGTCCCAACACTATCCCCTCAATTAACATTATAAAACATTTTTAATTACTTAGTGATAGGTTTGTTTCAATGCATCTTTTAATACTTTTTCAAGATTTTGTAAACAATCATCATATGTTGTACCATACACAGTGAAATCATCCATGTAAACTTCCACACACTCATGAATCAAATCAACAAAGATTGCAAGAACTACTCTCTGAAAGGTAGCAGGTGCATTACAAAAACCAAAGGGTAATGCATTGTATGCAAATGTTCGCCATGGACATGTGAATGTTGTCTTGTATTGATCTTATAATGCTATTTTTATCTGATTATATCCACTAAATCCATCCAAAAATGAAAAGAAATTCTTTCTAGCTAATGAATCTAACACTTGATCGATAAATGGTAAATGAAAGTGGTATTTTAATGTAGCTTTGTTGAGTTCTCTGCAATCCACACAAATTCTCCATTTCCCATTTTTATTAGGTAGTACAACTAAGGGTGAAACCAATTGACTATATGAAACAAGATAGATAAATCCGACTTGTAATAGTTTATGTAATTCTTCTTTCACTATTTCCTTCATCATGGGGTTCATCTGTCTTTGTGGTTTTCTTACAGATTTTGTTTCATTATTAGTGTAAATGTGATGGATGCATGTTTTTGGATGAATTCGTGACATGTCTTTATAATCCCAAGAAAAATATTTTGAATATTTTTCAATAATTTTGTTATATTTTCCTCTTGTAATGATTGTAAGTTGTTACCAATATTCAAATGTCTCTCAGGACTGATTTCAATGATTTTGATATTTGAATTGGTAATTGAATTTTACAGGAAAAATGTTTTCAAATTCATTTTGTAGCGATTGTATTGTGCAATTTTCCTGAAAACATTCATTCAAAAGATAACTAGCAGCTTCATATTGAGTTATCCTAAGCCGCTCTGAAAGATTTGGTTCTGAGATGAATAGATATAATAAGTCCTCATTTTCTTCCTCCTCTCTAAAATTGTAAACTTGATTAAGACTAAGAACAGATTGAAGTTCTTGTGGTTCTTTTTCATCAAGCCATGATAATAAATAAGGATATTGTGTAGGAGGATATAATGTAACATGATTTCTTTCATCTCCATGTGCAATAATCATGCTTCCTGACCTACATCCAATGTAATCATCTGCAATAGCTAACCATGGTTGGCATAAAATTAAGGGATGCCCTCCGAAGTTTGTTTTTGGCTGCAAAATCAAGGAGTCTACAGGATACTCCCATGAATCCAGTGAGACAATGATATCTTCTAGTATACCTTCTGGGTCAAATTTAGATCTGTCTACAAGTTCTAAGACTATAGTAGTAGGTCTAATGTTGTTCAGATTCAAATCTTTCATAGTCTCCATTGTCATAACATTGATAGCTTCTCCCAAGTTTATTAAAGTATTTGGTACTGAAAATTTGATAATTGAAATAGTAACCATAAGAATTCCTGGATAAACATACTTTTCAATGGTTGTGTTTGTAGACATGAGACTAGCCAAATTGCCAATTACCTAGATTGTTGGTGGATCCTTCTTTCTTCTGCCAGATTTTTTAATGCATAATTCCTTGTTTTTTCATATATCGGAATGTCTTTAATTTCCTGCAACAAAGGAATTTTAACATATGTGTTTTTAAATTCATCCATAATACTAAATTCAGGGAGAGATATTCAATATTATGTTGTATCAATCTCTCTAGATATGGTGGAGTCTATGTCATAATATATTTACCCTTCTGAATTTACTTTGCTGGTTGAGATTGTTCACTTTGTTCTCCTTGTTCTATTTTTTCTTCAATTATTGGAGGAGAATATTTTTGTAACACCTTCCCAGACCTTAGGTGGACATCTTACATAAGAAGAATTGAATAAGTAGGATAATATGTTGCCTCTTCCACATGATATGCTGGTCTATCCACCTTGTTACTTGGATTAGCTACTGGCTGAGCTGGTAATTGTGTTGGTCTAGGATGTGGTTGATTAATAGGAAGCTGAAGTTGTTGCAGTTGAGTTAGCATTGGTGGGTTTTGAGATGGATATGGCATTGGTTGTTGTTGCCGGAATTGTTGATATTGAGGAAATGGTTGGGGAGGGTATTTTTGTTGATATTGATACTACTGGGGATACATTTTTTGTGGTGGTTGGTTTCTATAACCATATCCCATCCAACCTTGTGCAGGTTGTTTTTGATATTTTTGTGGTGGCCAAGCCTACCATGGCATTGGTGTATTCCATGTGTTTTGAGGATATTGATAATTTTGGGGATTTTGTTGAGGGAACTATTGAGGAATTTGTGGCTGCCAAGGTCTCCTTGGTGCCATATAGTAGAGAGAATCTACTCCTTTCACTTCTTCTCCTTGGATGAACAATTCTTGGATGATACAATTTACAAAACCTCCTTTCTATATATAGGAGTCCATGTGGCCATAATGTAATCCTAGTGGGCCACAATGTAATCCTAGCTGACCTAACAACAATAATTTAAGGGCACAATAATAACAAAATGGGGGTTACAAGGGTACAATAATAACAATAAGGAGGTTACACTAATAACAATAAGGGACTATACTAGTAATATAGGGACCTAACATGCCCCTCTCCTTCAAGAAAGTGTTGTCTTCAATGCTTGAGTAGCTCTGGGTGCTTCTGTATAAACTTCTCATCCTCCCATGTAGAATCTTCAGTGGGTAAGTTCTTCCACTTGATGAGATACTCTGAAATTGATCGATTTCGTAGATGCCGAGTTCTTGTTTGCATGACTGCTTCAGGTTCCAATATGATTTTTCCTTCCTCATCAAGTTCTGGAAATATTGTTTGAACTGGAAGATTTTCACCTATAACCTTCTTTAAGCATGAAACATGGAAAACTGGATGCACTCGTGAAGAAGCAGGAAGCTCCAATTTGTATGCCATAGTACCAATCTTTTGCAACACCTTGTAAGGACCATAGTACTTTGGCGATAATTTATTATCCTTCTTTGCTTGCTTGAGTGACATTTGTTTGTATGGTTGTAGCCGTAAAAATACCCAATCTCCTACATCAAAACTTCTCTCGCTACGATGTTGATCTGCCTGTTGTTTCATTCGATTTTGTGCCAAATTCAGGTTATCCTTTAAGAGTTGGAGAAATTCTTGTTGATGCTCGATGTGATCTTCCACTGCTTGAACCTTCGAATTTTCCCTTAAAGATGGTGTGATGGATGGTGGATGATATCCATAAAGTGCCATAAATGGGGTCATTTTTGCTGCAGTATGGAAGGAAGTGTTATACCACCATTCAGCTAGAGGTAACCACTTGACCCATTGTGTTTGTTTATCATATACAAAACAACGAAGATATCCTTCCAAAAATTTATTTACTATCTCAGTTTGACCATCGGATTGAGGATGATAAGATGAGCTATGAGCTAATTGAGTACCCAAACAAGAAAATAACTCCGTCCAAAAATTTCCAGTAAAAATGGGATCTCTGTCGCTCACAATAACCCTTGGGTTTCCATGTAGCTTTTGAATTGTGTCCATAAATGTAGTAGCAACTCTACTTTCTTTAAATGGATGAGATAATGCACAAAAGTGTGCATACTTGGTAAGTCTATCAACTACCACCATGATGACACTCTTTCCTTTGGACTTAGGTAAACCTGTGATAAAATCCATTGAAATCTCCTCCCAACGTTGACTTGGAATGGATAAAGGTTGTAGAAGTCCCGGGTCTTAATTGTCTCAACTTTATTCTGCTGGCAACCCAAACATTCTGCCACAAACTTTTGAATATCAGATTTAAGGCCATCCCAAAAAAATTCTTTCTTCACCCTGTGGTAAGTTTTTAAAAATCCTGAGTGTCCTCCGAAAGGAGAAGTGTGCAATTCCAGAAGAATCTTTTGTTTTAGTTGGGAATTCTTACAAAGATATAAGCGATCTTTGTACCATAAGGAATCATTTTTCCAACTAAATGTATCAGATGTACTAGGATCTTGCTGCAACTCTTGAATGAGTGTCCATACATCTTTGTCCTTCTTCCATTCATCTCTTGCTTCGGTTATCCAATCTGGTTGGATAATAGAAATGGCACAAAGCAATGCTTCCACCTCTTCATTCTTTCTTGAGAGTGCATTTGCAACAACATTAAGCTTTCCTTTTTTGTAGATTATTTCAAAGTCACAACCCAACATCTTTGTGACCCATTTTTGCTGCTCTTCTGAAGATAGTCTTTGTTCCAAAAAGTGTTTAAGACTATCATGATCAGTTTTTACCTTGAAGTGTCTTCCCATTAGGTAAGTTCACCATTTATTTAGTGCATGCAGTATTGCTAACATTTCCTTCTCATAAATAGGTTTCTGTAAATACTTTCCTTTGATTGGATGACTTTCAAAAAAAATGGGTCTTCCTTCCTGCATTGAAACAGCACCAATTCCATTTCCTGAGGCATCACATTCCATAATAAAGGTTTTTGTGAAGTCTGGCGTAGCTAAGATTGGTGCTAGGCACATTGCCTCTTTAAGATGTTCAAAGGCCTTAGTTGCTTCAGGAGTCCATGAAAATGCATCTTTCTTCAATAATGTTGTTAGAGGTGCTGCTATTCTCCCATAATTCTTAACAAACTTGCGATAATACCCTGTTAACCCGAGAAATCCCCGCAATTGCTTTATGGCTTGAAAATGGAATTCATCAACCCTTGAAATGTAGAAGGTGCATTGGTAAGGCCAAAAGGCATTACCAAAATTCATAATGACCCTCATGAGTTCGAAATGTTGTTTTTGGAATATCTTCAGTCTTCATTCTAATTTGATGATATCCTGAATGAATATCCAACTTGGTAAAATAAATTTCTCCATGTAATTCATCCAATAATTCATCAATCACAGGAATGGGAAATTTATCTTTAATGGTGAGCTTATTTAGCTCCCTATAATCCAGACACATTCGCCATGATCCATCCTTCTTGTGTACCAATACGACAGGAGTAGAGAAAGAACTTTGACTAGGTTGAATTATACCCGCCTCTAACATTTATGCAATCATACGCTGAATTTCGCTCTTTTGGACATAAGGATATCTATAAGGCTTGATGTTTGGAGGAACACTTCCTGGAATCAAATGAATAGGATTATCATGATCACGAATAGGTGGGAGTCCTTTGGGAGTTTCAAACACTTTGGAATGATTGTCCAAGACTTTACAAACAATTCTTGGATGATACAATGGATGAAAAATTCTTGGATGATACAATTTACAAAAACTCCTTTCTATATATAGGAGTCCATGTGGCCATAATGTAATCCTAGTTGGCCACAATGTAATCCTAGCCGACCTAACAATAATAATTTAAGGGCACAATAATAACAAAATGGGGGTTACAAGGGTACAATAATAACAATAAGGGGGTTACACTAATAACAATAAGGGGATATACTAGTAATATAGGGACCTAACATGCCCCTCTCCTTCAAGAAAGTGTTGTCTTCAACGCTTGAGTAGCTCTGGGTGCTTCTGTATAAACTTCTCATCCTCCCATGTAGAATCTTCAGTGGGTAAGTTCTTCCACTTGATGAGATACTCTGAAATTCCTCGATTTCGTAGCTGCCGAGTTCTTGTTTGCGTGACTGCTTCAGGTTCCAATATGATTTTTCCTTCCTCATCAAGTTCTGGCAATATTGTTTGAACTGGAAGATTTTCACCTATAACCTTCTTTAAGCATGAAACATGGAAAACTGGATGTACTCGCGAAGAAGCAGGAAGCTCCAATTTGTATTCCATAGAACCAATCTTTTGCAACACTGTAATAATCATAGTAATAAAGTGATATCCATAAAGTGCAAGTAAATGGGGTCATTTTGTCGTTAGCATGGAAGGAAGTGTTATACCACCATTCAGCCGAGAGTAAATCATCAATTCCATTGTGTTTGTTTATTAGATACAAAACAACGAAGATATCCTTCCAAACATTTATTTACTATCTCAGTTTGACCATCAGATTGAGGATGATAAGATGAGCTATGAGCTAATTGAGTACCCAAAGAATAAAATAACTCCGTCCAAAAATTTCCAGTAAAAATGGGATCTCTATCGCTCACAATAACCCTTGGGCTTCCATGTAGCTTTTTAATTTTGTCCATCAATGTAGTAGCAACCGTACTTGATTTAAATGGATGAGATAATACACAAAAGTGTGCATACTTGGTAAGTCTATCAACTACCACCATGATGACACTCTTTCCTTCAGACTTACGTAAACCTGTGATAAAATCCATTGAAATCTCCTCCCAACGTTGACTTGGAATGGATGAAGGTTGTAGAATCCCGGGGTCTTAATTGTCTCCACTTTATTCTGCTGGCAAACCAAACATTCCGCCACAAACTTTTGAATATCAGATTTAAGGCCATCCAAAAAAATTTCTTTCTTCACCCCGTGGTAAGTTTTTAAAAATCCTGAGTGTCCTCCTAAAGGAGAAGTGTGCAATTCCAGAAGAATCTTTTGTTTTAGTTGGGAATTATTACAAATATATAAGCGATATTTGTACCATAAGGAATTATTTTTCCAACTAAATGTATCAGATGTACTAGGATCTTGCTGCAAATTTTGAATGAGTGTCCATACATCTTTGTCCTTATTCCATTCATCTCTTGCTTCAGTTATCCAATCTGGTTGGATAATAGAAATGGCACAAAGTAATGCTTCCACCTCTTCATTCTTTCTTGAGAGTGCATCTGTAACAAAAATTAAGCTTTCCTTTTTGTGTATTTGCCTCAAAGTCATAACTCAACATCTTTGTGACCCATTTTTGCTGCTATTCTGAAGATAGTCTTTGTTCCAAAAAGTGTTTAAGACTATCATGATCATTTTTTACCTTGAAGTGTCTTCCCATTAGGCAAGTTCGCCATTTCTTTAGTGCATGCAGTATTGCTAACATTTCTTTCTCATAAATAGTTTTATGTAAATACTTTCCTTTGATTGGACGACTTTAAAAAACAATGGGTCTTCCTTCTTGCATTAAAAAAACACCAATTCCATTTCCTGAGGGATCACATTCCATAATATAGTTTTTTCTGAAGTCTGGCATAGCTAAGACCGGTGTTATACACATTAGCTCTTTAAGATGTTCAAAGGCCTTAGTTGCTTCAGAAGTCCATGCAAATTCATCTTTCTTCAATAATTTTGTTAGAGGTGTTTTTAGTTTCCCATAATTCTTAATAAACTTGCAATAATACCTTGTTAACCCGAGAAATCCTCGCAACTTCTTTATGGTTTGAAATGGAATTCATCAAACCCTTGAAATGTAGAAGGTGCATTGGTAAGGCCAAAAGGCATGACCAAAAATTCATAATGACACTCATGAGTTTGAAATGCTGTTTTTGGAATATCTTCAGTCTTCATTCTAATTTGATGATATCCCAAACGAAGATCCAACTTGGTAAAATAAATTGCTCCATGTAATTCATCCAATAATTCCTCAATCACAGGAATGGGAAATTTATCTTTAATGGTGAGCTTATTGAGCTCCCTATAATCCAGACACATTCGCCATGATCCATCTTTCTTGTGTACCAATACTACAGGAGCAGAGAAACAACTTTGACTAGGTTGAATTATACCTGCCTCTAACATTTCTGCAATCATACGTTCAATTTCTATTTTTTAGCTACAGTGACATCATAAGGCCCCATGTTTGATGAAAACTTTCCGGAATAAAATGAATAGGATTGTTATCATGATCACTTAACAGTGGAGTCCTTTGGGAGGTTTCAAACACTTTAAATGATTGTCCAAGAATTTTTGGAGATATGGAGAAATATATGATTTTGATGTTGGAACTTCTAGTGAGCATAATTGTGCAATTACACTTCATTGTTCTTTATTCAGAAGCTTTGTCATGAAATTAGAGCTTATTATCTTTCCCGAATTCCCTGTGATATCCCGTAATTCAACTTCAATTCCTTCTGAAAAAAATTCAAGAAAAGTTCTTTAAAATTAAACAAGCCATCCCCAAACACAACCATTGAATTAGTATAATATCAAAGACTCTGTAGAATAGAAAGCATTGGAATATTCAATACATATTTCTCCATGGTTAGCTTGACTATTATGCCATTTTCCTGAACAATTTATAGTTCCTCCATTTGAAACCATCACTTGACATTCTCGTGCTGGGTATAGGAAACAATTCAATTCCTTGGCTACCTTATAATGAATAAAATTATGTGTACTACCTCAATTAATCAACACTATTACCTTTTTCTTCTTGATATGTCCTTCTATCTTGAGAGTTTGAGAAGTGGTAATTGCCAGTTTATAAAATGTTATTTTGACTAGTATTTCTTCTCTAGGGCTTAAATTTCGTGTATATCCTTCTTGTTCATTTCCTTCTTCCTCTTCACAATCTATGTAAAATAATTTCTTCTCAACACACTTATGACCTTTAGTGTATTTTATATCACAACTAAAGCAAAGCCCTTTTTCTCTTTTTTCTTCAAATTGTTGTGGTGTCAACCTTGTAGGTTGTGAAAATCTAGGAGTAGCAACACTTCCCTCTTTATAGAAGTGACTGGTAGGCTTCCTTGTCGCCATAATTTTAAATTCAATTTTTCTGGCCAACCTTAATTCCTTCTCCAATGAATTAGGTTCCAAAACGCGAACTTCATGTCGGATGTTATCCTCTAAAGTACCTATCAGGAGATCAATCCTGTGTTCTTCTGGAAATCAGTTACCTTTATATTCAATTTTTGGAAGTCCTCAATGTGCTCCCCCATTAAACCCTTTGGTTTGAGATTTATCAATTGGATAAATAAGGTGTTTCTCTTTGTATCCTCATAATGTGCTATCATTTCTCCGTAAAAATTGACCAAGTGACAATTTTTTTACGAGATTAAAACCATCGATACCATACAAATGTATTTTTGTTTGAATAAAGTTGCCATGGCTACCTTTGTGTATGCTTGTACATTGGCGGGAGATCAAAATATTGCTCCATCTATAGTATCCATGTTACAGGATCCTTTCCATCAAACTTCCTCATATCCATTTTTGGAATATGGTGGTTCTTCCCGCCAACATTAGAGTTTATGAAATCATGTTTAACATTTATTTTGTTCTCATCATGAGTTTCCTCTACTATCTTTTCACCATTAGGAAACATTTCTTGTATCAACTTTGTCAAACCTTCTATGTATGCTTTTAGATCATTCTTCATGTTTTCCATTTTAGCTTCCATGTCATCCATCTTAGATTCCATGCCAGCTTCTATGCCATATATCTTAAATTCCACGCCTTTCTTCAAACCATCCATATTATTTTTCACACCATCCATCTTTTCTTCCACGCCTTTCTTCAAAACTTCCATTTCATTTTTTGCTTCTCTTTGTGAGAGCGAAATTTGTTGCACTTGCTCTTGTAATTTTGATAGATCATGTTGCAATTCTTCATCTTCACGAGTCATAGTAGAGCCTTCTGAAGGCTTAATGCGTGTTGAACTATTTTTACGGGGTAGTTTTTAGAACCCAATACTGATATCTATTCTACAATATGCCCTTGGAATCAATTCAAATTTATTTTTCAAACAAGACTTATGCAATTCAGAAAAAAAAATACACACCTTTTTCTTGCTTTTGAGGAGCTTGATATTGAAATTGGATTATCTTTGTGATTGTGTCTCTTCAATATTTTAAATTCTGCACTGAAGTAGCCCTATGAATTCTCTTTTCAATGCCATAGGTTTGACCTGATTTGGATTCTCCAAGACAAAGTTATGTCCAATCTCCCACAATGACCTAATTATGGACTGGTTCAGTAGAGAAAACTTGTATGACTTTCCACGTGTCACTGTTTCATCCTTCACCTCTGAAATTGATAGCAAAGAAACTACAGCCCGTGTAATTGCGACCAGTTTTTACAGCACTCCAATCCGATGTCCAGAGAGAGCTATTGAACTTTTCCCACGATCACCTCTTTGAGATGAAATTCAGGAGCCTGAAAAAGCACTACCTTCCATAGATCATATCTCCAAAAATATTGCGAACCAAGCTCTGAAATGTTGCGACGAGTTTCCTCAGGATTTCAGCTTTGCACCCTAAAAATTTCAGATTTTGAACCTTTTTAGAAAATAATTTATAGCGGAAATGCCACGATGACCTGTTTAGGAGCCTGAAAAAAGACCTGACTTCCACAGATCATATCTCCGAAAATATTGTGAACCAAGCTCTGAAATTTTTAGAATATCTTCCTCAAGATTTTGGCTTTGCACCCTAAACATTTCAGCTTCTAAAACTTCATAGAAACATATTTATAGCGAAAATGCCACGATGACCTGCTTGGAGCAGTGAAACCCTAGAATCCAAACCTCTGATACCAAATGTTATGTAACCAGCTCCAAAAATAGAATAAAAGAGATATCAATGCCATAGAAATAAGCCACTTCGAGGGGGAAACCTCCAATACATTACATAAATGAACAATTCTTGGATGATACAATTTACAAAACCTCCTTTCTATATATAGGAGTCTATGTGGCCATAATGTAATCCTAGTGGGCCACAACGTAATCCTAGCCAACCTAACAATAATAATTTAAGGGCACAATAATAACAAAATGGGGGTTACAAGGGTACAATAATAACAATAAGGGGGTTACACTAATAACAATAAGTGACTATACTAGTAATATAGGGACCTAACAAAAATAGTGCGGATGGTATCAGAACTAAGAGAATGGTGTTTGGATTTTTGTAAATTGTAAATGAATCTTTCCAAATATTCTTCCAAACTTTCATCTTCTTGTTGGGAAATTCTGAAAATGTCTTCTTTCGAGTCTCTAGCCCTATAGTAAGATTCATACTTTTTAAGAAATATTTTCTTCATATCTTCCCAAGAAGCTATCATGTGTTCTCCTAATCCCATGAACCATTTCAAGGCTGCTGCTTTTAGAGTAGCAGGAAAAAGTTGAAGCTTATGTGTATCATCTGTATATCCATATGTTATACACAAGATGTCAAACTCAAACATGAATGCATCAGGATATTCCATTGACATTCCATAGAAATTAGGCAATACAGAAGGTGGAATATTTTTCATTTTTATTTCTTCTCCTAGTATTGCTCTTGCATCTAAAATAGGAAAACCAAAAGTAGTTTCCTGATCATTGTTAACTTCTTGCTCATTTTCTTGTGTTCTTCGATTTTGGTTTTCTCTTCTTGCTTGTTCCTCTATTCTTTGAAGTGCTTCTTCTCTTCTATCTTCTTTTTCCTTTCTTTCCACTTTAATTCTTCTTTCTTTTTCTCTTTGTCTTCTCCATTCCCTTTGTTGTCTTTTATATTCTAATCTTTGTTTAGGAGTCATGTTTAATCTAGTTGATCCTTCTCCTTCTTCTGCCATTTCTTGTTTAGATATTTGTAGTGTTTCAATTAGAGGTTGGCTTTGTATTTCTTCAACTACTTTGATTTCCTCAAGGACAGGTTGCTCTAGTTGTTCAACAGTTGGTTTTATTGTGTCTTTTTGTTTCCAAATGGAAGGAGGCTCTTTAGGTGATTTCTTTTTCTCTACCTCTAAGGCCAACAAGATTTGTCTTTCAACTAAAGTTAATCTATGTCCTGATCTCTGTTCTTCCTCTCACTCTCCTATAGTAGGTTTTCCAACAACCGGTGTTGTTAGTATTGTGGATGAATGAGCTATTGTGGGGTGTTGTTTCACAAATATACCTTTTTGATCTCTATCTCTAGGCATAAGAAAACGTTACTTGAAAGAAAAACTATATTTTTGTTGTTTTTGGTGATTTTATATTGTTTTTGTCTTTTAATATTTTTGTCTTCCTATTTCGACCGTTTTGAAATATGCTCCCCCAGCAACGATGCCAAAATGTTGGGTCAATTTACTGTTGTAAACTAACGCAAATATTTATTATTAATTTGGGTTAGTGGAACTTAGAAGCATCCCTAAATTATATGGGTTTCAATTGCGATCAATTCAGAAGATGGTTTATTGATGATTAGGGAAATGCATATTACAAATATAAATCTAACTAAAACAATTTCTAAATTTGGATGTGTAATTAGAAACAGAAGAATCTCCTAACGTAAGAGATTTGTTTGTCCTTATCTTAACAAGATTAACATGTGAATTAGAAATCAAAATACTTAACTAAATAATAGATTAAGATACATGAAGTAATAATTGAAGAGGCTCTTCACTAAAGAGGTCCTAATTGTCCTTCATCATATATTCATTTATCATTAATGCTATTGTTAAAATAGGAATTCAGAGAAAGTAGGAAAGATGAATCTTAGTTTTTAATCTCTTAATCAGATAAAAGAAGTATTTAACTTTAAATACTAGTTTGTCTCTTCATATGCAGAATAGAAACAATATTAAGATCCATCAGCAATCAAAGCATGTAAAGGCATGTAAAGATGAATTCTAACTTAAAATATTAATTAGATAGAAAGAGTGTTTAACTTTAAACACTTGTTTGTCCTTTCATATGAAGGTTAATAATGATCATTAGATTCATCAATACTTGAAAATAATCAGCATAAATAAATTAAACATAAGCAAACTAATTTGGAAATTGCAGCTACAAAATAAACTAAGAAGTGCACTTAGCTTGGTGTGGGGGCCCTCCACCATTGCCTCACACACTAAAGGTAAATTCAGCTACTTGAGACTTCAATCAATCAACCAACATGTAACAACATCGAAATATGATAGAACAGATCTTTAATTATGTCTCCAAGTCTCAGAAATAATAATAATAAGTCATACAAGTTCCATATCAAAGCCTTCAAAGTTTGAGGCCTAAATAGATAAAATATCTAACAAACTCATCTAAAATAGCTCAAGTAGTCATAAATATCCTTATTCTATCATATCAAGTCAAATTCATCTATTAGATCCATCATAATATAGAAAATACCAGAAAATAAGAGTTTTGACCTAGTTTCTAGGGATCCTCCATAAAGACTGGTCCTGTTTGACCGCCTTTGACCAGGCCTATTAAAGCTCGGTGTAGTTGTTTCAATAGGTGTACTCTTATTCTTAGTTCCCGAGCCTTCTAGAAATGTATCTAGCTCGAGCCCAAGTGTCCTGAACATATGAAAATCATAATTTTATTACGGGAATTTCTGATGTTGTCCAAAAATGCACTTAAATTTCAATTTTTACAAAAACATCTAATAATTGAAAAACATAACTTAAATACCTGTATATGCATCTTTGGTTCAATATAAGGTGTATACGATGGTAAATATATGGATAATATGGCAAAATAGGGTATATTTTCTAAACAAAAAGAGATAAGAAATGAGGGCCAACACTCACTTCATCAAATTACTAACCGCGGTCGATAATTTATGATAGCTATTTGAGACATCAAACTGACTAAAAATTTTCTACAACATTGAAATATAGAACAATTCTATGTTCTACCACTTTTTTCACAAGAATAAAAAGTTCCTTGTTTCTCCTGATGTTCCTTTGCCATCAATCAAAACAATGCCAAGAATCTCCCCCTTTGGAATTGATGGCAACTTTGTGCTTCTCCCCCTTTTTGTCCCGAGAATATTTCTCCTCTCTTCTCCACTCACCTACCCCTTTGAAATTAATGGAAAGGGGGTCTAAGTTCAATTAATGCTTGATATCCCTTTCTTGGATATGTATTATTTAGCCTTTGAAAAATATTAAAAATAAATAAATCTTTTGAAGTTCTTCATTTATAGAAAATTGAGATGAAAATCTTTTGAAGTTTTTATTTCCTTCTCCAAAAAAGGAATATTTGAACATTATAGTTATTCTTTATTTGGGAGTATTATTGATCTCTATGATTGAATGTGTCATCGATTCTTTGATTCCTTTTATTACTATCTTGATGATGCTTCAATGATTCGAGGGTCGTTGTCCATTCAAATTCTGTAGAATTAGTAATATAAGAAATTCCTATAAAAAAAATGCCCTCACATTGAAATCATACTCAATTTTTCAAATAAACATACACATCATATACCAGTTATATATGTGCCCAATTGGATAGCTATGAGTGATTTTCATAATTGATTGGTGTTCCACCCTACATTTCTTGGCTTTGGACCTTAAACATGGGATTCAACAGGTATGGGTTGTCCCTTCGTTTCCTTTTCCAATTGATTGAAGCATTCATCGATTGTTATATATGTTGAGCCTTATCATCGTCTAGGTTTATCACTTGGATTCATAATTGAGAACCATGCCCTTTCTTTACAACTTCACGATCGATACCACATGGTAATAATTCCTAATTTTAATCCATACAATGCTAATTTTACAAGAGATGGAATGCCATCAAAATAAATTCCTTTGTACTTGAAAATTTTTTCCTTTATAGAAAATTGTTGAAAATATCAAGAGGATCAAACAAGAGATACAGTCCAACGCTGCATGTTATTTATGAAGATACAATTGATAGTCTTAGAGTTAATACTTATCAAAGAGGGAGTAATGACATTGGCATGTTCTCATCCGCCATCATGTTCAGAGTGTTACTCATGTATAGGGCATAGAAAATATATTTTAGATATGTCATATATAGTTCATGGAGCCACTTCTATCAAATTATTGGATCACATATCATTCAAATAAATCCAAGTTACAATGGATGGCCCTTTCTATGTTTTATTGATTCTTTGAGAAAATTGGCTTTTGTGTTTATCTCTGGATTTTACTTTTCTTTTATTTCCTTCTCTATTTGTGCACCATCGTCAATAATCTGGGTTATAGAGGGAAAAGCGACAATTAATTGCTCCATCATCGGAAGCAAGTGTTCCATATTTTTCCTTTTCATTAGCCTCACCAGAATTTTGGACTGCATTTTATGCAAAAAAATATTTGTATGAAGAACAATAAATCCAGTATGCATACTTGATAAGTTCCACAATATCTGAGAATTTTTTATTTACTAAAATTTGTGATTGTATGGGATTTTTCACGATTCTTTCAAATTTTTAGAGAGTTGAACAATTATTCGTCATTATAAACTAATTTTTCCAACTTTTCAAAATTTATATGCTTGTGGGCAGGGATCTTCTATCTTCTTCGTGATATTCAAGATCAGTCAAGCACTTATTAAATGGAGTAGTGGTATGGTAGGAGAACAAACTAACTCATTTTCATCTTGTATTGAATATTGAAGACTTCAATTTGCATTATTTTTTTCCAATTTATGTGCAAGTTTTCCACTCTCCCCCTGATATGGTATTTATCTAATATAGATAATATTTTATTTCATGAGCAACTCCCCTCGAGTCCATTCCGACTTCAATTTATCTTTGAATTCACATGCTAATCCTTTTTCTTATTTTTACACACTTTAGTGGGAAACCTTTTGTTTTCTTCATTTGTTTTTTATTCATAGTTAAATCTGCTTTGATTGGTTTCCATCATCTATCTAGAGTTATTTGGGGTATTTGGAAGGTTGTATTATTTGGATTTGTGGCCAAGGTTTCTACATAAATAACACCTTATATGACCAAGAAATTTTTGGAATGGTGTGTGTCTCCTTGTACTCATATTCTTATTTATATACAATTTCCATTCAATATATTTATTTCCAAATTCATTACACAAATAACAACAACCATATAAATTATTTGTGTGCCTGGTGGATGATTGTCTTCTCTATTTTCTTTCTTGATGGAACCTTCTTGTTTGCTACATATTCGGTTGATTAGTCTTGGTTTGCTTTTTCTTAAATTCTTCTACTACATGTTTAGGTTCATGGCAAGAAAATCATTTGGCATATTTCATGGGAGAAAAAATATCCTTTGATATCTTCCAAATTTACTCAATTCATCTCCAAGAGAAAATAAACTTTTTTGCAAAGGGCCCTTTCTTCACTTAATTCTTTGGCTTTTGATATTGTTGCTTATTTTTATTTGCATTTTTACTAATCATGCTACCACTGGCTTCTTCTACTAACCCTTTTGATGTTTTTGTATCCTCTTTAATGGATGTATTTTCTAAGTTCTTCATGGATACCATCTCATCTTCTAGATTTTCACACAATCTATTCTTTTCATTTATTTCACTTATTGTTGAAGCAATCTTCACTTCTATTTTTTCACACTATTCTTCTCTATCTTTCAGTTGACTACTAAAAAATTCTTCTATTCTCCTTTATTCGTCAAATTGTGTCCTCGGGATAATAATTTCCTCCTTGAACTCAAGTTTCTTTCATCACATATCTGAAACAATTTCATATTGTTTCTACTCTCATTTCCAATTATATCTATTTCAACCAATGTTGAGTCAATCCTAGCTTGCTTTTCATCTACCTTTTCTTCGTGAAAATTAGGTACATCCACATTAGTTGTACAATCCTCATTTGATTGATGACTTTATTTTTTTCAAGACTTTTTATTCTTCCTCATTTTCTTGTCCTTTTTGGCCTTCCACTGGTGTCTCCTACATGCATGAGATCTAACCTTTTCCAAATTTCCTTACAAAATTTTAAATCTATCATTATCTAAAGACCCTTATTGTGAAGGTTATTATACATTACACATTTTCTCTAAGCATTCCATTTTTTTTCTCTTTCTTATAGGGATATTCTTTACAACATCTACCCCATACTAACTTGCATACACCAGGTCCATAAGCTATCAGTTTTGCTTTGACCTTATCTCTCTATTCATGAAAGTTTGTTGCACTTAGCACATGTAAAATTTGATCGTTCATGACTTCACCAGGTATACATTCCAACTATTAGGCTTACACAAAAGGAACCCGCTCTGATACCAATTGTTGGAAACTCAACTAAACTGAGAGGGGGGGTGAATTTGTTTAATACATTCATGGGAATTAAATTATGATTATTTTTCAATTGTTAAATGAACTATTAATTGAGCAACATAAACCTTATGAAAAACATGTATAATATGTAACCAAAATTTAACAAGTAAACCAAAGTATAACAAATTTCATGAAAGCATAAATTCAACACACTTAAACATCACATGTGGACACCATATATAAGTGGATACTCATAAAGGGAGAAAACTGTGACGTTTTTATTTGAGAGTGTAACCTTTTGTGATCCATATCTAATTTAATTAGAAATATTCCAGAAAATCACATAATCAATTAAGAAATGACATGTTTCGAAATACTTAGTGTAGTTCATCATCAGGAGAATGGTGGTTTTGTTGATCTACATCCGTCAATAAATATAATTCAGAAATGCAACGATCAGGTGAAAAATTCAAATATAAATTAATGAAATTGAAAATTGATAAATTAAAATATTATATTCAATATGGTTAAATAGAATAAATAAATAAATAATTAAATAAATAAAATTTAAAAATAAAAATAAAATTTATATGTATATATTAAAATTAGAAAAATCATAACAAACCAGAAGAATAAAAGGAATAAAAGATAACAAACAAGCACACTCAGAAATTATAATAATATATAAATAAGAAATCAATGTAACAGGATATAAAAAAATTATTATAAGATTTAGTCAATTAAGTTGGAAAAAAATGAATATTTTATTTAAGGTTAGTTAAACAATAAACTTAGTTAAAAATTATAATATATAAATTAATCCATGTTGAATATGTATATATATATATATATATATATATATATATATATATATATATATATATATATATATTAACTAGAATAAGAAATAATTTTAATAAAAAAATAAAAATGAAAAGGGTTAACCAAAAAAAATCCAAAATTAATAATACCTTAAACAAGGGGGCACATAAGAAAACCAAACAATGAAAACGACAATAAATTAAAAATAAAATGAAACATATGTAACAGTAAAAAAAAAAAAGGATGGGGAAAGGAAGCCAACTAAGAGACTAGGGATGGAATCCAACAACTACTTATCTTCCAACCATCATCCCTATTCGAAGTCTTAGATCTTTTCTCAATCTTAACTTCTTCCCTAAATTTTCGGAGATGAAAATGGTCAACCCTGGCAAAGACCTTGGAATCCTCTAAACAAATATGGTGCTTAGTCTTCCCAACATGCTTAGCCAAAGCAGTGGTCCGAGTCCTACAATGCCTAATATCAAAAACATGTTCTTTAATCCTCTTATTTATGGAGCAACCGGTTTCTCCAATGTAAGGAATCCCAAGAGAACAAGGGATCATATAGAATCCTTTCATGCTTTTGGGGACAAGCAGATCCTTAACTGATTTTAGGGAACTACAAATGATATTTAAAGGTATAAAAGTGGAAGAAATCAAATGTTTCCTTAAAATCTAGGCAATTTTGTCAGTAGTGCCCTGTATAAAAGGTAACTGAAAACAAGACTAATCAACCGAATATGTAGACTAACCAAATATGTAGCAAATAATAAGGTTCCATCAAGCAAGAAAATAGAGAAGACAATCAGGAGTACAGGCTGCCTATACGATTCATTTAACTCAATACTAACCTTATTGTTTGCTACATATTATTTTCAAAGGCACCTAAATTATTTGAAGGTTTTCTAGGGATTACAAATATTATAGTAGGACTAACTACAAAGGATATCATCAAAACCCTAGAAGCATGTTCACAAGAAGACAAGTCAAAAATGCTAATGGGCGAAAACGCGAAGTTGGGAAACACTTTTTGGCATGAGATAGAATTCGGGAGGATTTTTTAATTTCTCGGTCGAGAAAAAAAGTCAACTAAATTTCTCGGCCGAGAGTTTTCAAAACTCTCGTCCGAGAGATTTTAAATATTTCGTATTTTCTCGGACGAGAGTTTTGAAAACTCTCAGCCGAGAGTTGTGTCACAAAACTCTCGGCCGAGAGTTAGAAAAACTCTCGGCCAAGAGTTTGCGGCCGAGATTTTGTGCAATAAAACTCTCGGCCGAGAGTTTTATTGCGCAAACTCTCGGCCGAGAGTTTTTAAAACTTTTGCTCGGGAGTTTTCCCGCGCATAAATTGGTTTAAAACTCTCGGCCGAGAGTTTTAAAAATTTCTCGGCCGAGAGTTTTTCTCGGCCGAGAGTTTCTGGTCAACAAAAAACTCAGAAACCTCTGCAGTTTTGAGAAACCTGCAACTTTGGAGGGGCAGAACACCTACAAAAACAAAATGTTATATGTCGAACCAAGTACCATTAGATTCGTCTCTAAATCTAGTTTTTGATGATGTGATATTTATGGAGTTTCATTAAAAAATTCAATTTTTTATTAATTTTTTACTAAACTATGTCACTATGGAATTTCATTGTTCGAAAAATTGCACTGAATGAAAATTCAATAACTTTCAAACGAGGACACCAAAAATTTAAAAAAATCATAGTGCACTTCCTCTCCCTGTCTACTTCAAAAGGGTACTCTCATTTTTCTTATTGACGATCACATTGAAAAGAAAATCAAAGGATAATAAAATGTACTGAAACATCATTTTTTTTTTGTCTTCATCCATTTCAAAAAATAATAAAAAATAGTGATTTGATCCGAAAATTACCAAAAAATAGTCTGTGCACTAGTGAAATATATGCAGATTATGATGCTATGATTTTTTTCCAAAAAATGAATAACCTTCCCTAAAAAAAGTAAAGGATAATAAAGTAACTATTTATGTTTGCCTGAAAATTTCAAGTATATGCAGTTAGTAAACAACAAATTTACCCCTCTATATGTCAATATTTTTTTTTAAAAAAAATATCGGTATGGAGGTAAGACAATTCTCTACAATTCTTGTTTTTATGTCAAAGCATAATTTGCGATAAAAATATGATTTTAGTGGAGTTGAAGTTGAAAAACATAGAAAATTACAATTTTCAACGTCAAAAAAGGGCAAAAAGTGTTTCCCAACTTCACATTTTCACCCTAATGGATTCTCTTTCAAAAGGTACACAACATTTGTTCCACCATTTAGGTACAACACAATATTATTTAAATGCCATAACCTTTTGCATATTTTTTGAGATTGAAAATGTGACATGAAGTGGATTCCTAAGCATATTAGGCCAGAAATAAAACACACTAATATTTGGAGAAGAAAAAAGTTCAAGCAAGAAAAAAAATATTGTAAAGGGGAGCAACCCCACAAAAGCAAGACATCATTTTCCATTGATGTCAATGTGGGAGATAAAATGAAATGAAGTATGGAGACATGGGAATTGAAGAATGGGGACAAGGGGAGAATCATGACAAGGGAAGCATGAGTGTTGACATTAATGAAAAAGTGGGACATTTTTGGAAGAAAATTCCATTGATGTAAAAGGGTGAATAGGCCAGAATTTGTTTGGTAATTCACATGCATAATTTATTGAATTCTTATGCAATGACTCTCTATTTTGTTAGCCCTTGTCACATGATTTCGTTTGATAGGTATAACACCCTGTGTATATTCTTGGTTGGAGAGAGATTTATTTTTGAAGTTTGATTCCCCAAAGTTTTATGACCTTAGCACTTTATTGTAGCCCCTAAAAGAGATTCAAAACTATCATTTTGATTTAGTCTATGTCTATTTGTCCAAATTAGTATTTAAAGAGGACACATGAAAGATAAAAAATTATATTTTAAAATGTCCCAAGTCTTCTTGTTTAGGTTGACTTCAAGTTGGATTTGGTATAGATGTGTATTTTCAAAAAAATGAAAATATTATAAATTTTTTAGGTTGCATATAATATAGGGCTCCCCCAAATATGTATATATATAGCCAAATTATGGAGCCTCAAATGTGTATCTAATGGAATTTGATTGAGTACATTTGAGGCAATAATAGTTGAATTGAACTAAGACCTGTGAGAAGTAAAATTTCAAGGGATGAAGGGAAAACATCAAGTCTAAGGTCAAGCTTATCTCTTTGTAGTTGTATAAGGAAAAATATGAAAATACTGAGGCTAAATATGAGTTCATCCTGAGGCTAAAACTACAGCTCTTCTGATGCAAATTTTGATTTGTTTTGATGGTATTCTCTTTCTTCTTCATTTCTCTCTGAAGGGTAGTTTTGAGCCTCCTGAGGGATATTTCTTTAGCATACCGTGACTGTCATAGAGGAAAGAGTTTGTCCCATTCCTTAGCCTAAATATTTGAGCAAGGTTCGAGGTTATAAGGCATATTTTTAGTCTCTTTATTTACCTATATTTCTATGAGTATTTTAGTGTGCTTAAGGTAGGTCTGGATCATCTCCGACCTGCTCCAAGGCATCCCTTATGTGAATGATTTTGGCCTTGTTTAGGGAAAAAATCAAGCATGTTTTGGAGGTTGATACTAATTTTATTTTAAGCTTACCTGAGGCAAAATGAGAGTTGTTTTCTAGATCATATTGAGATCATTCATTTTGATATTTCAAGATTTTCTAAAACAGATTGTATCCTATTCTCAAGAACAACTTGTGGAAAATCAAGTTAATGATTCAAAAAAATCAGAGGCATATTTTTGCAGTATATATTTAAGTTGTCTTTGTAACATACCTTAACACCAATTATGTAGAATTTTGGAGCATATTTTGAAGCAAATATTTTAAGTCACCTGTTGAGACAGATCAATAGTCTTTTGAGGTGAAATTTTCGAGGTATATTTGATCCATTTGTTAGGTCCCCGTAATTTTTCATATTGGAAGAAAAAATGAACAGGGGTAACATCAAACCAGTCTTTGGAGTCCTAGGACCTAACCTTCCTAGAATCAGAGAGGGCTCTCTCTATGTTTGTGTAAAGGATGTGAACTTGATTGATTTTAGGGTTTTGATTCTATGCTAGTTATTAGGCTTAGGGTTTGTTTGTTTTTTTTTATTGGTTGGGTAGGTTTTCAAGGAAAACAGATAGAGTAGGAGAGGTTTAGACCATTGGGCTATGGAGTCTACAAAAATTCTATAAAGTACAACAATATGTCAACGATGCTTCGGATGGAAAGTTGACAGGGCTGAATGGATCTTCAAGGCTTAGGTGTGTGGAGTGAACATTAAATCGTGAACAAAGTAGGGCAAAAGGAAATTAAGAATCCTTTGTTAAATAATTTAACAAGAAAGGCCTCTAAGAATACTATGCATGAAGACAAAACCAAAGACTGGACATACCATATTTCTTTGACCTAACCCTAGCAAGAAACATCAAGGAAACAATCCAGTAAACCCTAGAGAGCAGGGAAATCCTAACCTCTCCAACTAATCTACTTTTAGAAAAAGAAAACATGCAAGATGACATATAGAATAGATCAAAGAAGTGGGAACTCCTAACTTCATTAATCAAACAATAGAGAAACTTCAAGGAAAATTTTTAAGATGAGAAAAAGGGCATGGCAAGTCATAAACCTCTTTAGCTAAACCTAAACAACAATACTTTGAAGAAAAGACCTCAAAAACAATGTTTAAAGTGATGGAAAAGGGTAGGGCTAACCATAAAACCTATTTGACACTGAATCCATTGAATAATTCATGAGATAAACAAGCAGAGTGGGTTTAGAGAGCAACTAAGAATTGTCTAAACTGGCCTAGCAGAGGAAAACATGAAAGCAAGAGAAGAAGATAGACTTAATGAACTTTTGACAGCATACCTTAAGCTAAAACTTCTATTCTAAGGCAAGGGAAGGATGAAAAAATATTTAAAACATAAGAGAATTAAAACAACATGAGAAAACATCACCATTATCCATGTTCATGAATCCTGCAAAGTGCTTGGCTCCATTGTCACTCAATCCAAAAAAGATTACAAGGCTCCAAAGCCAAAAACTCTTTACAATTCAGAGCCTATGCTCAGTTCAACAAGTGACATACCAGCCAACAAACAAAATTTACAATGAGGCCTCCATGCTCTATTTAACTTGCAAGGAATATCAAAACCCTAACTAGGGTTTGAAAATATCAACAACAACTCATAAATACCATTTATGTGCAAAGAGACCATGCAAGGCCTAAGACACATAATATCTATTGAAATAAATGCAACATAACTTCTAACACCTAACTTGGGAGTGATTTGCCCCAAAAAAAACTAAAATATATTTTTGCCATAAATGAGTGTCTTTTGTTGACTTTTTCACATAATGGTGCAATAGTGAGGTCTAAAGGCGCGACGTCTGCACAAAAAAACTGGGTCCTCTTGAAGCCAAGTTTTGAAGGCCTTCCCGATGTCGGAATTGGCTCCGTGATGGCTCATTGGAAAGCCTGTTGAGTCTAATTTCCAAAACATCCCTTGTTTTTCTAATTGGGCTCTACTAACCAGTTCAAAAATAAAATCTCTAAAGGCTGTTGAAGGCGCATCACCAGCCCTAAAAACATGGCAGAAAGGTGAAAATTGGCATGTTTTGGGCCTTTTGAGGGACCAAAACTGCTCCAAATGCTCTAAAATTTGGTGTGCATGATGTCCTTGGGCTGATGAATCCAAAAATGTAAGCTTCACCTCCAAAAAATGCCTATAGGAAAAGCACAGCCCCAAGGGTGCTGCGCTTTTGGCCCTAAAAAATAGTCAAAAACCTAAAAACCTCAAAAACTTGCCAAACTTTGGATTTGTGATGCTCATTGTGTTTAGGATACTAGTAGGAGATGGATCAGCCATTTTGTTTAAGGTTTTCTTTGTTCTTTGGCCACCCTGGTTTTATCATATTTTTCATAGGCGTTTTTGTTAGCAGCCTTACTGCTTTCTTCATGGCCTTTTCACTTTTCCGAGATTATCATTGTCATTAGCCCCACTGCTGATATCCTTATTTGTTTGATTTTTTCCCTATTTTCCTCCTCCTTGGCGTCTGCCTCCTTACTTCTTTCCTCTTAATTTCTTTATTCATCATTCACATTTTCCTTATTTATTTCTTGGATTTCTGAGCTATTTTCACCATCATTTCTACTTCAATGCTCTTTGTTTTTGCCTTATCATTTGCACCTGACCTTCTCTTTCACTGTATCTTCTTAAATGCTCTTTGCTATTGCCCTCTGCCTCATCATCTTCACTACCCTTTTATTTAATGTTTCTGCACTATCTTCATCACTGCCATCAAGTTTCTTTCCGCAATTGTCCACATCCTTATTGATATTTGAAAAACTTTGCTTTGTTGAAACCTTAGGGCTAAATCTGCATTTGAGGTGAAAGAGGATAGTGGAATGGTATTTTTCAAAGTGAATGAACTGAGTGTATGCAGAGGCAAGATTAGATGACTGAAAAACCTTCAACACTGTAAACCCTCTGTCTATTACTCATGGTCTTTATTAGCATATGAAATTATGGTAAACCATATTTTCAAGTTTGAAACTCATGGTTTGACTCTTTAGGCCCCCCTTATTATTAGAAAGACCATTTAGAATTGCTTTGAAAATGAGGGCAGGTGATGGTTTTTACCCTTGAGAAGGCTTGAGGGGCCCCTGGTAAAGATCTGGAGGGTTTTTTGACTTGATTGGATGCTCAGAAGGCTCAGGAGGCCTTCCTAGCCAAAGGCGCAGTGCTTGCCCGAAGTGTCGAGTCGGCTTGAATGTGCAGTTAGGCAGCCTGAACGCGCAATGGTGAAAGTTCAACATTGTGGGTTGTCGGTCCTATCGGGCTTCCTCGGTGAACGCACAATGCGCCTCTGAACACGCAGCGTAGAGTAATTTTGCAAAGGAAATTTCTCCCAAGGTGCAACACTCGACCCTGAATGCGTAGCACTACCTTGAACGCGCAACACCAGGCGATTTTGCCTAAGTTTGGCTTTAAAACTCCAATTTTATTCTTTCCTTAAGACCTTTAACTCTTTGCAAGGAATCAAGGATTCTTTTAGGTGTAAATGAGTTTGTATAGGCTTTATGAGTTGATCTTAAGCTTGAAAAACCTATTTTCTAAGGTTTTTAAGCCTTTTTTATTTTTCAACTGATAACTCTTTATGCCATTGTCTGTGGGTTGTTGAAATCATTGATTTAGCCTTTCATTCGTTCTTCGACATTTGATATGTTTATTTTCCATTTTTAGGAGATTTTCATACATACAACAAAATCTTTGATTTCTTGTGTAGTCTCCATCATGAGGTTTAAAAATAGCCTTTCACCCTTTCTTACTAATCCTCTTTCATTGATTGCTTGCAGGGGACTAAGATGATGAATTGGACTTCCTTCTTTTGGCTTGTGGCATGACAATTGATCTTGGTCCCTTTGTGATGATTGCATAGAAAAATCAGCTTCACATTCTTAATCATTCCTTTGTTTGCAGCATGGATTTGAACTTATCTCTTTTGCTTACTTGGGCATGACAACTCTTTAAACATTTTTGGGGACTTAGCCTGATAGTAGCTCCTTCAAAATCCTATGTGTCAACACTATGAAACTTATATTTTTCTCCCTGTTTTAGCAATTCATCAAACAACTGTGGGAGGATTTGTCCTAGTAGCAGCTTCAACACTATTTCATACCATTTATGCATTTGATCACTATGTTGCACTTTGCTGGACTGCCAAGTGTAAAACCCTAACTTTCATGTATTCATTGCTGTAAGATGTCATATTTTAGGCACAAACCACTTACCTCATGAAATTCTCTTGCTGATTGACCTTTTAACACTTCTGCAAAAAATTTAAGCTTGTTCATCACCTCATGTGCAGACTTTGAAAATGAGTGGTAGTCTTCTTTGGAAATGACAACCTTAGAACATGTTAGCCCCCTATAAATTTTTGACAAGCAAAGTAAGGGGCTAAATTGTCTCTGAGCCTTCAATGAATGCATTTCCCTTGAAACACATCATCCTTGAAGCCTCTCTGTTCGCAAAGGATTGTCCTCCGAAGGCCTGCTTTTTCCCCTTGTATCCCTGCAGAATACCCCTTTTTAACCCTTTATTCCCCCTTGTCAAAATTCCCCTTCTTCCCTCTATTGTTACCCATTTTCGGCTTCAAATTTCATTTAAAAGGGCCGAAAAACCCATACTCGGCACACTGTGGTCTTAGCCCCCTTCAGCCTTAGCCCCTGTATCTTTTTCCTCCACGTGACCTAGGGCCATAACTGAGCGCTAGCACAAAAAGCGCCTATCTCGTATGATCCATCAGGTGCATTTATAACCGTTGATCTAAACAGAATGGACGACAATCGCCGCCCTCGCCCCATCCGTCGCGCCCGTTGTTCACCCATTCACCGCCCGATCGAATATCAGACGTCCATTTAAAACCTCAAATATGATGATGCATATTCCCCCGTCTGGCTGTGGTCCCCGCACTCGCTCACTGTACAAAACCATCGGTTTCTATCGCACCGCCTTTCGGAGGTAGGCGGTATTTTCCGATCGGCCATCGATTCCATACACCATACGACGCGTGGCACCGGTATGGCTGGAAAACGGCCCACTCATCGCGCGTTATCGTTCAGTACAGGACACAGAGCGATATGCATATCAGCCGTCTGATCTGCGATCGCCTATCTAACAGTTTTCGCTTCACGAAGTTGCGCGGAGTTTAACCAGAGGCATCCGTACCCCTGGCCCACTGTCCGTCGCCCTCCGCCGCGTCCCCAGTCGTCGATCTCCTCCTGAGATCGGACAGCCCAGATTTATTCTCACCCTCACCGTTGACTGTCTCGTCATCGCTCGGTCCCGCCACATCACCATTCCACGTGTCTCACCGTACATTCACCCCTCCCATTATATATATTCATTCAAAAAGTCAAAATTAAGGTTTTCACGTTAAATTTCTCTGCATTCTTCCAACCTTCCCACCAGAGCACTTCTCCACCATTCCTCTGCATTTTTTGCCATTCGTCTGCACTCCCACTGTCATCCTCGCATTCATCCACACCATCCGACCCCATGCATGGTTTTCCTAACAGTTTTTGTATTTTGCATGGTTTCAAAGAGGTGGAGAACCGCCATGGTTCATATGTACTATTGTAATGGCGTGTTGCACAGAGAAAGTTGAATTTGGAAGCTGGTACTACAATGGAAATGCCTGGAAAGGTCGCGGCGGCATAAATTTTATCCAAGGACAGTTCAATCTCCGCGAAAAACCTATCCGGCGCCATTAAAACCTAGATTTTGTAGATTGAGACATTTATGAAGCCGCTGAGAAATACCAGCTAATGATCAAGGATTTCAATTTTCAGAATTGAGGATTTTAAGCCTTAATCCAGAGTTCTAAAGGCAGAGTACCAGATCAAAAAACCCGAGGATCACACAGGAGGTCCAGCACGCAGAAAACAATGTAATCAGGGTTTCAAATCAGCAGAATGTTTCTTCCTGAGCAAGGACGCAGTACACATTATTTTTTCAGTCTACATTGTGTCCAAGCGAAGTTCCCCCCCCCCTACAACAATCCTATGCTATCAGAAGCATTTTTTGCACAGTATGGTAGGCCCTAGCACCATTTATTTACCTTTTGTTTATTCACCAGAAGTACTACAGAGTACTGCAGCCAAAGTACACCAGAGACATACCAGAGTAAATGGAAGCCTGGAGAAGACCACTCTTTCACCCAAAGAGTGACATGGATAAATGCACAGAATTTAAACAGAATGGGCTTCGACCCTCTTTCTTTCCTGATTTTAATGCTTCATTTAGTGTTCCACCTACCTTCTCTGCTCCGCTTCAGCTATAAATTCACAAATAAACTCATTGTAAAGGTTGTTGATCAGTTATCAGAGAATTGCAAGTAGTTTCTTTTGAGACACAGTCTCTGTGTAAAGTTGTAATATAGGCTGAGGAATATAATTTCAGACTGAGTATTAAGATATTGGCAATGTTGTACTTGACTGGTATTGCTATTAATATGACAAGCACATTTATTTGGATCCTGATCTAAAGCAGCGGTGATGTTTTCCTATCTCTGTGTTTATATTCATTTCATTTCGTTTCTACTGGCTTGCATCAAAATATTGGCATAGGATTTACCCTTGTTAGGTACCCTATGTTTCTGCTCTCCTTGCCATTGATGTTTTTCTTCTGAACGTGTTATCTAAGAATTGATTTCAGTTAGTTTAACCAGTGTAGTGGATGTTATTGCCTGCTCTCTCATGTATGAATTAAATGAATCTGTTCTTAGATGTTTCTTGTTAAAGATTTAGCTGGAAGATTTGGGAACGCTGGGGATTAGAGTTAGCCCTGTCCACTAGGATCCTTGTGCAACCAGCTGGTCTTTAACTTTGTGCTCTGAAATCTGTGTTGTCTCCTCTTCTCCTACCATTCCATATCACACAATCATCTTTAAGATCCAACGTTTTAAATGACTAGCCCAATTGAAAGCCTGCCTATTGGTTAGCAAGCAAATCCTTTCCTGACTCCATTTCCCAATGGTTTTGAACGCTCCCTAGAATACTTCACCTCTGCCTTATTCCTCTCTGCTCATCTTTGTCTTACATTGAACCCTTCTTTCCTGATAACCAACAACCAAACAAATAATCAAACAAACAAACCCTGTACCTATAACTAGCCTAACATCTTAAACTGAGTTCCAAAACCATATACCTTTGATATATCATAGAGAGATCCCTCTCTGGACCCAGGAAGGCTAGATCCTGAGGTCTGAAAGTGGTTTGATGTTGTCTCATATTTTGGTCTTGCCAATCTGGCCAAAACATGGGAACCCCAACATAATGGCGACTCCGCTGGGGAAATTCTGAGTAATATTTCTCACCTTCTACATCATAAGAGCCTCAGAAACCTACAATCTCTGGTTAGGTTGGTAGTAAAACACTCCTATTCACACATCAACCTCTATACCATTTTTTGTGTTTCTCCCATACTCTTAGATAGAGTCTAGAAAGGGCCAGGTAGCCTCTGGATCTCACACTCTTTCAGAGGTGACATATCTAGTAAAAGCCCTCCCAGTCAATCTCTGGTTATATTTTGCTGTGTTGTGAAGATATCCTTGAAAGGGGACATCTCATAAGCACTGTGGTGGACAGTGTAGCCTCCAGAAACATCCTAAACCTTCCACCTGGCGACTCCATAATTCATAAATGATTTAAAGACTCCACTGGTGATCAGTAGGCCTGCTGATTATCTTGGTTCACATTAGACTCCACTGGGAGACCAACCTCCATAACAAAATCAACCACAGTAGAAGTAACAAGTAGGGTTAGGCTGCTTGATCAGAAAACAACATTCTGGCTTCCAGAACCATTCACACAAGAGCCTACCCTAACCCAGACCCACCTGAAATAGTTGAAAATCCTGAGAGCATCCTCAAGGGATCTCCTACACATAAACAATCGACTATTTCCAGCCACATCCATAGAGCTAACTCTACACCAGAAAAATTTACAGCTCTATCAGACCCACTTTTTGACCTAGACACTCAAAATAGCATACCAAGAAATAGGTCATTCAGTGTTCTAGACCAGCCAGACCTTGAGTTTCCTGTTTCACCGCCTCAAAGTGGTAAGCACCTTGGGAATAGACAGACCCCTCCATCTACACCTCCTGATATACACTTCATTCGAAACTTGGAGCTCAGTCACCCTAAATCTGCTCATTAGTCTTCGGCTGGTCATAATATCCCTATCATCCATATACCAACTTCCCAAGTCAACCCTTTACCTCATCAAAACATCATCATGGCAGCCTGGTATGCACCTCTGGTTTTACCTCAGCCTCTAGTACCCTTACCCAATGATTATCAATAAAAAATCCCACACTTCACTGCAAAAGAGTCTACCACAACCCAACACCATGTAGATAGGATGGAAGATTCTTTTGACTACATGGAGATAGATGATGATACGGTCAAAATGAGAATCTTTGCCCAGAGCTTAGGGGGTGAGGTGAAGAAATGGTTTAAAGGCCTACCTCCGGGTAGCATTAATGATTTTCCATCTCTATATCAGACTTTCATAAAAAAATGGGAGGTTAAGGCCAACCCTCGCCAACTCCTAGAAGAATATATGAACATTAAAAGGAACGTAGGAGAGAGTGTCCATGATTACACAATGAGATTTAACAACATTTACAACGCTCTTCCTCCACACATGAAACCTCCCCAAGGTATGGCTCTAGCGAAATACCCCGAAGGCTTTGATGCTGACATGGCCTACCAGCTTAGGGAGAGATATTACAACACGTTGGAAGACATGCAAAAAGGAGCAGTGAGTGTAGAGGATAATTTGATTAAGAAGAGAGCAAGATTGAGAGTTGAAAAAAGGGTAACATATAGAGATGACAGTGTAGCTTCCACATCTGATCCAAATTATGACCGTTTATCTAAAAATGTGGAAAGGCTACAACAAATGATGGAAAAAATGGTTGTCTCAGTCAGTAACCAAAACAGAAATCAAAACCATAACCAGAACCAAAACTTTAGAAGAAACAATGCCACTCCCAACAGACAAAGAGAATCGGATCAGCAAGTTATTCCCCCATTCCAAGAGAACTTTTTAGATGAAGATGAGGGAATCATAGAAGAGTCTGAGGGGAACACAATAAACATGTTTGAAACATAAAATTCTATCCATAATTGTTACTAAGAAGAAGATCAGTCCTCACCCTCATATTGGGACGAGGAATGGTTAGAAACTGAGGATTACAGGTTAGGATTTGAAAATTCCATGATGCAGGTCAGAGAAAAATACGAACTTAGAAGCAAAAAGAGCCAAGAAACTGCCAAACCAAAAGCTTCTGAGGTCACCATCAAGAAAATACCTAAGAAAAATTCTAAAGAAACTGCTGAAAGTAACAAATCAACAGCTGAGAGTTCTGGAAAGAACAAATAAAAAGACAACCAATACACTGATACACAAGGTAAACCAACTAGCAGCACTAGCACTGTAGTTAGTGCTCTTGATAAAACTGTCACAAGCACTGTACATAATGAGAATCAACACACTGATTCAACCACTAAGGCAGTGGCTAACAGAACAGAGTTGAACATTCCAAAGAGTCAGTCCACTTTCAATTTGGAGAGTGAGATTGCAAAAATTAAAATCTCTGTCCCACTCTCTGAGCTGACCACTCAGGATGTATATAAAGGCCAAATTTTGAAAGCATTAAATTTAGGTGAGAACAGTGACACTGTAAATCTAAGTGATGATCAACCTGCCCTTCTGTTTGGTCCAAAGATAGAAGGAAATTTTCAGGAAGGGGTAGTGCCCCCTTTTTATATCAGTATTAATATCCATGATAGGATTCTCCACAATGCAATGCATGATTCTGGGGCATCACACAACCTGATGCCTAAAGTAGTGATGGAAAGATTAGGCCTAGAGATCACCCATCCCTATAAAGATCTATATTCATTTGACTCTAGCAGAGTAAAGTGTCTTGGCCTAATCAAAGATTTATGTGTGAGCCTTGCCTAGATTCTAGCAAAGTGTATGGTCATGGATGTTGTGGTGGCAGATGTGCCACCCAAGTATGGCATGTTATTGTCAAGATCATGGGGAGCCAAGCTGCAAGGCACAATGCAGATGGATGGGGCCTATGCCACAATCCCAATCTTTGGCCAACTTGGAAGACTGTACAGGGAGGCACAAATGAAATTCTTGGTTAGTAGGTCCCGAAAAGCCTGAAAATTCACCTTTATACTCTGTACATACGGACCTTGATTCCTTCATCCTCTGTAATGATGAATCCTCAGAGTGGTCAAAGTCCAAAAACAAAGATACAAACGAGGAGACAGAGACCATAGACTTTAACATAATGGCTAATCTAGACTCAGAGGAGGAACACATAGAAAACTTTGAACAGTGCGTTGTAACAAAAGCTCAAATTGAACCAGAAACATAATGCAATCAGCCAACTAGTCACCCCTCTGATTTCCACACACATGACGAAAAACAAAACAACCCACAGCCTAGTGCAGCTCCTATAATGCAACATAATGGCAAACCCAGCTGTAGGGGAGGAAGTGATGATAAAAAAAAAAATGAACCCTTGTGGGAGATGAATTTCGATGGGTCATGCACCAAGAGAACTGCTGGAGCAGGAGTGTGGATACATAACGCAGAAAGTGGTTACGCAGAGAGCCATGCATGTAACCTGCATTTCAAATGTACAAACAACATTGCAGAGTACGAGGCTCTGATCCTAGGCTTAAACCTGTTGAGAAAATTAGGAGCCCGTAGGATAACTGTGCATGGGTACTCTGAGCTGATCATTAAACAGGTGAATGGTGAATACACAGTGAAACACCCTAGATTGAGAGCTTACAGGAATGACACTACGGATTTATTGAAAACATTTGTTGAATACGAATTAGTGTTTGTTTCTAGGAGTCAAAATGTCATTGCAAACGGATTAGCTTGCCTAGCTAGTTCATACCCTAAGACTCCAGGCAACCAACAGATCATCATTCAGACCAAATTCAAACCTGCAGTGCCGGATAATGAAAAATATTGGCAGGTTTTTGAAGGAGATAAACAGATTGAAGATTTCTTGGTAGGCAGGAATGAGTTTGAATTTTCTGATTCGGACTCCAAATCTGAAAGTAGCTGCCCAAGTGAAGAGTCCTCAGATGAGGAAGAAACACCCTATAACATAGAAATAAACACTTTAAACGAATAGATTGGAAATCCAAACGAAAAATGTGAAAACGTAGATAGTGAAGAAGTAGAGGTGCTATAGGCCAAAAATAAGAATATACCTCAAGGCCTTGCACCTTTAGAGGACCTTTTTGACTATGATGATGTAGCAAAAAATCCCACCATAGAACATGCAGACTCTGATGTTGAGGAATGCAACATAGGCACTGAAGATATGCCCAAAATGATCAAATTGGCTAAGTCCCTGCCTGCAAACATGAAAAAGAAATACATTGACCTTTTCAAGGAATTCATTGATGTGTTTTCTTGGAGTTATGAGGACTTAAAGGCCTATGACACAAACATCATACAACATAAGATACCCTTGAAAGAAAATCAGAAGCCCTTCAGACAAAAAATTTGCAGAATAAACCCAAAACAATTGCCTGCAGTGGAAAAATAGATTAAGAAGATGTATGAGGAAGGTATAATTGATCTGAAATTGTGAGAACAAAGTATTTCTTATACAGATATTGACAGTAGGGGCTTTTACTGGTTATTTCACCTTTACTAGAAAGGATGAAACCAGAAGCTTCTGGCCCACAAACTGGCTTTGCCTAAATAAATATAATGTAAACACTTAAATAGATCCAATCAATGAAATTCTTTGTTTATGTGCAAATTATTCATTAATCAAAATTTTATGTGTGAATAAGCAAGTTCAAGTATTCTGCAAAGGAAGTAATGTGGTTTGAAGTGAAACTATAAGTTTGATTGGGAAAAGTGTACTTATGAAAAGTTACTATTTAATGAAGCAAAATCTGAAATATAACAACAAAAATGCACAGCATAACAGTAAGCATTTGTTTAAGCAGTTCACCCCTCTCTTGGGCTACCTCTGCTGGGTCCAAAAGCCTCTAATTAGGCTTTTCCCTCTTTCATTAATGCTCAAATTAAGAATTACACTGTGTAGAAAGCCTCAAAAGGAAAAATTAGCTACAAATTCAGAAATAGAGGACTTAAATCAGTATAAATCGACTATTCATTCACCTCCAATGGATGAGTATAGTCCAACACAGCTGATCTTTCATTAGGCCCTGGTGGCTCCACAACCAAAATCGCTGATAAAATCACTAATAGAGCACCCTAATGGCTCTGCAACCTGTCCCAACAGCTCCAGAATGCTTCAATACCCCAAAATCAAAAAACATATCATCCCAAATGGACTTCCCTAGCCAAAGTTATGGCTAACTAAAGTTTTTCCCAGTGTCACCTAGAAAAACTCCACTAAATGTGGAGAACTAGAGTTAACTCCAGTTAAAAATGGCGACAAATGCCAAATTTGGCGGTGCACTCCATCTTTATCGGGCGGTTAAGTTTAATGCTGTGGACGTGGTCACATGTATGTCGGAGTTTAATTGATAGAGGTAATGGTTTTGTAAACCGTGGCTTTAATTGTCACCGAAATGACCGTCGTTTCGTTGCGTGCCAATGATTTGAAGCTAGGGTTCCGAGTGGGAAGTCGTATGCCGAGGGGCTGGCCCCTTTATGGCCCCACCTATATGCAATTTAAACTTTAAATAAATATGTGTTGCAATGGTTTAATAAGAAACATCCATGGTCCAATGGGTAAGCCGCTCCGTTTGTGTTCGCCCGACCCGGGGTTGAACCCTGCCGCGTATAACAAAATTTTAATTGCCATTTCTGTTTGACCTTGGGGCCACGTGGCGGCCTCCGGGCTGGCCACGTGGTGCCCTTTCATTGGCTTCCTGCGGAATATTCCGCAAAATATTTTGTGGAATATTCCACGAAATATTCCCAGAATATTATGTGGAATATTCTTTTTTTAATAAAAAATATTTTATAAAGTCAATTTTGGCCCTTTTTTTTACTGAAATTGGAAAACTTCAAAGCTGAATAACTTTCTCATACGGCGTCAGTTTTTAGTTCCATTCGCGTCTACAGGATCTTTTTTCTGAGCTCTTTCCAGTGGATATATTTTGGACCAATTCTGAGCAACTTCATTTTTGAGCATTTTTCTACAAGAGACTTGATCTCCTGATCAATAATTGTGCCTCTGAGGTTCTCTAATTGGGTATCAAACCTAGTGGCTGTGAAAAATAAAATAGGTGAGATCAGATTATGTAGAAATTTTCTGAATAGTGAAGATTTATCCACTGCGATTATCCCGATCATACACTAATTCGAATTCATGTATAACACATAACCTCTTCTACAATTGATCATCAATTTGCGGAAATAGAAATAGTCGCATGCACACATAAACACAATATGTAATGGGGAAAGCTTATCGCTGAAAACCCCCAGCTATTTTGTATATTATAATAGAAGAGAACATGTAACAATCTCAGTACAATACTCCTCACAAGTACTCAGTACTGTCTCCAAAAGTCACACACAAACTAGCTCAATTTTGAACAAGTCACGGGTTCAAAACTCATCCATTATTTGCCTGCCTCTATTGCGCAATCCAAGTTGGTTGAATGAGAGATCCAAGTTCGAATCTCCTTGGATTCAACTACGCAATCCTCATGGGCAATCTCCTCCAATGCTTTTGCAAGTGTCATGCACAACTAATGTCGCAACTAATAGCAAACTCACCCTTTCATCTACCTCTTCCACTGGTCTTCACTGAACTGTTCATGCACTGCAGTCAACTGATGTGTTCTTGAGTTGAATGATGAGTTAATAATTAGTGAATTAAATAATATTTAATTCACTCCACTCATCTCTAGTGTATTAGCCAGTTAAACTAAATACAACTAGTTCAACTAAGTTAAACGGAACACAACTCCACCAACTGTCCCATCAACTCCACCAAACTCCGCCACTTGAGTTCTAACTGAAGTCAACCATGCATGAGCTCACCAAACCCCTAGGAATAGCATAATTCCTTCTGTCAGGTGCATGGGCCACATCCGTAGCTCCAACTGAAGTGCTGTAAGAGAATAAACTGAAGTTTAGAGTCCAAATATTATTAAGGGCTAATAATATTTGACTGACCTATTTTTAGACATGCAGTCTAAAAATAGACTTCGACCTGTATGTCTAAAAATAGAGGTCCATATATTTTTACCAACTCGACTAATCATCCAATAATAGCATACTGCAACTCCTAGACCATGCTCCATATGTCTAAAAATAGACATAGTCTAAAAATAGACTTTGCGCCAAAAATAGCCTGCAGGCCCACTTAGTGAAGGCGACTTCATTTCACTAAGCTCCATCATCTTGTTTCATTTTCAACACTCCCCCTCAACAAGATATGGATTATCTGCAACCCCTATCCGGCATCTGTGGAATTCGAATTTTCTCCTGGTGAGTGCCTTCGTCAAGATGTCACCATCCTGATCCTCCGTGGGAACATATGAAAGTAACATGATTCTCCGCTGCACACAATCTCTGATATGATGGTACCTGATGTCGATTTGTTTGGATCTATCATGAAATACTAGATTAGCCGAGAGTTTAATGCAACCCTGTTTATCACAATAAATCACAGTAGGCTCCAAGTGTGACCCGAACAATCCGACGAGGATCTTCCTCATCCAAATAGCCTCGCATGCAGCCAAGCTTGCTGCCATGTACTCGACCTCTGCTGAACTGAGTGCCACAGATCTCTGCTTCCTTCTATACTAGGAAACTGTTGTCGACCCGATACTGAAAACTCCTCCAGATGTTCTCTTTCAGTCCGTTGGGCTCCCTGCCCAATCTGCATCAATGAAGCTGGAAAGCTTCGCTCCATCCTCCTGTCTATACCATAGACCATATCCCGATGTGCCACTAAGATAACGCAATACATGATTTCCTGCCTTCCAAAAGAGCTTGGTAGGCTTAACCATAGCTTGCGAAAGCTGGTTAACAGCATAGCATATATCGGGTCGTGTATTGACCAGATACATAAGCGACCCCACCAACTGTCGATAGACAGTGGTATCCACTACCTCCGCTGAAGTAGCATCCTCCTTCCTCCAACCACCAGGAAGAGGAGTGTCAACAGGCTTGCAGCCTTGCATGTTGAACCTCTCCAGAATCTCCCGGGCATACTTGCCCTGAGAAACAAATAGTCCTCCGCTGCGCTGCCAAATCTCCAATCCCAGGAAATAATGAAGGATGCCCAAGTCCTTCATCTCAAACTCTAGTGCAAGATCCTCCTTGCATGAAAGTATCAACTGCTCATCGCCAGTCAAAATCAGATCATCTACATACAGTACGATGATCAACAGCTTCCCCTCCACCACAATCCGGTACAGGTTTGGATCTGCCTCACTCTTGGAGAATCCAAGCCCGGTGAAGTAGTTGTCTATCCGAGTGTACCAAGCACGAGGTGCTTGCTTCAGCCCGTACAGTGCTCTCTTGAGTCGGCACACATGCGACTCACTGCTAAAGATCTCGAAACCTTCAAGCTGCTCTATGTACACCTCCTCCTCAATGACTCCGTTGAGGAACGCAGTCTTCACATCCATCTGATGGATGTGCCATCCCATCTGCGCTGAGAGAGCTAGGATCGTCCGTATGGAAGAGTACCTTGCGACAGGTGCAAAGGTCTCCTCATATTCGATCCCCTCGATCTGTGAGAAGCCACGGGCAACAAATCTTGCCTTGTACTTCTCCACACTCCCATCAGCCGCCTGCTTCACTTTGTAGATCCATCGTGAACCCACCACTAATTTCCCCTCCGGTCGCGGGACAATCTCCCATGCATTGTTTCTGAAAATCGAGTCATACTCTTCCACCATGGCATCTACCCATGTGGGTTCCTCCACAGCTTCCTCGAAAGAGGATGGCTCTGTCATGACACATCTGCTCACAAGAGATGTTAGTATGAATCCTTTGTCGAAGTGTACGAAAAAGGACCACTGTAGCTACGCATAACTAATAGCCCTAACAACAAAAGTGGCTGCCAATATCTTCAGATCTGCTGTTAGTTGAACAAGAAAAGAGCTGCAAGAACCAGATCTATGCATGAAAAGACATTAAGCAGTAAAAACAAGGGTTTTCTTCATATACCAATAGACAAGACAAGAAAAATTTTTGAAAGAATTTTTGTATTAATTGGGCACCTGGGAGGAAAACAAGAAGGCGTATCCAATTCTCCTCAGTGGGATGGGTTCTTGGAAGTCCTCAGCACTTCAGATCTAAGATTTCTCTCTCTTGTTGGTGTAGAAAACCCAATGCAAAGAATAGAGCTCAATGGGAGCTCACACAGCAAAATGATGGAAAAATGTGACCAAGTGTATAGATCCAGAGTGATCTAATAGGCAACAAAAGGTGAAGAATGGTAGGAAAAACCCTCCTATTTATAACAAAATATTGGGTCATTCTAGATCTTGGTGCATGGGTTAACCACATCTAGATCCACTTTTTATGGAATATTTTATTATATTTGTTGGAGGGAAAAGGTATTTGACTTGGGTCAAATCCCTTAATTTGTCAAAAATAAATAAATAAATGATTTATTTATCTTTTTAAGGAAGCTGTTAGAAGATAATCAAATAAATAATGATTTATTTAATTATTTAAGGAAGTGGTTGAAAGATAATTAAATAAATAATGATTTATTTAATTATTTGTGGGTGATTTGGTCATATTTAACAAGGAATATTATCTAAATAAGATTTAAATAATTACTCCTAGAAAATAATAAGATAAATAAAGGTTTATCTAATTAATTTCTTTGTTTTTGGGTTAAACATAACTGGGAATAATAATTAAATTATGGTTTAATTAAGTATTCCATGAGGAAAATTAAACAAAATACGTTTGTTTAATATTTCCTTTTGGGGTTTCCTGTTTAGACCATAAACAACCCAATAAATGTGGTTTATTAAGTTATTTTACATAGTGAAAGCAATTTTACTTAGGGTAAAATTGGTCTTACATGGTGTACTTGGGTCCATCTAATGATAACAGGTTAGATGACCAAAAAATGGTGTAACAGATTGCCCCCCAGCGTGCGAGTGTCAGGAGCAAATCGTATGACCGAAGTACGTTGTAAGAACTCAATCACTAGACAACAAAAGGGAAGTCGGAGAGAGAAATGCAAGGTAGATAGTGTGCTGAAGAACTAGACCCTGAGGAGACGAGACTCGTAGGTGCAACAAGTCTCTTTTTATGAGAGGGTACCTGTGCTGAAGGCGGCGGGGGAGGCATACCTATGCCCGCCGAGACAAAGTACAAAAGAATAGTGTGTCCAGTAAACAAGGGACCGAACCATAAAGTATAGCTGGCATAATCATGAGCCAGATAAAAATACAATGAGGAATCCCATATACATGTTGTGCCTGGGATAACAGCCAGGACTTGTACAATAATATCTGAGTACATGAGATACAAATACAACCCAAATGCCCCCTGTAAATGGGGAAGGGCTCACAAAATCTGACTGATACATGCAAATCAAAGAGGCGATGCAAGTGGCTAAGGCCAACATCATCAAATATCTGGAGCTGCATCGAAGGCTGCAAGGAGGAGGTCATCCGGGCATGTGGGGGGATACCTGCAGGGCCACCCCCTCATGAGGGTTGAAACATCTCACACACACCCGGGAATCATCAAGAGCTGCTGCTGTATCACTGAACCATCAAGTATACGGATCTTGGTCATGCTGAAAGGAGCTGGAGTGGAGAAACAATCAAGTAAAAGGGAAATGAGAGATCCCTTTGCCTGATCCGAGGCACCGAACAAGAGTGGAAGCTGGAACCAAGGTACACCGCCATCTAGACCCGGCTTCTGGAATGAATGAGCTGATGTCAACAGAAGGAGGTCGGCCATAAGTGAGGCAATGAGAAATCCTCAACTAAGGCACGAGAGAAAATAGTAGAGCGACAGACATACTGACACTAATGATGATAGTGAAGTGGAAAGGATTGAGTAGCGAATGGACGACTTCCCTTGTTAGAGCATAAAGGGCATGAATGACATGGCAGCGACTGACACAATATCATAAGGGATAGGGGACAGTGGGACTGAAGGTCATAAAGTGCGACACAAGAGAGAGACCAAGCAATGAAGGATGGAGGGCTATAGCGGGGTACAAAGGGACTCGGGATAGACTCCATGAATGCGATGATGACTCAACTTGGATGCTCTAAACAAGGGCGACTCGATGGTGCTGCCACACAGTAAAGGCCCAATGGGGGGCCATAAAAACATGAGTATAAGATGGTAACTCATGACGAAAATCGACACGAACAAAGACAAGTAAGGAGGCAAAATGGTGCCCTAAGTACAAGTGTTGTAAGTGAGGAAATTTGATTTTAAGGAGGGGTGAAGTGACCCTTCTTGGACAAAATGTGTCCTGGTGAAGTATCAAATCACAAAAAACTAACAGATACCCATTTGAGGGCTCGATGAGAGCTTTTGTTGTTCTGGATTATCAGTTACTGGGATCCAGAGAATGAGGTCTTTGTAGTGCAGGGGCACAGGATCGAACTGACAGTCCAGGATGTGTATTTTCTGACGGGCCTCCCACCACTGGGGATGGTGGGAAACACTCAGCCAGTATTACCGCAGGGGTGGAATATCATGGAGTTTGTGGAACGACATTGTCGACCGGGTCTCAAAGTCAAGGGGACTCGGATACCGATTGGGGATCTAGAGAGGCTAGAGACCCGTGCAGTGGCCGCAACTGTGCTGCGTATCTTGGGCAACCAGGCGTTCCATCACATCACCGGGGGGCAGATGATGCTTGTAGAGAGTGTGTTGAGTGGGACCTACTATGGGTGGGCCCAAATGATGCTGGTGTCGTTAAAACGACAGTTGTCGCTCTGCAAGCGGCAAGTGAACCACAATTGCTCGTATGGGACTTTATTGTGCGCCTTCTTCTTTGAGAAGATCCCAACCTTGTGGCCTCGTATATAGCTTCTAGATGGGGGCCCGAGAGAGCCCAGGATGCGCCGGTGGGGGCGGCTACTGTGCAGAGGAGGAGGAGGGGCGGTCGGGCGAGTGTTTCGACCTGAGTTCTTTGCCCATTGGGATCATATGCCGTTATACATAGACGACTATCCCTATAGTGGGATGAGTTATTGTGGAGATTCGGACCTGCCACTTCCGCCTGGTCGAGTATGGGGGCCTGATGGTAAGTGACAGATTACTATTCTTGTATGGGCATGTTAAAGTTTTTGAATAGTAGATAGGGTACTGATTCATGTACTTTTGGTATGCAGATATAGCTCCGGTAAAACAGGCCGGATATATGGGACGACCGACAGCATCTGGAGCTGCAGGCCGAGTGGGTCGAGAGCAGCGCATAATGAGGATGCGACCGCCCTTCTGGAGAACATCCGCCGTAGATGCAAAAGGTTGCTGACTGGAGTATCAGAGCGCGGGTCGCAGGACTTAGACGACCAGTACATAGAGCCATGTATTGGTCTACCCTCGGAATGGCGAGGTGTCATGAGGCGCATGGCGATGGCCGGTCAGGGGATGCGTGATCTACAGGCTACAGGGGCAGAGCCATTGGCTCGGGATCCGCCATATAGTGATTAGGTGGGGGCATGTGGTGCCCCCTAGTGTGTATGTAGGGGCAGGTGGTGCCCCCAGTTTTGAGTTTTTTGTAACATGCTATGGGCATGTCATATGTATCAGAGTAGATGGACTCTAAACACATGTTTTTGCGACACATATTATGGATATGCATCATTTTTAATGATTATGAGTGTTATTGTCTTGTATGAAATGCGTGTGATAAATGCCAATCTAGAACATGGTTTGCAATACTATCTACATAGTGATTCTGTTCTCGAGGTACATGATTGAAAGTGATGGTTTCAAATGCACGTATCAAGAGTTTCACTCGTAAATAGCGTCTAAACAGTACAGGGTTATGCACACGATAAACACCATTTAATTACATGACAAGAAGTAGGGAATCCAAACGAACGTGCAGATGGAGGATGTGATGGAAGAGGGCATCGGCTAAGAGACCACGCACTGCATCATATTCGGCCTGATTGTTGGTGGCAGAACCAATGCAGACCCCGTTAGAGAGAACAAGGGCATGCAAGGGGGTGAAAATGGCCCAACCTGCCGAGGCTAGATTCCGGGAGTAACGACTTGCACCATCGGCGTAACCGATAAAGGGTGTGGATGGGGTGTCCTGTAGAATGGTGTTACAAGACAAAAAATGAGGGGAGGAGAGGCAATGACGGCAGCGTGAGTGTACAGAAGACATTGAGCGGAAACTGTGGGAGGGAGTGCAAGGAGCAGGATGACTATGACTCATATAAAAACTAGAGGGTGGTATATGAGGGCTATCGGAAGTATGGTGAGGACTCGGGCTGCGGAGGTCAACAGAGATATGGGTGGAGTGATCTCGTGTAGGGGTAGAAAAGGGGTGGTCAGGCGACACAACAGGGGAGGATGTAGGGGGACTGGGCTCCAAGTGTCTCGCAGAGGAGGATAGGTAAATAATGGTTGCAGTAGACTCCGTCATCTGAACATCAGGGGGGGAATGTCGATGGGAGCGGGGGGATCCTCAGGCTAACCTGAAGCATACTGCGCGAGGATGGGAGAGGCGGATTGATTTTGTTCAACCTCATACTCTCAGACTACCTCTAAAGAGGCGCGGTAATGTGTCAGGTGAGGAAAATGGTGGGAGTAATGGCCATGAACACCGCACAAAGCATAGGGTTTGTTGGTGCGGATAGTCTTGGGGTTCTTGGTTACGGACGAAAAAGGAATGGAGGCTTTAGGGACCGTAGACTCAGGGAATGCGACTTTAACCATGGGCTGAATATGGGGCAACTCGGGACAAGCATGGGTGGCATGACCGGTGACATCACATAAGGCACAAGGCTTTGCGGGCGGAGGAGGGGTCGGGTTATTCGTGCTAGTCTTGTCTTTGGGTGCCCCCTTGCGAGCTTTGCCTTTCTTATCGAGAGCCGTCACGACAGGAGAAGGGTCTTGTGAAGGTGCTGGGGGCACAGTGGAAATGGAGGAAGCGAGGGGGACTGGTTGAACCGGTGTCAAAGCCATGTAGGGTTTGGGGTGACCAGGAGGGGTGGTGGCTGGGGGATCAAGGTACCAGACCGGTATGCCCAAGGTCAGGTTAGGGAGAGAGAGGGTGGCCATGACGGGGACAGAATATACTCCGGGAGGGGGAGCTAGGAAAGGGATCTGCCCAGCAGGGTAATGACCAGGAGGGATGGCTCCGAGATGGTTAAGGCCAGGGGGAACCAATCCAGGAGGATAAAGGGGTTCAGGGATACCAGCTGTAGGTGGAGGGCCAGAAGGAGGGGGTCCGGCTGGCTGAGATGAATGGCTAGGAGCGGGTTGCGGAGGGCGAGGGGGAGGTTGCTGACTAGCCGAAGCAGGCCGCTTAAGGGCAGCCTGAGACGATTGCATCATGAAAACATTCGATAAGCTGGGATCAGTGATAGGAGGAGGGGGGAGACCGGGGAAAGTTCCAAGCAAGGAGGAATCTTTGTAAACGCCGGGGGAGACACTGGTCAAGGAATCGACGGTTTGCTTGTTGGCTACAGAAGAGATAGTCATCTCAGGTGAGGTCTGAGATTTTGGCTCATGATATGTCAATTGGTCAATGGTGACTATCTTTCCATTATGGGGGAAAGACATCTTGCGGAAAACCGCGGATGGGACAACAGACATAGCATAGGTGTAGCTTCACCCCAATAGAATGTTATAGTCTAGCGGGGCGTCTATGACTTCGACATCAACGCAAACAGTCTTACCGGCGAGGGTGATAGGACAATTACGAAACAGGCCAATGGTCTGGGAGGCATGGCCGTCCCACGCTCGAAGGGTGATCGTGGAAGGGGCCAGCTCAGGGGATCTAAGTTGCTTCCAAACCGAAGCGGACATCACGCATGTGGATGCCCCCTCATCAATTATACACCAGGATACGTTGGCGTTCCGGATTTTGACGGGGATTTGGAAGGCGAAGGAAGGAGGAAGAGGAGGATGGTCCGATTGAGTGGCGTCGAAAATAATCATTTGGTCATCAATAGGATCTATAGCGCCCACGGTAGATAGTAGAGCCTTCTTTTGGGAAGGGCACTACTGGAGGAGTTCCAGTGTGGAAATGGCAGCAGGAGATTGCGCCAAATCATCTACTATGCTATATGAATGGGCAGCTCGACCAGAAGAAATGTTTAGATGTAATGGTCCCTTAGGAATCTTGGTATGAACCTCAACTTTGGGTTGAGTAATATGTAAGGAGCCATTGGATGTCGAAAGAGGCTCTGTAGAACCTGAAGAAGGAGGCTCGGGGGCAGACTGAGCGGGAGGCTTGGGGTACTGGCGAGACTGAGTTTGAAGGTGAAGATCGACGGATGGGGAAGGATCAGAGCTCATCATGAGGATCTAGTAATCGGAGGAACCAGAAATGGAAGGTGGAGTGGAGACCCACCCGTCAGGTGGTTGGGTAGCCACGAATCCTTGCTAAGGGAAAGGATCAATAAAAATAGCTGGTTGGGTAGTGGCCACATTAGGAGGAGCATGAGGGGAGGCGTGTTGTACATGCAATGTGGCTTGAGACTCCCACATCTGCCGCATCTGTGGTAAGAGGGGACAATCATGGGTATAATGACCGTAAACACTGCAACACGAACAAGGTTTATTGGTGCGAAGAGGCCTGTCCGGCTTGGGCTGGGTGCCTTGTTGCTGGTTAGCAGTGTTAGGGTCAAAACCCTAAGGATTGGGTCCACGAGTACTAGGGGCAGATTGATTTGGATTGCCTCTCCACCTTCTTTGAGAAGAATGGGGATTAGTCACGCCCTGCTGTGAAAATACTTGCCTTGGAGGGGGCTGTAGGTGCTGGTGCTGGGTTTGAGGAGGCAAGGGAGGAGGAAGCACATATGCTGGAGGAGCTGGCACACCAGGCTGTGGATAAGGGTAATGGGTAGGTTGGGCAACATTGAGGTAATCAGGAGGTTGGGAAAAAGGAGGAGGCATGCCGTATCCTGGATACATGCTACTGGGAGGGGGAAGAGTGCTAGAGGTGCTGGCCCCTCCGTGAGGGAGACCATAGCCCATAGGAGGTTGAGCATATGGATGGGAAAGGGCTCCAATGATACCATCGGCGGAATGAGATGCCTCAGGGACGTTAGTGCCGCCGGGCCTGGGGAGGTTAGGAAGAACGGTATAAACATAACCAGACTGAGCATAGATCAGGTCATATTTCAAGGCTATTTGGAGGGCGGCTTCTTCGGTTTGAGGAAAATGGGAGGCAACATCTTTTCCAATGGGGGCTAAGAGAGAGTGAAGGAACCAGTCCATGTAGATCCAATCTTCAAAGGGGGGAGCTCGACATAAGCTACTGGCCGCCATTCCCGAACATGGTGAGCATGTGGTCAGGATGTTTGCTGCAAAGGAGGCTAAGAGTCTGCACTGCATCGTGACGAGAGGGAGCTGGAAATAAGATAAAAAGGCTTGGGCAATGGTCGCAAAGGTGGTATGGGAAGAGGTGGCTTGGTCAACATACCATTTAGAAGCTTCACCGGTAAGCGTGCGTTGGAACAACCGAAGACGGATGGAGCCATCGGTAATGGAATTGGAAGAACACCACATGTGGAAATATCAGACATGATTGGTTGGATCTTCTCTAGCAAGGCCTTCGAACTTAGGGATGTCGGAGGGGAGCTTGGTTGGCATAGCAGGCCAACCAACATCGTGGCGGATAGGGTCATTGATCAACTGATTGAAATCGGGGAGGCTGAGGCCTGCAATGTACGGCAGCAAGGGTATGGCCGAGGTAGTTCCTATGGCGGTTCCGCTAGTAGTGGTTCCGGCATTAGGGCCTGGAGCACCGCTAACGTTAGGCCCTGGACCAGACATAGTGAAGGTGACAGGGGGAGAACCAGGAGGAGAAGGAGAACCCAATGAATCAGGAGAGGAGTCAGAGTGTGGACTTGGAGGAGGACTGGCTCGACGACGGCGGGACGGAGCAGGTCGATCGACCGGAAACTGAGGATGAAGGCCAAGAAGTCTCCGGGAAAGGTGCCTTGGGGGCGCAATGATGACGGGAAGAAGGAAACTGACAAGGGCAGAAAGGGACAAGATCAATTGAGGTCAAGGGCAGAAAAGGTGCAATGACAATTGATTTTAGAGTCTTTGCCAGGCGGTGTTAACCAGGCGCTTCTTCACTTAGGGTCAGTATGTGGCGTGCGTTAATTTTAATTTTTAAACCCTTTCCGTTTTGAGAGCAAGAAAAAAGTGTGCTGCGTAATTGAAAATAAATCTGCAGAGAACAGTATATAATGCTGAAATAACTACTTGTGCATCTATCTAACCCAAGAAGGCGGGTCTCTCAAAAATAATCTAAAAAAAGGGAAAAATCTAGGCAAAACACACGGAAAAGAGGCCAATAGATCTAAGGTCAAAAGGGACAGGGATCTATAGGATAAAAGCTGTTGAAAAGAGGTGCAAATCACAGCCAAGAGACAGAGGCAAGGTGGCTGGAAAAAGGGAGGAAATCAGTAAGAACCAGAAAGGAGAGGGAGGGGGTCCTAAAGAGAGGTCCAAACAAAATGACAAGAGGTGATTTGAAAGGAAGAGAGGCTAATTTAAAGGGATCTGAGGAGGAGGTTTCAGATCTGAAAAAGGGAAGGCTGAAACTCTGAAAAACAGATGGCTAAAACAGCTAAAACTCTTCCACAAAAAGTGGAGGGTACTAAAGCCCTAGGGGGCTAGGTTCCCACTTAGATGAGTAAAAAAAAATCATAACTAGGTCAAAGCGGGCTGAGACAGAGGCTGGAAAACCCTGACAGAAGCTTCAGCAAAACCCAGAAAAATTGCAGAAAAACCACTAAAAAATTGGTAGGTCGCAGGTTCTGACCTGTTTTCAGTGCAGGTCGTAGAAAAGAGGCTGAAAAGTGCGACTTGGAGGTCCAGGTCGCACTTATTGGGCTGAAAAGTGCGACCTCCCGTTCCGGTTGTCTCGGCGGCAGATTTTCAGAAAAGTTGCCGTCTCAGTTGCGGCTGGTGTCGCTTACCTGCGCAATAGGGCCAGAAACACATGGAAGTTAAAAATTTTAATGTTTTAGGGTTTTAGGTGAGAAAAACAACATAAAAATAGGAAAAATAAACAGCTAAAAAGAAACCCTAGGGTCTGAAGTAGCTGGATATGCAGGAATATGAAAAACGACAGCGGTTGTAATTTAAAACCCGTGTGGAGTCACCATTTGTTAGTATGAATCCTTTGTCGAAGTGTACGAAAAAGGACCACTTTAGCTACGCATAACTAATAGCCCTAACAACAAAAGTGGCTGCCAATATCTTCAGATCTGCTATTAGTTGAACAAGAAAAGAGCTGCAAGAACCAGATCTATGCATGAAAAGACATTAAGCAGTAAAAACAAGGGTTTGCTCCATATACCAATAGACAAGACAAGAACAATTTTTGAAAGAATTTTTGTATTAATTGGGCACCTGGGAGGAAAACAAGAAGGCGTATCAATTCTCCTCAGTGGGATGGGTTCTTGGAAGTCCTCAGCACTTCAGATCTAAGATTTCTCTCTCTTGTTGGTGTAGAAAACCCAATGCAAAGAATAGAGCTCAATGGGAGCTCACACGGCAAATGATGGAAAAATGGGACCAAGTGTATAGATCCTGAGTGATCTAATAGGAAACAAAAGGTGAAGAATGGTAGGAAAAACCCTCCTATTTATAACAAAATATTGGGTCATTCTAGATCTTGGTGCATGGGTTAACCAGATCTAGATCCACTTTTTATGGAATATTTTATTATATTTGTTGGAGGAAAAGGTATTTGACTTGGGTCAAATCCCTTAATTTGTCAAAAATAAATAAATAAATGATTTATTTATCTTTTTAAGGAAGCGGTTAGAAGATAATCAAATAAATAATGATTTATTTAATTATTTAAGGAAGTGGTTGAAAGATAATTAAATAAATAATGATTTATTTAATTATTTGTAGGTGATTTGGTCATATTTAACAAGGAATATTATCTAAATAAGATTTAAATAATTATTCCTAGAAAATAATAAGATAAATAAAGGTTTATCTAATTAATTTCTTTGTTTTGGGTTAAACATGATTAGGACTAATAATTAAATTATGGTTTAATTAATTATTCCATGAGGAAAATCAAACAAATATAGGTTTGTTTAATATTTCCTTTTGGGGTTTCCTGTTTAGACCATAAACAACCTAATAAATGTGGCTTATTAAGTTATTTTACATAGTGAAAGCAATTTTACTTAGGGTAAAATTGGTCTTACATGGTGTACTTGGGTCCATCTAATGATAATAGGTTAGATGACCAAAAAATGGTCTAACGAGCCATGTATCCGGTGTACCGATCCGGTGACTGCCTCTGTCTGCGATGTGTTGTATGTGGTCCTACAACCTTCTCTGCATCTCGAGCCAGTCGCTCAGCTTCTGTAGTGCGCATGCGCCCTCTGATGGTTGGCGCTGCATGGGTGGTTTCTTCCACCTCCTGAGCTTCCTCTTGTGGCTGATCCACATCCGGAAGCTCCTCCTTAGGAACTAACAGCTCCTCATCTGCATGCAAGTGTAGCTCCCTCTCAAGCGAACACTGCATGGCTTTCTCCTCTTGAAATTTTATATCCCGTCGCACAACAGTCTTTCGACTGTCTGACAAATACACCCGATAGTTGTGAGGTGTATCAGTGTACCCCACAAATATTCCAACCTTAGCAGTTGGATCCAGCTTCCTTCTCGCATCCTTCTTCACATGCATGTAGACAGGAGAACCAAAAATCCGCAAATGGGAAATATCAGGCCTCTTGCCAGAATAAGCCTCCTCTGGTGTACTCATGCCAAGAACCTTGTGAGGACAACGGTTCTGCACATACACTGTTGTATTGCATGCCTCAGCCCACAAGTGAAGGGGTAAGCCCTGATCATGCAACATGCTTTGTCGGCACCGATCAATTTGTTCTTCAGGATTCGGCAACCCCGTTCTGATACATGGTTTATGAAGTCACGATGAGCTTTTATTTCTCTCAGAATCCCATACTGGCTTTGCAAAGTCCTTGGGTCGGTAGGAATGAATTCACCACCATTATTTCTCTAAGAGCCTTCACATGCTTTCCAAATTTCTTCTCAACAAAGCCTTGGGTCAAAGAGCTTTAGCAGATATGCCGCTCTTCTTCTACATGAAAGAGATCTAGCCTTCAGGAAGAGAATCATCAGCAGATCACATAGTGCTTGTGCTTTGCTGCTCGGAAACTCTTGAAAAGGACCACACCTGCGTGTGAACTCTCTCAAGGATCGTCATGGCGCGACTATCCTTCTCGTGAAAGGTGGCTTTCACATATTTTCCCAAGGTACACCCCTTGCACTGATCTGATTGCGCAAGAGTGCCCTTAGGAAGCCCAGTAGAAATCTGCTGCAGTATCTTCAAAGCTATGTTGGTACTATTTTATTGTTACCCTTTTCTATTAAAATTCACCATTTATCTATCATTTTCTCCATAAACTTCCCATAAGTCCATTGAAATTGATTAAGTAAAGCCTTATAGTTGTTATTTTGCATTAAATTTAATTTATGAGTTTTTATGTTAAAATTTGGAATTTTTCAACAAAATTACGAAGTCACTACATCACGTGATAAATAATGATAATTTATGTTGTGACATGTGGCATGAGGAAAATCAAAATAGAAGGCATGAACGTGAAGTCGGGGATGTACAAATATGGTAGAAAATTTATTTGCCATACGGATTTGGAGTTCACGGATATGGTCAAAGTCGGTCAAACTCGGCCCTCTTGGTAGGAGAAATCGAAGCTATATTGGTGTACATGATCTTTTGCTTAAAGTTAGGAATTTTTGAACTAATTTGAACTATGTTGGAATTAGTTAAGATGAAGAAAGAACGAATATATTGCTTCTAGTTGTAAATTTTAATAAATAGGAGGATTTTTGATTAGAAAGTTTGAATAAGAAAGCGTTGAAGAAATCGGACTTAAAGGCGTAAAAAGCGTATCCACATTTTCTTGTTTGAATGTAATCATTTCCGAACTTAATGAAAAGCAGAATTTCACCCATCACGGTGTTTACGAGTTAAAGGTTTATCATTTGAAGTTATCAAAGTGCCATCGGTCGTGGAAAGGGCCTACGTAAGGTGGTACACTTTTCTTTTACGTTTATGTTTATATAGTTTAGCTTTTCGGATACGAACAGTATTTCATTTTATTGTTTGTGAGTTCATTCATTGCTTGAGAGTTCATTATTTAATCAAAGTTCTTGAAATTTATTGTCAATTTATGGTTCATAGCAATAAGTTGAAAATTCGATTGCAATTATGAAAGCAGTCACTTGTAAAAGGTGTATTCGACATTGGATTTCAAAGTATCTCTGTAGACTATTGTTTGTTTTTATGAATTTGATTTCTAGAATGATGGAGTGTGTTTGATATCTTAAAAGGAGTTTTTTGGGAAAACATATCCTCGTAAGAGGATTGAAAAGCTCAAATTAGAAACACTCATTTTTAAGAACGGTAGATTAAAATTTGATAATATAAGTGTTTAAATTGTGAAAAAACATATTTTTAACCTCTTGTAAAATGTAGGCTTTGTCACAATTAGACATTTATTTACACATATAGAACATAACCTTTTAGGTCTAAAAACATTAGATGTGCCTCACAGACTACTCACCCTAGTGAAGCATTAAGTAAGGTCTAATCTAGCATCCTAGATTAGTGGAACACATTTGTAGCAGATTGCGGGGAGCGCAACTATGAAGGTTCTAAGAAAAAAAACTCCAAAACAAACAAAAACATAGATTTAATTTTAATTTTAGAAGTCATGTTTGCATATGTCTGAACTACTGCACGAGGATGATAAAGACGGTTATAAAAACCCCATCCAAGAAACTAACCCACCATTAGGAGCAGATCCTTTAGAAAGAATTGAACACACAACCCCACCAGTGGGAAAGTCAACGTACAAGAACTAGAGGATAAACGAAATCAGGCCAAAGACTTACACCTTAGACGACAAATTCTATTAGCATACGAAACAAAGAAGAAACACTTTCTCGAATCCTCTACAACAAAAGAGAAGGCATTAAAACAACTCAACAATATCTCCTTGAACCTAATGTTATTGAACAAATTCAATTAGGAGAAAAAACCAACACAACAACTTCTCTTTGAAACAAGTGACACGAGAACAAGAACTTAAAACAGCAGAGAGGAACCTATTAAGAGAAATGGTGAGGAAGGATGAGGATCAGCAAGAGGACCTACTCTGAACAGATAATATGAGAGACGAGAAGAGGAAAGAAGAAGACAACGAAATTGAGCGAAACACGAAAACAAGATCAAGATCAAAGAAGAGGAGGAAGAGTCAACATTTAAATTTCTATTGAAGAACCGGAGAAAATCATGATGAGGAAATCAAAATGAAAAATATACCTCCATACGTATTTACCAAATTTTTATGGCAACGGAAGATCCGGACTCATTTCTTGTTTAGTTGACATAGTATGCCGAACATATGGTTACATAGAGATGATGCTCTCAAACTTAGACTCTTCCCGGCAACATTAAAGGCATCGGCATTAAGATGGTTCATGGGACCCCAGGTGAGCATCGCATAAGCGTTGGGATGTGCGAAAAATATTCCTAAAGAAATATCGACCACTATAGATCGAAAGATTCTAAAGATGACATCTTGAGGAATGAATCCAACGAGGAGGATGAAACTTTAGAGGTGTTGCAGGAGCAGTTGTCTACAATTTACAAAAAATCAAAACATAGAACCATGTCACTTGATCTGAATTCGAACAATATTTTTTAAAGGGCATTCGGGAGAATACTTATGTGATCTTAACTTGATGGAAAAATGTGACATTTCACCTTACCTTTTGATGAAATTCATGACTTATTTGAAGAAAGTATTCCAGAAGCAAAGCTAGAAATGGAAAAAGAGCTATATCATCCAAAGCCACAAAATCCACTTGACTAGTGTCACAAGGGCTGAAATAGTAAATCCTAATGAAGAATTCCATGGAACTGTTGAGCACCTTGGGAAATCAAATTGATACTATATGAAAGCAAGGAACAAAGAAGATCAGTGTGCATTGTCTTTTGTCCAAAATGCCGGAAGAAACATACTTTGAAATATTGTCCTTTAGAAAATGTTAGTATGTGCCTTTTATCTTGAAAAATCATGATATATTTCATTGTTCTAAAAATAATTTTGCCAATTGTAACTTGGAAGCAAACGTAGATTTGGAAAATATGTATTTCATGGGTGCAAAGACCATAGCAGCCAGACTTCACCTCCGGAAGGTATGTTTCCAAATCAGAATTTCATTCTGCTAAGATCAAATGTGTGTTCGGGTATTGGAATGTACCCATGCCACCTTGTACAAAATTATCCTCATGACAATGGAAACACACATTTCAGCAATACCCATCATATCCTCAACCATACTCATCATATCCTCAACCATATCTAACGGTATAATCGGCCATATCGCGGTGTCCTCAATCCTTTGACAATATCCACGGCCAAGTTGTTCATCCACCCCCCAAAACATTCAACAAACATTGTGCTCCTCCACCATCAAATCACACTACACAATTTAACTACATCTAAGCAACCTCCTAGACCACTACGGTTCCTATCAACATTACATCAAATCCAAATAATAGGCAGAAAGACCGACACGAGTGTAGATGAGGGACCATCTTGTGTCCACATTACCTTTACGAAATATTGAGTTGAGGGTCGGTAAGGTGCTTCAAAGAGCTTCAAAAGCTGAGAAACAAGGAAAACAAAAACATTGAAAAATGAAACACCAAATAAAAAGAAGACAAAATGAAGACATCAAAGATAAACAAATCCAACCATTGCAATCACCACGCACTAGGAAAGATTGATTCAGCAAGGCTTCCATATCTTTTACGATTTTGATGCTTTAGATAGGGGTGAAAAAATGTCTATATAAGTCCATACTCCAAGCCATAAAAGACATTCCTATATATACTAAAGCAATTAGAGTTATGCCTCAAGAAGCCACCAAGAAAAGACTTGATCTGGAAACAATTCACGTTATTGGACACCTAGGCGGCCTTATGTCAAACACTATATCAATGGAAAAATACATATGTTGATCCTGGCATTCCCAGTCACTACAATCATCAACAACATACCTATTCCAAATACTTTAATTGACTTAGGGCAGCAAGCTAAATGTGATGACTCTTGAAACAATGAAGACACTACAGGCGAAACTTGCAATACACACCAATTGTTTTAGAACTAGACGATAGGTCTAAAGTGATTTTACGAAGGAATTTTGGAAGATATAATTGTTCTTTGGACTCTTTTTAGGAGTATCTAGTGGACTTTTTAGTTCTTCAACCAAAATCTAATTTAGGAGGTCACCCTATCCGGTCTTGAAGAAAGCCAGACCATGGTTAGCAAGCTCGCAGTGCATTCATGAGGTGTCGATCGAGGTAATATGATCGTTTCACGAGTAGAAAAGAAAGCAACTCACTCTTTACCCATCGGCTGAAGCACGGTAGAAAACGATTTATGGCTAGATGATAAATACAATGATAAGGGGAAGGAAGTTCAATCTATTTTTAACGTCAATCGGATCTATGATTTTCATGAAGATAATAATGATGATTTGATAGGTATTCCTTTACGAACTGAGAAATATGCGAAGAAATAAGAAATGAACAATACCATCTTTATGAGATGAATTTTTAACAAAATTTTCAAGAAAATATGCACACTCCATTCTGCAATCATCATTTGAAAACACTGCTACATCAATCTATCTGAAGCTTACTCGACAGACTATAGAGATTAGTCGGGCAAAACATTGAACATTAGCACTCTGGAGCTTTGTCTCGGGAAGAAAAGCTGATTCAATTATTGAGAAAGTATCGGCAAGCATTTTGCTTGGGACTACACGGATATGCATGGAATCTGCAGAAACATGCACTCACCATATCTACACGAGATAATAATATAAAACGGTGAGGCAACCACGAGAGAAAAAGATGAATCCCATTCTTCAAGATATTGTTAGAGAGAATTGCAAAAACTATTGAAAGTTAATTTTTATGTATCCTATCTGCGACGATTAATTAGGAGTATCACCATTGGTAGTAGTGCCCAAGAAAAAATGGTAAGTGGAGGATTTGTGTTGATTATAGACGAGTTGAATAAAGCAACTCTCAAAGATTATTTTCCTACCATTCATCGACCAAGTGCTAGACACTTTAGGCTGGAAATCATCATTCTCATTTCTTGATAGTTTTCGATTTAATATAACAGGATCGGGATAGCTTTAGAAGACAGGATAAGACCACCTTTACTTGTCCCTGGGGCACTTATGCCTGTAATGTTTTACCATTTGGACTTTGTATAGCAACTCTGACTACATTTCGAGCTGTTTAGCTATTTTTCTTGATTTAGTTCATGAATGTGTTGAAGTTTATATGGATGATTTTTTCGGTTTATGGTAATTCATTTTGAACATTTATTAGAAAATCTTGAAAAGTTTTGAAAGGGGAATGTAATGAAGCTAATACGTACGTGAGCAATGAAAAGTGTTTTATGATGCTAGATGAAGGGATAGTATTGGGTCACTATAAGCTATTTCTCAAGGCATTGGAGATTTGATCCGACAAAAATTCAGATCATTGTCAATTTTACCGAGTCTGAGAACACAAAAGAGAGTGAAAGTTTTCTTGGGTATGCAAGCTATTATAGGCTTTGATTTATTGAACATTTTAGCAAAATGGCTCTACCTTTGTTTAAACTTCTGTAAGATACACCATTCAAGCTGGGCAGAAGATTGTCGAGCTTTTGAAATACTCAAACAGAAAACTATCAATACTGATCTTAAAAGACTCTTGGAATCTACCATTTCATGGCATCTTTTGGAATCCAAATAAATATGTGATGGGTGCTTCTTTGGGCAAAGGAAAGTCTTTCATATGCTGTCTATTTTTATGGAAATAAAAATCTAACACTGAGAATTAGAATTACACGGTCAACGAAAAAGAAATGTTGGCAATCATACATGCGCATTAAAACACTAACATATCAGCACAGTTTACATAGGGTTTGTACATCATGAAGCCATTACGATTTTATTAAATATTTAATGAATAAACCAATCACTAATGGCGGTAACTTAGGATGGGTACATTATTACTACGAAAATTTAATATTACGATCGTAGATAAGCCGAGGTAAAGGAGAATCGGGTGGCATATTTTCTTTCTAGATTATGAGAACTCGGTGGGAATTGTTAGGTTGAAGATTCTTTCAGGATAGAAATACGTGCAATTTCAATAGTAGATCCATGGTATGCGACTTGACGGTGTTGTCCACGGGAAAGACACCTCCACATTTTACTACAAAGGAAAGTACAGTCAAGAGCAAAGTGCTGAATATTCATGGATCAATGGAGATTTTTTTTACACCGGTTATGATATTATTATTAGAAGATGTGTAAGAAATGATGAAATAATTGATGATATTTTAAAAATCTTGTCATGTTGACAGCAGACAGCAAGTGTGGTGGGCATTTTGCAGCCAAGAGACGACGTTCAAAATTCGGCCTTGGCTACTGTTAATAATATTTTTTAAGGATTCCAAGAGGTATGTGAAGAGTTGTGATAGTTGTCGAGGAGAATGGGTGAACCCACAACTTCAGATGAAATGCCACTTCAGCCCCAAGTGACTGGGCCATTTGAGAAATGGGCTCTAGATTTCCTTAATTATAAATCCCATCGAGCAAAAAGTACATCTGGTATGTCTTGATTAAATAACTAAAATAGGCGGAAAAAGAAAAACATTAGTCAAGAAACGAAGACGAACGAGTGGTAAACTTCTGTTGAAGAAATTTTTATGGTGTGGGTACTAGGGGAGATAGTCACGGATCGGTGCTCGGTTCACTTCAAAGTTGGTCCAGAATATCACGGAGAAAAATATAAGATCAAACGAAAAAGCACACATGCCGTCCACATAGGGCCAGTAGCTGGTGGGGTCAACAAATAAAACTTTGGAGGGATTCTTGCTAAAAACAGTGTCAGTGAACAGAAAGAATTTGGGAAGAAAAACTCAGATGTAGCAGCAGGCTTACGAGTTCGTGGAAAGGCACTACGGTTACACCATGGGTTCGGTGTACGGAAAGAAGTGCGCTATCGAATTTCAAATTCATACTTACCAAGATGAAACTGTGATTTGGGAATTGATCTTAGTGAAGCACAAAGGAGAGAATTATGCGATTAAAACTTGACTGAATGAGATGAGACAACAAGCGAACGGGGAGAACGATCTAATGCGAGAGACGAGAGGAGAACGTTGGCATGATGCCACATTGAAAAGGCAGTTTAAAGAGGCTGCTGGGCTTTACTCTTTGACTCTAAGTCGAGAGACCATAAAGCCAGAGTTACAACACATTGGATGGGCCCATGTAAATAGTTGAAGCATATGAAAATGGATGGGTCAAACTTACAACAATTGATGGAGAAGGCAAGATTATTTCATCCCAATGGTCACAAGCTAGCTCTATCATAAGCCCATAAGCAAGAAGATTTTTATTGAAACAATATCTCAAGCCAAAAGGAGGTTGAGATATCATAGCCTTAATTGTGATATCTCTACCTTAATCATTTCAATTTCTTTTGTTTAAAAATAAAAAATTAAATAAAAAAAATTAAAAAAATAATGGTTTAAATGTGAAAAACCGGAACTGCAGCACACTCTAAACCGAATTCTTTGTGAAAACCAATCATTTGGCTGGTAAGAATTCTTTGTTCTACTTGTTTATTGTTTTTCATCAATTCAATAATGACTTGAGGACAAGTCAAACACTTAGTGGGGGAGAAGAATTAATGGTTTTTCTCTTTGGTAGAAGAATCAGTGATGCGATCACACTTGAGACCAAGCATGCGATCAGTGAAAAATCCAATTCGAACTGGGAGGCCAATGCCTCTTCCGCTGCAGATCCAGTAGCCTTCTTATTTTTCTTCTTCTGCAGACAATTTGTGGCATAGTGTCCGTGCTGGTGACAGTGAAAACACTTCACCTTGGACATGTCTTGCTTCTTGCCTTTCGCACCAGACTGAGAAGCTTTCTTGCTCTTCCCCTTCTTTGCTTTGGCAGCTAAAGCGCAATTTTCTTCATCAGATACCTTTGATGAAGATCCGTCCCTGGTAGTCCGCCTTATCTCCTCTTGCATGAGATCTGCCCAAAGTCGCTCCCATCCCGGCAACTTCTCCCAACCATTGACAGAGTCCTGATAGGAATGCCAACTCTTCGGAAGACCAAGGAGAGCCAGGTCCACCAAGTCCTCTTCGTCGACAGTCAACCCCACACTTCCCAGCTCATCTCTGCATTGAGTGAACTTCGTGAGGTACTTGGCGATATTGTCGCCTTTCTCCATCTTAATGTTTCTGAGCTTATCCTTGAGCGCCAGCTTCCTTTGGTCACTCTTGCTCTGGAATAGATCTGTCAACGCTTTCCACATCAAATATGGAGAAGCTTTTCCATGCAGGCTGGATACAATGTGATCCTTCACGCCCTCCAACAGAATCCTTCGACATTTCTCCATCTTTTTTTGCCAAGCCTCAACTTCAGTAGGATCAGTAGGCTTTTGGACATCCATATCTACGAACTCCTTCAGCCCATTATCTTCTAATACTGCCTCCATCCGATCTTTCCATGCAACATAATTCGAACTGCCTTCAAGGGCATATTCGAGTCGCAAACCGTTGAAAGACATTTCAACTCCGGCACCAAGAAAACAATCTGATGCAAAATTTGAATTCGAAGCTCAAAAACTCAACTGCTTCTGGATCTGTGAGAACAAATTATTTCTAGCACAGAGATCGACTATAAGGGCATTTACTGGATATATCACCTTTCAAAGAAAGGATGGATCCAGAGGCTACCTGGCCCGTTACAGACTCTGTCTACCGAAATAAAATTGTAATCACTGTAATAGATCTCGATGATCAATTCGCTCTGATACCATGTAGAAATTTTCTGAATAATGAAGATTTATCCACTGAGATTATCCTGGTCACACATTAATTCGAATTCATGCATAACACATAACCTCTTCTACAATTGATCATCAATTTGCGGAAATAGAAACAGTCGCATGCACACATAAACACAATATGTAATGGGGAAAGCTTATAGCTGAAAACCCCCAACTATTTTGTATATTATAATAGAAGAGAACATGTAACAATCTCAGTACAATACTCCTCACAAGTACTCAGTATTGTCTCCAAAAGTTACACACAAACTAGCTCAGTTTTGAACAAGTCACAGGTTCAAAACTCATCCACTATTTTCCTGCCTCTATTGCGCAATCCAAGTTGGTTGAATGAGAGATCCAAGTTCGAATCTCCTTGTCTTCAACTGCGCAATCCTCATTGGCAATCTCCTCCAATGCTTGTGCAAGTGTCATGCACAACTAATGTCACAACTAATAGCAAACTCACCCTTTCATCTACCTCTTCCACTGGTCTTCACTAAACTGTCCATGCACTGCAGTCAACTGATGTGTTCTTTAGTTGAATAATGAGTTAATAATTAGTGAATTAAATAATATTTAATTCACTCCACTCATCTCTAGTGTATTAGCCAGTTAAACTAAACACAACTAGTTCAACTAAATTAACTTGAACACAACTCCACCAACTGTCTCATCAACTCCACCAAACTCTGCCACTTGAGTTCTAACTGAAGTCAACCATGCATGAGCTCACCAAACCCCTAGGAATAGTGTAATTCCTTCTGTCAGGTGCATGGGCCACATACGTAGCTCCAACTGAAGTGCTGCAAGAGGATAAACTAAAGTTTATAGTCCAAATATTATTAAGGGCTAATAATATTTGACTGACCTATTTTTAGACAGGCAGTCTAAAAATAGACTTCGACCTGTATGTCTAAAAATAGAGGTCCATCTATTTTTACCAACTCGACCAATCATCCAAGAATAGCATATTGCAACTCCTAGACCATGCTCCATATGTCTAAAAATAGACTTTGCGCCAAAAATAGCCTGCGGGCCCACTTAGTGAAGGCGACTTCATTTCACTAAGCTCCATCATCTTGTTGCATTTTCAACAGATTATGCATTGATTTCAGGAATCTTAATAGAGCCTCACTCAAAGACAATTACCCTTTGCCTAAAATGGAACATATTCTTCAAAGGGTAGTAGGCTCTAAAAGGATCTCCCTGCTAGATGGTTTTTCAGGTTACAACCAAGTCTTAGTAATCCCAGAAGACCAACTCAAAACAGCCTTTACCACTCCATGGGGCACCTTTATGTATGTGAAAATTCCTATTGGACTGATGAACGCTGGCGCAACCTTCCAAAGAGCAATGGATATAGCTTTTTCAAATGAAATAGGACACTTCATTGTCATCTATCTGGATGAAATAACAGTCTACTCCAAGACTGAAGAAGAACACCTAAAACATCTGAGGAAAGTGTTTGAAAAATGTAGGAGGTTTGGTGTGTCACTGAATCCCAAAAAGACTGTATTTGGGCTATAAGAAGGAAAGCTTCTTGGCCACATCATATCAGAGAAGGGGATTAGGATAGACCCACAAAGAGTTGAGGGAATACTACAAATCACACACCCGATAAATATCAAAGAGTTACAGTCCTTCATTGGGAAAATCAACTTCCTCATGAGGTTTATTCCCAACTTAGCTGAACACCTTAGAAATATGACTAACATGCTAAAGAAAGGTGTAGGAGTTAAGTGGACTATTGAAGCTAAGAAATATTTTGAATCAGTTAAACTTGCACTCACCCAGGCTCCTATCCTAATCAGCCCAGATTTCTCAAAAGATTTCCTGATCTTTTCGTTTGCCTCCAAGGATACGATCGCTGCAATTCTACTGCATAAAAATTCATAGGGAATGGAACAACCCATTTCTTTCTTCAGAAAACCACTCAGGGATGCACCCTTGAAATACAACATAATGGAAAAATAAGCCTATGCTCTGATCAAGGCCTTGAAAGACTTTAGGGTGTACATACTGCATTCCCACACCATAGCCTATGTACCCAATATAGTGGTTAAAGATATCTTGTCCCAAGACCCAGATGGGAAGAGGGGAAAATGGATTGTTGTGATCTTAGAGTACGACCTTGAGATAAAACACACCAAACTTAGCAGTGAAAGTTCAGGAGAATATAAAGAAATTGTTTGACAAAAGAACCAAAGCTGTTGATTTCAGAATTGGAGATAAAGTTCTGAAGTTGGACTCAAGGAGAGAGGACAAAGGAAAGCATGGAAAGTTTGACAGTTTTTGGCAAGGTCCATACATCATCCAGACCATTGTGGGTCCAAATGCCTTTTTTTCTACAAGAATTAGATGGTACGGAGCTGTTTGGGGGTCCTGTCAATGGCAGGATGCTCAAACAATACTTCTGCTGATTTCCAATTTCCAGTTTCCATTTCCATTGTACATACCATTGCAGTATTTTGTTTTCAAGAAAAGGAAAAAATGTTTCAAAAAAAAAAATACAGAGAGAAAGGAGAGGTTCAGACATGCTCAAAACATGAACCTCTGAAGTGCAAAGGATTGGCTCTAACATGATCAAAATTTGAGCCAAGGAAAGTAAAGATAGCTGGTCCAAACATGCTCAAAACCTGGACCAGCAGAGAAGAAAGAAGAATCAGCTCTAACAAGCCCAAAACCAGAGCTAAAATGAAGAAAAGAAAGTGACTCTAACAAGCCCAAAACTTGAGTCACAAAAAAGAAAAGAAGGATGCTTCAAGATTTCAGATTTCAAGCCTTCAAAGTTTTGTTTCAGTTTTCTGCAAATTTTTGTCCATGTGCAACTTTCTTTATGCCTTGGATCAAAAGAAAACTAGACTGTCTAATCCTAGTTTGACTGTTTTTAAATTTTTGTTGTAGAATGTAAAGAAGAAATCTGTTGGACAGTTTAATCCCAGCAGATATTAGATTAGGTAGAGAAACATATGAGACCAACAGTTTAATCTGGTCTCACGGAGCAATAAGGGTAGATTTAGAATAGGTTTATTTTCTATTTATAAAATAAATGATGTAAAGGGTCTGCTAGTCCAAATGCACCTAAAAGAAAATTCTAGGATTGTAGTCTGGGTAGGTAGATTGTTTGGGAATGTTTCTGTTGATCTTCATAATTGTGGCAGCTGAAAATCAAAGAAGAAAGGTGGCTCAAGCAGCAAGCATCTGGCCTACTCCAAATATATATTCTTTGAATTCTTGACTCCTTCAAGAAGAAGCCATCCCCATGTGGAGCCACTGTTAGCCCCCCTATAAATTTTTTGACAAGCAAAGTAGGGGGCTAAATTGTCTTAACCTTCAAGGAATGCATCTCCCCTGAAGACGCATCATCCTTGAAGTCTCATGTGCTTTTGCCTTTGATAAAAATTCCCTCTTTTGACTCCTCATTGATTACAAAGGCATGTGCTCCAAAAGTCTACATTTTCCCCTTGTTCCCTGCAGAATGCCCATTTTAACCTTTGTTTTCCCCTTATCCAATTCCCCTCTAATCCCCTAAATCTTCCCAAAGTCTCCTTTACATCCTACACTTCCTCCTTGTTTGGCCAAATTTCCCTTTCTTTCCCCTATCGTTACCCTTTGTTGGCCCAAAAATGCACTAAAAATGGGCCAAAACCCATATTTTCCACATAGTCTGGGTCTTAGCCCCTTTCGGCCTAGCCCCCTCAGCTTTTCCTCCATGTGACCTGAACGCCGAAACTAAGCGCTAGCCCAAAGAGCGCTTATCTCATTTGGTTATCGGGAGTAGTTTCCGCCGTTGATCTACGTAGATTGAACGGTGATTGCGGCCCCCGCAACACCCACTATTCACAGTGCACCTCTCCAATCGCGCCATCGCCGTTCATTTACCCGCAGTTCAATAGTCCAGAATGCACCTGCCGCCTGTGGTCCCCGCACCTACTCAATGTACAAAACCACCGGTTTCTATCGCACTGCCTTTCGAAGGTAGGCGGTAATTTCCGATCGGCCAGCGATTCCATACATCATACGACGCGTGGCACCGGTACGGCTGGAAAACCGCCCACTCATCGCGCGTTATCATTCGGTACAGGACACGGAGCGATATGCATATCAGTCATCCGATCTGCGATCGCCCATATAACGGTTCTCGCTTCACGAAATTGCGCGGAGTTTAACCAGAGGCATCCGTACCCCTGGTCCACTGTCCGTCGCCCTCTACCGCATCCCTAGCCATCGATCTCCTCCTGAGATCGGACGGCCCAGATTTATTCTCACCCTCGTCGTTCACTGTCCCGTCATCACCCGGTCCCGCCACGTCACCATTCCACGTGTCTCACCGTACATTTTCCCCTCCCATTATATATATTCATTCAAAAAGTCAAAATTAAGGTTTTCACGTTAAATTTCTCTGCATTCCGCCAACCTTCCCACTAGAGCACTTCTCTACCATTCCTCTGCGTTTTTCGCTATTCGTCTGCAGTCCCACTGTCATCCTCACAGTCATCCACACCATCCGACCCAATGCATGGTTTTCCTAACAGTTTTCATATTTTGCAGGGTTTCAAAGAGGCAGAGAACCACCATGGTTCATATGTACTATTGTAATGACGTGTTGCACAAAGAAAGTTGAATTTGGAAGCTGGTACTACAATGGAAATGCTCGGAAAGGTTTCGGTGGCATAAATGTTATCCAAGGACAGTTCAATCTCTGCGAAAAACTTATCTGGTGCCATTAAAACCCAGATTTTGCAGATTGAGACATTTATGAAGCGGAGGAGAAATACCAGCTAATGATCAAGGATTTCAACGTTCAGAATTGAGGATTTTAAGCCTTAATCCAAAGTTCTAAAGGCAAAGTACCAGATCGAAAAACCCGAGGATCACACAGGAGGTCCAGTGCGCAGAAAACAATGTAATCAAGGTTTCAAATCAACAGAATGTTTCTTCCTGAGCAAGGACATGGTACACATTATTGTTTTAGTCTACATTGTGTCTAAGCGAAGTTTCCCCCCCCCCACCACAGCAGTCCTATGCTATCAGAAGCATTTGTTGCACAGTATGGCAGGCCCTAGCACCATTTATTTACCTTTTGTTTATTCACCAGAAGTACTACAGAGTACTGCAGCCAAAGTACACCAAAGACATACCGGAGTAAATGGAAGCCTGGAGAAGACCACTCTTTCACCCAAAGAGTGACATGGATAAATGCACAGAATTTAAACAGAATGGGCTTCGGCCCTCTTTCTTTCTTGAGTTTAATGCTTCATTTAGTGTTCCACCTACCTTCTCTGCTCCGCTTCAGCTATAAATTCACAAAGAAACTCATTGTAAAGGTTGTTGATCAGTTATCAGAGAATTGCAAGTAGTTTCTTTTGAGACACAGTCTCTGTGTAAAGTTGTAAGATAGGCTGAGGAATATGATTTCAGACTGAGTATTCAGATATTGGCAATGTTGTACTTGACTGGTATTGCTATTAATATGACAAGCACATTTATTTGGATCCTGATCTAAAGTAGCGGTGATGTTTTCCTATCTCTGTGTTTATATTCATTTCATTTCGTTTCTACTGGCTTGCATCAAAATATTGGCATAGGATTTACCCTTGTTAGGTACCCTATGTTTCTGCTTTCCTTGCCATTGATGTTTTTCTTCTGAACATGTTATCTAAGAATTGATTTCAGTTAGTTTAACCAGTGTAGTGGATGTTATTGCCTACTCTCTGATGTATGAATTAAATGAATCTGTTCTTAGATGTTTCTTGTTAAAGATTTAGCTC